>OX465109.1:4378753-4716438 GCA_949987565.1 Luidia sarsii
ACGGTGACAGAAGGGAGGACAAGCACAGTGCCAGAAGAGACGACAGAGATGACGAGAGAAGGGAGGAGAAACACAGTGCCAGAAGAGACGACAGAGATGACGAGAGAAGGGAGGAGAAACACAGTGCCAGGAGGGACGACAGAGATGACGAGAGAAGGGAGGAGAAACACAGTGCCAGGAGGGACGACAGAGATGACGAGAGAAGGGAGGAGAAATACAGCACCAGGAGGGACGACAGAGATGACGAGAGAAGGGAGGAGAAACACAGCGCCAGGAGGGAAGACCGAGATGACGAGAGAAGGGAGGAGAAATACAGCGCCAGAAGGGACGACAAGCACAGTGCAAGAAGGGACGATAGAGATGTTGAGAAAAGGGAGGACAGACACGGTGCTAGAAGGGAGGACAGACACAGCGATAGAAGGGACAACAAACACAGCGACAGAAGGGAGTAGAAACACGGCGACAGAAGAGAAGATTAGCATCGTGACAGCAGGAAAGAGAGAAAGTGAGATGTAGTCTCTCAAGCACTCCCGCAGTGACTCGTCCATTTTTCAATTTGAGTCAAGTGAATTTTTAAAAACTGCCACAAGCACCTCTTTTTTTCCTTTCTTTTTTAAACATAGAGTTTTTGCAATCATGCAGGGATGTATAGACTTCCAAAAATTTTCAGTATTTCTGGAAATGGTGTGTCACAGTTTGTTTATTCGTACTTAGTCTGTGACTAGGAAAGAAGGAAGATTCAATGGTCAGACCACCAAATCATTGAAATCATTGGAATTTTTTATTATTATTATTATTATTATTTATTTATTATATTAACTGCTCAATCTGCTCATTTTTATTTTTTTTTAACCTGGAAAACTGAAGGGCGTCTGCACCCACTGCTATAAATCTCTTGGTCGCGTAAGCGCTCACTCGCAGCTGCATCTCTCTCAATTTATTGGCCTTCAGTGATTTTCAAGAAATGATTTTGTCAGTCACTTACATCCCTGATTATGATACTGGTTCATCATAAGGTTCTGCACTTTTGATTTCTTGTTTTGTCTTTTTTCTTTCTCAGAGAAATTTAGAGGTCCTGGGCCGAAGTTCATAGAGCCGCTTAAGCACGTAAATCCGCTCAGCACGAAGACTCTCACTTGTGTAAACAGTATTTCCACCATGCATTGCATATTGCAAACCTTCAAGTCTTATATAGACGGGTAGCTATTCCAACACCCACATATTATGCACTTCTCGATGTGAAATGTAATGTAGTGTACTGTACAATGTACGTGTGCACGCGTTTTCGTTTGAATAAAATTAATTAGAACTCGTACAATGTCGTTAATCAATATGTTGTAACACGTCTACTAAATTGTAAGACATTCGGGGTTGGATTCATATGAAATGCGTGTGTTGGTATTTACATCTCTTACCAGCATCAAACGCCTCTCGACCATCGACACGACCCAGCAACGGGCCGTTAAACAAACTGTCGTCAGTCATTTTATCAATTTGAGGTATGGCCTATACCACTAAAGAAATGCTGGTAACGTGGGCCCATTAGATTAATGTTCACTCATTGTTTACCGCGGCCCAATTGAATAGAAAGAAACCTTGCCGTGAACTGAGCTGCAAAACAAACGGAACATTAACCTTTTCTATGGGCCGTTATCCCAGAAACGTCTCATTTTATGGTTTACCGAAAGAGTTCAGACTGAATCCTAGCGGAAAAGTGTGACAGAACGAAACGATGCCGCAGAAGCGGCATGATGGAACGCCCTGAAGCTTTTGACGTTGTTGGTTTGGATCTAACCGACCGTGATCCGCAGTGTGCACTCGCGTACACACCTACTCGCACAGAGATCCGCACACACGTACGCGTTCGATCGTTGTTTGGCGCGCGGTCTGTGTGGATGCGTACGTGTGTTTGCAGGGCATTACGTTGTTATAACGTATGCAGAACCTTACTAGTTGGGACCCTGAGGTTTGGCCATAATTATTATAGAAATACCGGTACATGTTTCCCTTTATTATATCATACCGACCGGGACTTTTCCCGAATCATCGGAAAATTCGGTTTGTCCCCTGGATGTGCCCGGCAATTAATTTTTAAGAGACCTAGATACATAGTGTCACCGGAAACCCAGGCAAGCACCAGGCAAGCACCTCCTTCTGGCTCATCGGAGAGCTGATCTGATGCTTCCTAAAAACAAAACAAAATTGTTTGATAAATCCCTGCGCGGACATGGCAATATGCAGGAGGTTTGAACTGAGCGTCGGCTTTGCTCAAAATCAGAAAACCTCGAGGTCAAACGAGTTTCTGAGATAATAACGAGTGACCTCATTGTGCGGATATGGGTGCAAAACTCATTGCGGCAGCATTTTTTTTTTTAAACCACTCATAAAATTATACTGGTCTGGTCAATGAACCATTGTAAACGCTGTCGTTACCTAACAGCACGGGCTTTGCTTTGTTCGATGTCGGATTGGTCGAATGTTTTTTGCGGGGCGTCGTAAACCTTGCGCAGGGCAGCCATTTGAAGGTGTCGGGAGGAAAGCTTCACATCTTGGTGCTTAGAATATGTTTTGTATTGATTGTGCTCGGCAGTCTTGCAGCAGGGCGACGGCGAGACGAACCAAGGGGTGATATACCTGCATCTTTAAGGGGGGTCGCGAATATGAACGTTGCAGTGAATATAACTGGGTTAAGTATAGAAACATAGGCAGAGGCAGATGTAGATGCAGAAACAGAGACAGAGGCATAAGCAGAAGCTAATAAGCAGAAGCAGAAACAGCAGAAGCGTTACTGGCTGGACCTTTCTGGAAGGCACACAAATTCAGTCAGCTCATTTGCGTTTTATTGCGTGTGAAGTGCTTTTGTAGCTATATACGCCTGCACGAATTGGAAGACGTCCACACTGTCGGTATAAGAAGACCCCACTGTGAGGTTCTCTCCGAGATCGAACACGCGAAAAGCCAACGGCGGGCAGTCATGACGACTTCATCCGGGTCTCGGTGGACCCGGTGCTTGTGTTTCGGGCTTCGGGGTGTCGGCCTGCTGTGCCTCTTGGCGCTGGTCGGTCCGCTCGTCGAGCCGGTCTCAGCGTCCCGCCTCCTGGTGGTCATGCCCCAGGCCACCACCCTCAGCCACTACATGAACCTCGGGTCAATCCTCGGGGCCCTGGCGTCCGGCGGCGGCCACCGGGTCACGTTCCTGATGTCGGAGACCAACAGCGCCGTGACCCACGGGCGGGTACGGGTCCCGCCGGGGAGGGAGGGTGCCCGGACGAAGGAGGACGGGGACGGGGACGGGTTCGAGTTCGTCTTATACAGGGGGCCCTTGGAGCCCGAGCAGATCCGAATAAGTCAGCGCAACTTCCATGAGCGAGTGACGACCAAGGCTGCCCGGGACACGCGTCTGGGCGAGTCCCTCTTGGAAGCCTACATGAGCTTTTTCTCCTCCTTTTCCTCCTCCTCTTCCTCCTGCTCTTCCCCGTCCTGCTCCTCCTCAGGCACCTCCTCGGGCTCCACCTCCTCTTCCTCCTCCTCCTCCTCTTCCTCCTACTCCGTCGACACCTCCACCACCTCCACCATCACCACCACCAATCCCTGGCACCAGTCGGTCGCCGAGTGCGACTCGATCCTGGGTAACGCCACGCTGCTGGCCGCTCTCAGGCAGACCGGCTTCGACCTCCTGATCGGCGACACGGCCGCCAGCCTCTGCCCCCCGCTCCTGGCCCGGTCGCTGGCGGTGCCCTTCGTCCAGTACTCGTCGCAAGGCTTCCGGGCCCTGCGGCACGACCGCTGGTTCGGCGCCGGCTTCCGGCCGGCCTTCATGCCGGTGCCGCTCATGCCGTTCTGCGACGCCATGGGCCTGGGCGAGCGGCTGCTCAACCTCGTGGCCTACGGCGTGTCCGTGCTGCTGATCGAGCGCAACAACTACGAGCCCTTCGAGCGGCTGCGGGAGCGCCACGGGCTCGGGGCCGGCGAGCCGCTGGCCCGGCTCCTGCGGGAGTCTCGCCTGCACCTGGTCAACGCCAACGTCCAGGTGCTGGACTTTGTCCAGCCGGTGCTGCCCAACATGATCCCGGTGGGCGGAGTGAACGCCAGGCCTGCCAAGCCGCTGGACCAGGTGAGTTTTAAATTGCATGCCTTTGTAAGTGCCACGGTAGACAGCGAGCAGTGTGAAGAGTCTTTTGCAGTGACACTGGGCACTTGATCTCTTGATATAGATAATACCTATGATTCAGAGGCGAACCAGTAACTCAATGTTACGTGCATGCAGTGAGTGCTCAGCATTTAGTTGCATTAGATTACACAGTCATGTCGATTCAGCCCAAACATGTTGACACTATGCAAACCTTCAGATATAGGGCCTACCATCATAATGAGAAAGGTCCTAAAAACCCACTGGGGAACGGGCCAGCTAGGATCGAAATGTCAGGCCCTCTAAACTGTTGTCTGTGTTCTGCGGGAAAAATAAGAGAAGCTACAAAATCTTCAGGGGTTGGGTTTTTTGTTTTGTTGTTTCTCGAAGAACCGAGCGACTCAACGTTTCGGAAACTGTATGTTTTGTCCGTCTAATTCTGGTGATTCTGTCGAATTTTGCACGGTTATTATAATGCAACTCGGGGCATAAAAATAATGTGGTCCCTTGTTTAAGCATAACGTCAAGCCTACATTGATTAGAGACTCATTTACAACATACACAGAACACATGATTCGGATCACGTTGGACACCACCGGTGACGTCATGCACGGAGTGCCTTGTTGCTTTATAGCCATACGCTCATCGGGGCACCAGGGTCCCCGTAGTTATAGACTGGGGGACCGTTTGTTTTGGCACACCAACCCCGATGTCCACCCCCATCAAAATGACGGACTGTTGTATGAGATTTTTCTTTCTCATTCCCCCCCCCCCACCTCTTTTGTTTTTCACGGCAGGACCTGACGGAGTTCTTCGAGGGGTCCGGTCCCCACGGCGTGGTCGTCATATCCATGGGCACCTGGCTGGGCTTCGGCGAGGAGCGCATGCGCGACATCGCTGGTACCCTGTCGCTCCTCCAGCAGCGCGTGGTCTGGATACTGCGGGACCCGCCGGCGGCCAACGTCGGAAACAACACGAGGACGGTGCCGTGGCTGCCTATGAACGACGTACTCGGTGGGTACCTCCTCGCTCGCTGCCTCTCTATTTTATCAACCTACGGTAGTGCTACAATTTGGTCGATGTGAAGAGTCGGTGGGCAGTTCCCGCCATTTTGTGTACGACTTTTGAACTAAGGGTTGCCTACAAAGTCTGGGAAATACATTTCCCATGCCATGTTGAAACAAACAATTAAAAGGGGATTCTTTCGTCCTGACGACGGGCAGAGCAAACTCTGTCTGAACCGTTGAGTGACTTTTTTCCCCAAGAGAGCCATACTCCTCGGAGAGGATGTCACTTATATCTAGTCTTATTATCTCCCGAAAGGGATCGACACAGATCTGCATCTCACTCCCTTCCCTTTTGTCCATCCCTCTGTCATGTGTGTCAGGGCTTTCCTTTCCCTTGCTGTTTATGTACGTCCTTAAGCTTGTCACTTTGGCTTTGAGACAGATCCTGCTAGGGTCGAAACGTCAGGCCCTCTAACGTTTGAAAGAGATCGTGCACATGGTGCCACTGCAGATATTCCCATATGTGAATCCACCATGCATGCAACACCTTCGAATCTGAAACTTTCATTTTTTTTCATTTTTTTTTTTGGGGGGGGGCCGAATGTTCTCGGTTGCTCTTCAAAGGACATCCCAAGACCAGGGTTCTGGTGAACCACGGTGGGACAAGTACCGTGCTGGAAGCCCTGTACCACGGCGTGCCCATGGTTCTAGTGCCACTGGCCAACGACATGTTCGACGTGACCCTGAGGGTCGTCTGCCGAGGCGTGGCCGTCCAACTCGACATGCCCACGATGACGGGGAGCGTCCTCGTGGAGGCGGTCCAGGAGGTGATCTCGGAGCCCAGGTAACTTCGACTTGAAAATAACAAAACATTCAGAGATACGGGCACAAGAGAGACTGAACAGGCAGACCGACGGACCAACAGACAGACAGACAGGAAGGACACAGAGATACAGCCAGGAAAGGTAGCCGGGAAGAGACAGACAGACAGACAGACAGACAGAGATAGACAGAACGTGAGTTAGACAGAACGAGAGATGGAACGATAGAACGAGAGATAGAACGATAGAACGAGAAATAGAACGAGAGATAGAACGATAGAACGAGAGTTATCCGTGTAAGGGAGTCGTTCAAAAGGGTTCCCTTGCGGTTACAACTTTCATGATTCAAATTCCTCCACCCCCTGCAGTTACCGGGAGAGGGCGTCCCATTATTCGGCCGTGATGAAGTCCATCAAGCCGACGCCACTCGAGACGGCCGTCTTCTGGATCGAGCACGTGCTCAGGCACGGGGCCGACGCCGACTACCTGCGGCCCGCCTCGGCCAGGGACGCCGGGTTCTGGAAGGCCGCCCTGCTCGACGTCCTCGGGGTTTACGTTCTGGCCTGCGCCGTCTCGGTCGTGATTCTGGCCTGGCTTCGTCGCAAACTGACGGCCGCAGTCCTTTCTTCTCGGCCCGCTGGTGGACAGATCCCGGGGAAAGGGAGAAAAAAAAACCACCCATCCTCTCCGTGAATTGAGCGGATAGTTTGGTCGTGACGTTCCTTCAATGTGCAAAATAATGGTCTAGTGGAGATAGGATAAAAAATGGGGACTGAGAACTGAGAAGGTTTGATTCATCGATCGAATCCAACAAGATTGTTGAGCAAAATGGTTTCGCGCAGAATGACACTTGAGCGGCGATCCAGAGAATGCGTGTGTTCGAAAAATCATAGATGCTGCACATAGTAAACATGTTTAGCAGACTTGGCCTATATAACACTGATATAAATGGTGTGTTCCTGTCGCCTATTCAAACGAAATGCATGGCATGTGCATAAGTTGCACAATGTGAAAACGTTGGACAGAACAGTCTTGGGCATCTCGGTTTGCCGGCGACACTTTGGTTTTATCAGGTTTGGTTTTTCAAAGAGGTTTTGCCCTTGCTCGACGTGGTAAACACTGAATGCTCAGTGCTTTGCCCGGTGCCTGAAGACGTCCGTACTAGAATTCGGCAGTCGCGGGTTCGAATCCCGCCCGAGCTGCCTGAAATATTTTTATCAGGCACCGGGCAAAGCACTGAGCATTCAGTGTTTACCACGTCGAGTAAGGGCAAAACCTCTTTGAATTACAGTCTCCTCGACGCAAACATCATGTTATATCTATGGTTTGGTTTTATCAGAAATGTGTGGAGTTTGCGATTTACCTTGCTCATCCCCACTCCCACACAATCGAACATGTTGTGCTTTGATGGATGAAAAAAATGGTTACGCTGGTTACAATTTCAGTTGATCCATGAGCACAGTAGGCGTGATGACCGATGCATGGATGGGTTTGGTGCACCTGTACTGGTGATGCGCTTGGCGAGAAATGTGACCCGGCACAGCATAATGAGGAATAACCCCACTTTTGAGATTTTGAGATTTTCTAATGATGTGAAAGAGTATACCATTAGCTTTCTAATGATATAAAATTCATTTCCGTATGAACTTGGTTGTAAATAGTACAAGGGGACTTCGCTCGTTCATTTGGCACCAGACACAATATAGCAGCACCAGTCTAACTCTCGAAAGCGGCCATTCAAAAAGGCAGGAACTTTACATTTTCATGAAAACAGTATACAAACACTCCCCGAAATCCTCGTTTTTCAACATTTAGACTGAGACGGATTTCGGAAAAATCCTTTGAACATAACATTCTCCAATACATTAACTTTCCGAAAATACCAAAAAAATAAAATTGATTATTAATCGAATTGAGAAGATACTTTGACTTCAGGCGTTGTTTACTGGAAAAGTGTTTTGGTGGGATATTCCTCATGTCGCTGTGCCGGGTCACAAATGAGGTTCGACAATTAGAAGATCTTCGAGTGAAATGTGCCGAAGGCGCATATGTCGATAAGCAGGCTAATTGAACTCATATCTACTAGTACGACACAGCAAGCAAATCTATTATTACGATTATTATTGGTGTAGGGATCCGCAAGTTCATCTGACAATAATTATAATAAATTATTATAAGGATAAGGGGCCTACTGCTTGAATCCCAGAGGGCGCGCTTCTGCCTGTCCTCTTTTGTTATATACTGGGAGCGCAGAGCACAGCAGTCGGAAGAGCTCAGTAATTATCTAAGATTTTGTTGCTTTATATATACGATATGGGTGTAAATGGTGTAGGCTCACATACCACAGGTCACCACACACAAAAAAACCGCTGTGGAATGTCGTGGTGCATGGCCCTTATCCTCCCACAGGAAAAATTATGTGTGGTTAATATTGTGGTTTCCGTGCCGGTTAGGGTTAGCTAAAACCAACATGCCCACACCAGAAAGTACGACAATGTCTCTATACAGAGATGGATACAAATATGTGACAACACGAAGTGGCTCTACTCAAAATTAATCTTTTAGTATTTTAGTATCCAATAACAGAGGATCTTCGCAGGTATAATTATAATAATTGGGGAAAAAGGGAAAAAACTCGGCCTGACCATCGCAGGAAGTGGTATGAATAAAACTCTTGCACGAGATGCCGTTCAGGAAAAATGAAATTCCTTTATTCATGTACTCGCTACTGTGTACTGGGTACAGAAGAATAATGTAAATGGAAAGACAAACAAAATAACTGGGTATGCATTGTCCTTCGATGACAAAACACCATGCGATTTGTCGAAGCTATAATTACATGCAGTATGGAATAAAACGACCAAAGTTGTGGCAAGTAACCCGGTGCTCCGTCTTCAGATCGCTGGAACGATCTCAACCCGAGCACGATCGCTATTACGAAAGGAACTATGACGTCATAACTTTCGTGCAAGGAAAACGGTGCAGGAGCACTCAGTGCGCAATCGCAAAAAGCTTTTGTATTTCACTGGTTGGTTCTGTGCGCGACCTTTTGTAAAACGCAGTGGCTGTTGTTACGGCAGTCGTCCGTGTGGTTCCCTGACTTCACAGTTTTTGTCAGGATGTTTAGCTCTTGGAACCAGACTATCAGCTAATAGACTGGTTCAACCAGCCTGCAATGCTGACGAAATACAATCAAGTCAGGGAACCACACGGACGACTGCCGTAACAACAGCCACTGCGTTTGTGTTTTCCAGTGTGTGTGGGAGTAGAATTGTGTATTACGGCATTTCGCGCATGCATGATTCACATCGTGCCATGTGAAATGATGCTAGGAGAGAGACCCGACTGAACAATGCGACGTGTTGATATACATGTAGCAATATTTCAGGAACTATGAACTCGGCAGAAAAGCACCAGGACACAATAATAGTAAATTCATGGTTGCATAGATGTACACGGTAAGCAAGCCGTGAGTGGTGTGAACATTTCACATTCTTAGTCGTGGTACGTTTGTACATTATAGAGTATAATGAAAGGCATCAAGCTATAGTAGCGACTGAGATAACTAGTGGGAGTACTAAGCCAAAGAAAGCTCGCTTTTAAAAGGATTCAAATTTACATTGGGATTCATACTCAGATATAATGAGGATATTTCCTATATAATAGCAATGGTACCTTTATACTATGCATCTTTTCCCCTGAATGTGTCCAAAAGGATAACATTACTATGCAAGTGTAGGCAGACTTGGGGAGGCTTGAAAGTTTCCCTGACAGGTTTGATTTACAGATTTGCTTCTTCCCCACTGTCTCTCTCTCTAGATCTTTTTCTCTTTCTTTCTTTCTCATTTAATTCTCTACCACTCTTCCGATCTCCTTCTCGTCTCTCCAACTCTCGCTACCTCTCTACACCCCTCTCTCTCTCCCTCCCTCCCTTTCCCTCCATCCCTTCCCCTCTCCCTCTCCTCTCACCACCTCTCTCTCTCCCCCCTCCCTTTCGCTCCATCCCTTCCCCTCTCCCTCTCCTCTCACCACCTCTCTCTCTCCCCCCTCCCTTTCGCTCCATCCCTTCCCCTCTCCCTCTCCTCTCACCACCTCTCTCTCTCTCTCTCCCTCTCCCTTTATCTCCCTCTGTTCCCTTCTCCCTCTCCCTGCTCTCTCCACACCCTCTACCTCTCCCTCCCATTCTCTCAATCCCTTCCGCTAAGCTAAAGGTCTCTGGTTCAAGTCCCGGTTCAGTCAGATGTTTTGTTGTTGTTGCTATTTTTTTAGAAAACTGTTCGAAATGTCCCGTTTGCTTTTCCCTTCCCTCTTTGGGAAAGGTGTGTGTGGGGGGCTACAATTAGTCTCACTCTCATGAATTCGTGCAAAGCGCCAACGAATCGGACAGGTAGGGGAGGACTGGTCAAGTCAACTGAAGCGAAAGAAGCGTCAGAGACTGGCTAAAAGGAGCGCTCATACAGAAGAGACAAACTAATAGGAACTCGCAGACGGGCGAACCCGGTCGGGAACAGCCTGGCCCGCGGGACGTATGTCCCGTCACGGTATGACAACCACGCAGCAGTGAACGATAACCTCGGCAAAGTCGAACTGCTGCGACCCGGAGCCGTTGTTGTTAAGGATACCCGACAAGTTGATGAAGAGTGCCTTCACAGAGCGTTCGGCCAGCCCGCACGTCATGCCATTGTCCTCGGGGCTCTCACATTGCTCCTCCAGAATCCACTGGTTGTTGTTTTGATCGGTTATCTGAAAGAGAGGAAAGTCGGCTCAGTGACGGGGCTGTGTCTGGACGATGACGGTGGCACGCCTTGCAGCCAACGTCGCTGCACGCTGGAATGAGGCGTGGCACAGGGAGAGGGGATGTGCTATCAATAATAGTCTGGGCTGGATTTGACAAAAGGCTTGCAAGGCATCGTAACTCAACCTACGGTGGATAACCCATCGCTAGTTGATACCCCGTGTGGTTTTTGTACATCGCTCAGATCAGCAGTTGATCGTAAGTTACGATGAGTTTGGTGAAACCGACCACTGGTTGTCCTGATCGCTCAATTCTCTTGTGCAGCGGTTCACCGTTACGTGGCACTGTTTATAGAACTGGTGCCACCGATCGGTCGCCATGCGCTGACGTCATAACGCCGCCATCTTATAGAGCTTTGGGTTGTTTGTTTGTTTGTTTTCTTCAGGAAACCGCTTCAATCTTGAAAATCGAATTCAAACGTCTCTCGTTTTTCGTGCAAACCGTAAAAAGGAGTCTGGGCGATCATGCTGCCGTGGAACACGGAAAGGGACAGAATGAATTCAGCCTATTTAGGCGGGCTTTTGAATCCACTCGACACCTTTTGGGCAAGTTTACACACAGCATATCTAAAACATGAAAGAAAATGAAAAAAATAATAAGAACGCTTCTTATGACACTGAGAGGGAAGAGCAGGACGGGATTGATCTCAGTGGTGACTTGAGTAACATTTGCAATCGTTCTGGTGGCGTTTTACCATTCAAGAGAGGTGTCTACGAACCTGGACCAGCTCCACGACCTGACCGTTCGGTGTCAGCACCAGGATGAGGGGTGAGTCGTTGTTCACTCCCGGACAGACTCGAGTGTGGCCCACGGCCCGCCGTCTCCGTCTCTGGCTCAGGCAGGTTATTTGGCCGTCGCTGCTCAGGACGCAGTCCGTGGCTGGGCGGCATACCCCGGTCTTCCGGTCGAAGACGCAGCCGGCTGGGCAGCCCTCCCCATCGGGCGGCGGGCACTTGGACACGGGCACGCTGATGTCCCCGAGAGCGGTCGGCGGCTCGCAGGTGAATATGCCCGGGTAGTTGCGCATCACTTCAATCCTCTGTTTGGCGGTGAGAGTCACGATGGACCGCTGGTTCTCGGCGTTGAGCAGCAAGTCCGGGTCGGCCTCCAAGCTCTTGATGAAGTCGGAGTGCTCCAGGACTTGCTGGACCTGGTCTTGGATAAGGGGCGTGATCGATGTGGTTGAATACCGGGGCCAGCAGGTAGCTGACACTGAGGCGGTCAAGCCGACCACGGCGAGGACGACGACAAGGCGCGGTGACTTCATGTCGCTTGTTGTTGCCAGTGCTGCGGTTGCTTCGGTCTGTTTTGGAAGGGTGAGGCTCTCGATCCAATCTTCGCAGTGGGAATGATGATGCACTGGCAGAACACGGCACTATATATGTTCGTGTATGCGCGAGCGGAGTTTTTCCCCTGGCTGTTTACGAACGAACGGAACAAAACATTTCCAGACCATATGAGCCTATATTGCGCACTGAACTGAAAAAGCATTCAGGAGGTGACGTGGGAACGGACCAGAGTGGCCTACGTGCCATGGCTGGTTCGGGCCGTTCGCGGGGCAAGCCCACACTTCGCTGTCCCCCCAAAACAACACAGCGGAGGTTCAGTCGGGCGCTCGACCGTATAGCTACGATGCACTTCAAGGATCAGGAACGTTCACACGCAATGTTCACCGCTGCTTACTGCAGTTTAGTTTGTGCATAGGTTTCTGAGATGGCCACGTGCAAGAAATGCCCATCCGTACTGGTGTCATGCCAAATAGTGTCCCCTGCCAAATAGTTTCCACTCATTAGCATACTGATCGCTGATTGGTCCAATACGTATGACATTCAACCACCGTGGTTGGGGTATGGTTGCGCACTACACACGCATTGTGTATGGTTGCTAGCCTAACACACGCAACGTTGGGCACTTTGGTACCGTTGGACCCTAACTGTAACCGTAACGCTAACCCTAACCCAAACAACCCTAATCCTAACCCTAATCCTAACCCCAATCCTAATTCTAATCCAAACCCTAACCCTAACGACCCTAATCCTAGTCCTAACGCTAACCAATCAGCGATCAGTATGCTAATGAGCGGACAGTATTTGGCAGGGACACTTTTTGGCAGGACACCCACGGGTCTCATCCGTGTCGGAGGGCGTCTTCGTCAAGCCGACCATATTCCCGAAGATACACGTCATCCTGTTGTCCTGGATCCGGCACACCCTATAATATAATCACCGAGCTCCTCGTGCGAGAATTTAATATGACGAGAAATTACTCCGCTATGGATCGCAGCGCGTGCTTGCAGAGATGAGACGCAAGTCTGGGGTTCTACGTGGGAGAGAGGCCATCCGCAAATATCACAGTAACTGCTTCGAATGTCAGAGATGTCGAGCCAGTCCTGACATACCCAAGATGGGCGATCTGCCTGCAGCACGTCTGCCACTCTACAAGCCTCCATTCTACTCTGTCGGTGTCGACTGTTTTGGGCCCCATGTCGATCAAGTGAAGTTTGTTTCACAACCCACCAAAGTCACCCCACTTCAGCGGTGTGTGGGAGCGAGAAATCAAACCTGTCAAAGTCGGCCTTAATGGGTTAAGGGGTTAAATGCAGTCGGCCTTAAACACGAACTTGGACTGTTTTTTTTTTTTTTGAAACGGGAAGTTCTGCTACGGAGCTGGGAGATAGTATGAGTATTTCGCAGGTTGCGAGAGAGATTCTTCGTGTCTGGTTGGCGGTAGAAGATAGCCGGCAGTGGTCTCCTCGTCTAGCAGACAAGTTTTCAACGTGTAGTTATTCTATTTGGTTTGTTTGTTGACTCATGACATGTAAGTAAGGTATGCCACACCACATCAGCATATTGTAATAGTGGGCGAATATAACCTTTATATACAGTAACAAGTTCCGGTAAAGTGAAACCAAACTTTTTGAGTAAGCGAAGCCTATACAATTTACGATTGATTTTGATGGAAGTCTCTAAAATATTGTTGTTCCTCTGTATAGGTCGTATTGAAACAAAAAATGCAGTCGGCCTTAAACACGAACTTGGACTGTGTTTTTTTTTTGAAACGGGAAGTTCTGCTACGGAGCTGGGAGATAGTATGAGTATTTCGCAGGTTGCGAGAGAGATTCTTCGTGTCTGGTTGGCGGTAGAATATAGCCGGCAGTGGTCTCCTCGTCTAGCAGACAAGTTTTCAACGTGTAGTTGTTCTATTTGGTTTGTTTGTTGACTCATGACATGTAAGTAAGGTATGCCACACCACATCAGCATATTGTAATAGTGGGCGAATATAACCTTTATATACAGTAACAAGTTCCGGTAAAGTGAAACCAAACTTTTTGAGTAAGCGAAGCCTATACAATTTACGATTGATTTTGATGGAAGTCTCTAAAATATTGTTGTTCCTCTGTATAGGTCGTATTGAAACAAAACACCAAGAAACCAAACATCATTGTGTAACGTATATACATGCTGCCACCATTGTTATCAGTGTAATAGTCTACTAAACATGCTTACTATTTATTTTCTATATACACACAGCATTCAGGACAACATTTTCGAATACACGCAAGTTCCTTTTTTGGATCGCCGTTCAAGTGTCATTTTAATCTCGGAAACCATTTTACTCAACCTTCTTCTAAGATAAGAATGAATAATTTCGTCATTTTTGAAGACGGGCCTCAAACCTTCTCAGTTCACAGTCCCTAATTGTTTTGTCCTATCCACGTTAGACCATTAGTTGAGGGAACCAATACGGAGAGAGCCAGTCGAGGGAACGTCACGACCAAAATCATCCGCTCAATTCGCGGAGAGGAGGGTTTTCTCCCCTTTCTCCCGGGATCTGCCCACCAGCGGGCCGAGAAGAAGGGACTGCGGCCGTCAGTTTGCGACGAAGCCAGGCCAGAATCACGACCGAGACGGCGCAGGCCAGAACGTAAACCCCGAGGACGTCGAGCAGGGCGGCCTTCCAGAACCCGGCGTCCCTGGCCGAGGCGGGCCGCAGGTAGTCGGCGTCGGCCCCGTGCCTGAGCACGTGCTCGATCCAGAAGACGGCCGTCTCGAGTGGCGTCGGCTTGATGGACTTCATCACGGCCGAGTAATGGGACGCCCTCTCCCGGTAACTGCAGGGGGTGGAGAAATTTGAATCATGAAAGTTGTAACCGCAAGGGAACCCTTTTGAACGACTCCCTTACACGGATAACTCTCGTTCTATCGTTCTATCTCTCGTTCTATCGTTCTATCTCTCGTTCTATCGTTCTATCTCTCGTTCTGTCTAACTCTCGTTCTGTCTATCTCTGTCTGTCTGTCTGTCTGTCTGTCTCTTCCCGGCTACCTTTCCTGGCTGTATCTCTGTGTCCTTCCTGTCTGTCTGTCTGTTAGTCCGTCGGTCTGCCTGTTCAGTCTCTCTTGTGCCCGTATCTCTGAATGTTTTGTTATTTTCAAGTCGAAGTTACCTGGGCTCCGAGATCACCTCCTGGACCGCCTCCACGAGGACGCTCCCCGTCATCGTGGGCATGTCGAGTTGGACGGCCACGCCTCGGCAGACGGCCCTCAGGGTCACGTCGAACATGTCGTTGGCCAGTGGCACTAGAACCATGGGCACGCCGTGGTACAGGGCGTCCAGCACTGTGTTTGTCCCGCCGTGGTTCACCAGAACCCTGGTCTTGGGATGACCTTTGAAAAGCAACCGAGAACATTCGGCCCCCCCCCCAAAAAAAAAAAAAAAATGAAAATTTCAGATTCCAAGGTGTTGCATGCATGGTGGATTCACATAGGGGAATATTTTTTAGTGGCACCATGTGCACGATCTCTTTCAAACGTTAGAGGGCCTGACGTTTCGACCCTAGCAGGATCTGTCTCAAAGCCAAAGTGTCAAGGTCGTACACAAACAGACAGGGGAAGGAAAGCCCTGACACACATGACAGAGGATGGACAAAAGGGAAGGGAGTGAGATGCAGATCTCTGTCGATCCCTTTCGTGAGATAATAAGACTAGATATAAGTGACATCCTCTCCGAGGAGTATGGCTCCCTGTGTGTAAAAAAGTCAGTCAACGGTTCAGACAGAGTGTACTCGTCAGGACGAAAGAATCCCCTTTTTATTGTTTGTTTCAACATGGCATGGGAAATGTATTTCCCAGACTTTGTAGGCAACCCTTAGTTCAAAAGTCGTACACAAAATGGCGGGAACTGCCCAACGACTCTTCACATCGACCAAATTGTAGCACTACCGTAGGTTGATAAAATAGAGGGGCAGCGAGCGAGGAGGTACCCACCGAGTACGTCGTTCATAGGCAGCCACGGCACCGTCCTCGTGTTGTTTCCGACGTTGGCCGCCGGCGGGTCCCGCAGTATCCAGACCACGCGCTGCTGGAGGAGCGACAGGGTACCAGCGATGTCGCGCATGCGCTCCTCATCGAAGCCCAGCGAGGTGCCCATGGATATGACGACCACGCCGTGGGGACCGGACCCCTCGAAGAACTCCATCAGGTCCTGCCGTGAAAAACAAGAGAGGGGGGGAATGAGAAAGAAAAATCTCATACAACAGTCCGTCATTTTGATGGGGGTGGACATCGGGGTTGGTGTGCCAAAACAAACGGTCCCCCAGTCTATAACTACGGGGACCCTGGTGCCCCGATGAGCGTATGGCTATAAAGCAACAAGGCACTCCGTGCATGACGTCACCGGTGGTGTCCAACATGATCCGAATCATGTGTTCTGTGTATGTTGTAAATGAGTCTCTAATCAATGTAGGCTTGACGTTATGCTGAAACAAGGGACCACATTTTTATGCCCCGAGTTGCATTATAATAACCGTGCAAAATTCGACAGAATCACCAGAATTAGACGGACAAAAAATACAGTTTCCGAAACGTTGAGTCGCTCGGTTCTTCGAGAAACAACAAAACAAAAAACCCGACGCCTGAAGATTTTGTAGCTTCTCTTATTTTTCCCGCAGAACACAGACAACAGTTTAGAGGGCCTGACATTTCGATCCTAGCTGGCCCGTTCCCCATCGAGTTTTTAGGACCTTTCTCATATGATGGTAGGCCCTATATCTGAAGGTTTGCATAGTGTCGACATGTTTGGGCTGAATCGACATGACTATGTAATCTAATGCAACTAAATGCTGAGCACTCACTGCATGCACGGAACATTGAGTTATTGGTTCGCCTCTGAATCATAGGTATTATCTATATCAAGAGATCAAGTGCCCAGTGTCACCGCAAAACACTCTTCACACTGCTCGCTGTCTACCGTGACACTTACAAAGGCATGCAATTTTAAAACTCACCTGGTCCAGCGGCTTGGCAGGCCTGGCGTTCACTCCGCCCACCGGGATCATGTTGGGCAGCACCGGCTGGACAAAGTCCAGCACCTGGACGTTGGCGTTGACCAGGTGCAGGCGAGACTCCCGCAGGAGCCGTGCCAGCGGCTCGCCGGCCCCGAGCCCGTGGCGCTCCCGCAGCCGCTCGAAGGGCTCGTAGTTGTTGCGCTCGATCAGCAGCACGGACACGCCGTAGGCCACGAGGTTGAGCAGCCGCTCGCCCAGGCCCATGGCGTCGCAGAACGGCATGAGCGGCACCGCCATGAAGGCCGGCCGGAAGCCGGCGCCGAACCAGCGGTCGTGCCGCAGGGCCCGGAAGCCTTGCACCGAGAACTGGACGAAGGGCACCGCCAGCGACCGGGCCAGGAGCGGGGGGCAGAGGCTGGCGGCCGTGTCACCGATCAGGAGGTCGAAGCCAGTCTGCCTGAGAGCGGCCAGCAGAGTGGCGTTGCTTAGGATCGAGTCGCACTCGGCGACCGACAGGTGCCAGGGATTGGTGGGGTTGATAGTGGAGGTTGTGGTGGTGTCGACGGAGGAAGAGGAGAAGGAGGAGGAGGAGGAAGAGGAGGAAGAGGAGGAGGAGGAGGAGGAGGAGGAGGAGGAGCCTGAGGAGGAGCCTGAGGAGGAGCCTGAGGAAGAGCCTGAGGAGATGCCTGAGGAGGAGGAAGAGGAGGAGAAAAAGGATAGGGAGCCCATGGAGGCTTCCAAGAGGTACTCGCCCAGACGCGTGTCCCGGGCAGTCTTGGCCGTCACTCGTTCATGGAAGTTGCGCAGATTCCTTCGGCCCTGCTCGGGCTCCCAGGGCCCCCTGTATAAGACGAACTCGAACCCGTCCCCGTCCCCGTCCTCCTTCGTCCGGGCACCCTCCCTCCCCGGCGGGACCCGTACCCGCCCGTGGGTCACGGCGCTGTTGGTCTCCGACATCAGGAACGTGACCCGGTGGCCGCCGCCGGACGCCAGGGCCCCGAGGATTGACCGGAGGTTCATGTAGTGGCTGAGGGTGGTGGCCTGGGGCATGACCACCAGGAGGCGGGACGCTGAGACCGGCTCGACGAGCGGACCGACCAGCGACAAGAGGCACAGTAAGCCGACGCCCCGAAGCCCAAAACACAAGCACCGGGTCCACCGAGACCCGGATGAAGTCGTCATGACTGCCCGCCGTTGGCTTTTCGCGTGTTTGATCTCGGAGAGAACCTCACACTGGAGTTTTCTTATACCGACAGTGTGGACGTCCTCCAATTCGTGCAGGCGTATATATAGCGGCTACAAAAGCACTTCACACGCAATAAAACGCAAATGAGCTGACTGAATTTGTGTGCCTTCCAGAAAGGTCCAGCCAGTAACGCTTTTGCTGTTTCTGCTTCTGCTTAAGCTTAAGCTCCTGCTTATGCCCCTGTCTCTGTCTCTGTCTCTGTCTCCGTCTCCGTCTCGATCCGTCTCTGTCCCTGTCCCTTCCTTAAGCTTAAGCTCCTGCGTATGCCTCTGCCTCTGCCTCTGCCTCTGCCTCTGCCTCTACCTCTGCCTCTGCTTCTGCCTCTATATCTGCCTCTGCCTCTGCTTCTACCTCTGCCTCTGCCTCTGCCTCTGCCTCTGCCTCTGCCTCTGCCTCTGCCTCTGCCTCTGCCTCTGCCTCTGCCTCTGCCTCTGCCTCTGCCTCTGCCTCTGCCTCTGCCTCTGCCTCTGCCTCTGCCTCTACATCTGCCTCTGCCTCTGCCTCTGCTTCTACCTCTGCCTCTGCCTCTGCCTCTGTTTCTACCTCTGCCTCTGCCTCTGCCTCTACCTCTGCCTCTGCCTCTGCCTCTGCCTCTGCCTCTGCCTCTGCCTCTGCCTCTGCCTCTGCTGCTGCCTCTGCCTCTGCCTCTGCCTCTGCCTCTGCTTCTACCTCTACCTCTGCCTCTGCCTCTGCCTCTGCCTCTGCTTCTACCTCTGCTTCTACCTCTGCCTCTGCTGCTGCCTCTGCCTCTGTTCGCTCGTTTCAACCGGATAATCAAGTCTGGCCTTTATAGTTACGAAGCCAAGGCTGTGAGTTCACTCTGGTGACAGCAAACCGACTTTAATGTCCAACGCAAAGGTTATCTTCCGGTAAGCAAAGCACTGAGCCGAGAATGAAAAATCCACTCCCCCAGACCTCAACCTGTCTACCCGGTACCCATGAGTAATGCTTATTTCTCGATGTTGAAAACGACAGCAGACCATGCGTACGTGCTTCAGTAAGTTAACCCCACGCTCTTTACAGCAATATTAGTGTTATAAATAACCCAGTTATTTTCACTGCAACGTTCATATTCGCGACACTCCTTTAAAGATGCAGGTATATCACCCCTTGGTTCGTCTCGCCGTCGCCCTGCTGCAAGACTGCCGAGCACAATCAATACAAAACATATTCTAAGCACCAAGATGTGAAGCTTTCCTCTCGACACGTTCAAATGGCTGCCCTGTGCAAGGTTTACGACGCCCCGCAAAAAAAATGCGACCAATCCGACATCGAAAAAGCAAAGCCCGTGCTGGTAGGAAACGACAGCGTTTACAATGGTTCATTGACCAGACCAGTATAATTATATGAGTGGTTTAAAAAAAAAAAATGCTGCCGCAATGTGTTTTGCACCCATATCCGCACAATGAGGTCACTCGTTATTACCTCAGAAACTCGTTTGACCTCGAGGTTTTCTGATTTTGAGCAAAGCCGGCGCTCAGTTCAAACCTCCTGCATATTGCCATGTCCGCGCAGGGATTTATCAAACAATTTTGTTTTGTTTTTAGGAAGCATCAGATCAGCTCTCCGATGAGCCAGAAAAAAGCAAAATTCAAAATCGTTTTATTTCAGTGGCGCTTTAAATAAACATTCTGTCGATTGAAGAGGGTGTCTGGAGGTGCTTGCCTGGTTTGTAATGACGATGGTAGCATAAGCCTGGTGAGGACACTATAGACCTTACACCCACTGTTTTATCAGTTAACAATCAGATAAAATAATACTGACCACAAAGTACCCTGTGGTCAGTTTGGATACTACCAGCAATTGCTGTTCACGTAATAGCTCCGTGATATAGCCAATACATGTACACTACCTCCTTGGTATAACCATGGGGTAATAGGAACACGGTAGAACATAGAAAATGAAGGGGTTGTTCATCGCGGTGGTGTAAACAAGTAGAAAGGGTGATCAAAGTCACGCGATGTGTCGTTGCTGGTTGCGACGTCTTCGGTTGCTATAACTGTTAACCTTCATCAGGCAACTGAAGAATGCGCGCTGCGGCGTCCGTTTATTATCCGCTTTGCCGGTTCCTGCGTACCGGTTTGCGGACGTCGTTGTAGCGATCGTGCGGTCTGGCACGCGGTGCTGGCACGGTATTACGTACTGTTCAATCTACAAAGTGTTCCATTACGATGATAATTATAACATTACATGTAGGAAAGCTGACTGGGTTTCATAATATTATGTATGTGGGACACCGTAAATGTCACACGTTGTACCCCTGATTGATTTCCCATAGAGGTTTGGCCACATGGAAATACCGGTAGGGCCTACATATCTACCTCTGTACCATACCTACCGGCACCTTTCCCGAATCATCAAAACGTTCGGTTTAGCCCGAAGATGTTTGGATATGTACGGCAATTAATGATAAAGTACATATTGACTAAGACATGCCATGTACGCCGGATTGTAGGGTGCGTGTACATGTATGTTAAACATAAAAGCGTGTGTCTCAAAATCAAGGTACAGCACACAATGTATATTGCTCTATGTTTTTTTTTGTTTTTTTTTTCTTAAATGTAAGCCTTGAGATTTATGTATTGCAGGTCATTGCTAGGTCAATGTTTTTGTATCAACTTTACGTTTAGTATTTTTATGTCATATTTGTAAATCAGACTGAAATACAGCATTTCGCTGAGAGATTGGTCAGTAGACCATAAACAATAATAATCAATAACAAAAAAATGTGCTGAAGATTATGAGTTCAATTTTAGCCTCCTAATTGACAGGGCGCGCCTTTGGGCACATTGTACTCGTCTTCAAATGGTAGATGCTCATTCCCCGATCAAGCGCACCACCAACATTGATGTATAATACCCATCGGTCATCACGCCTACTGCGCTCAGAGACCCACTGATATTTAGACCAGTGTATTGGTCAAAACATCAGCTGGTGAACTTTATTCATCCATAAAAGTACAACTGTTCGACTGTGTGTGTGTGTGTGGGGCGGGGCAGCAGTGTAAATCGCAAACTTCACACATTTAAAACTTCACAGCCTTTGAGAAAGGTCCTGCTAGGATCGAAACGTCAGGCCCACTAAATTTTAAGATTCACACATTTCTGTTAAAACCAACCAAGCGTCGAGGCAAACCATTTTTGCCAAAGACTGTTCTGTCCAACGTTTTCACGTTGCCTTTGCCTTTGAATTAGACCACCGGTTGAGGGAACCAATATGGAGAATGCCAGTCGAGGGAACTTCACGACCAAAATCATCCGCTCAATTCACGGAGAGGATGGGTGTTTTTTTTCCCCTTTCCCCGGGGTCTGTCCACCAGCGGGCCGAGAAGAAGGGACTGCGGCCGTCAGTTTGCGACGAAGCCAGGCCAGAATCACGACCGAGACGGCGCAGGCCAGAACGTAAACCCCGAGGACGTCGAGCAGGGCGGCCTTCCAGAACCCGGCGTCCCTGGCCGAGGCGGGCCGCAGGTAGTCGGCGTCGGCCCCGTGCCTGAGCACGTGCTCGATCCAGAAGACGGCCGTCTCGAGTGGCGTCGGCTTGATGGACTTCATCACGGCCGAATAATGGGACGCCCTTTCCCGGTAACTGCAGGGGGTGGAGAAATTTGAATCATGAAAGTTGTAACCGCAAGGGAACCCTTTTGAACGACTCCCTTACACGGATAACTCTCGTTCTATCTCTCGTTTTATCGTTCTATCTCTCGTTCTGTCTATCTCTGTATGTCTGTCTGTCTGTCTCTTCCCGGCTACCTTTCTTGGCTGTATCTCTGTGTCCTTCCTGTCTGTCTGTCTGTTAGTCCGTCGGTCTGCCTGTTCAGTCTCTCTCGTGCCCGTATCTCTGAATGTTTTGTTATTTTCAAGTCGAAGTTACCTGGGCTCCGAGATCACCTTCTGGACCGCCTCCACGAGGACGCTCCCCGTCATCGTGGGCATGTCGAGTTGGACGGCCACGCCTCGGCAGACGACCCTCAGGGTCACGTCGAACATGTCGTTGGCCAGTGGCACTAGAACCATGGGCACGCCGTGGTACAGGGCGTCCAGCACTGTGTTTGTCCCGCCGTGGTTCACCAGAACCCTGGTCTTGGGATGACCTTTGAAAAGCAACCGACAAGATTCGCCCCAACAAAGAAAAACGAAATGAAAGTCTCAGATCCGAAGGTGTAATTACATGGTGGATTCACAAAAGAGGAGGTTTGCAGTGGCCTTCTGCCCACGATCTCTTTTGCGAGATGAGAGGAGATTGAAGTTTGCGTTGCACGAGAAAGTATATCGTGGGAACCCCCGTTTTCGACGCTACACGTTTTCGACGCTTAGCCTTCTAACTCACATCGCACGAAGAAAACAACTCCGTATAACGATCTCAGACTTCGTATCTTACAGTTGGTTTTCTGCTCTTGTCCGTCACCGAAAATGTGGAAAGTTAAGGCTTTTCCAGTAGGCCAAACTCGTGTGATTCAAACAGTTGCTCTTTTGGGGTCTATTTTCCTAGGTACAAAATTTGCAGTTGCTTCGAAGCTCCAGTTTTCTTTATTGTTAGTCCTAAAACAAATCTGAGTGTACCATAATAAAACCCAACATCCGTAGAAAAAAAATATATCACGCAACTTGAGGCAGTCCGTTCTGGGTAAAAACTATGGAGGCTCCCATAGGGCGTCTCGCTTATATAATTTTTTTTTTTAAATGTTTTTATTATTATTTAAAGACAAAAGTTAACATGGCCCAATAGGCTTTTATAAAAAAAAAAAAAAAAGGCAG
Source organism: Luidia sarsii (assembly GCA_949987565.1). Lineage (NCBI taxonomy): Eukaryota > Metazoa > Echinodermata > Asteroidea > Paxillosida > Luidiidae > Luidia > Luidia sarsii. The sequence goes on from OX465109.1 coordinate 4,401,792, forward strand.
CAAGAGAAAGTACCAAGAAGGAGGAAATGTGTCTCTGGAGTGACATTGGGAAAGGTCATCACTGAAGAAGCAGTGAGAAAGAGGATTGTGGAGTATTTGAACGTCACAAAAGAAGACATCAACCAGACCAATACGTTTTAAGCATAAATTATGAATGATTTGAGGAAAGTGTTAGAAGCAGTGTCGAAAAATAAACACAATGATGAACACAAAAAACATACAGGGAAGAATTTTACAGTGCCACACAGCATTTTGAGCTATTTTAAGAATTTATTTTGCGTTTGGCTGACTGGGACACCTTACTAAACACCACCGACGAAAATAGGTCATGGTGCTTACTGCGCGGTGCGCCGCGGACGTCAACAAAATCTTACGGAAGTGACAGGCTTGATCAACCTTCTCTATGATTATTCTAATAGTCTGTGGTGTGGAGAAAGTGACTGAGACCTCTTTTAGTGTGATACTTTCGTCCACATTGTTCAGTTTGAAGAAAAGTCCTTATATCGTCGAAAACCGGTTATTGGAGGATACAGTGACACCAATATGCCATCTTTCCGAGGAGTGCGGCTCTCTGGAGACAGAAATGCCACTCAAAGTTTGGTACATAATCTACTCTGCCAGTCGTCAGGACGAAAGAGTTCCCTTTTAATTGTTTGTTTCGAGCGTGGGAATGAGAAATGTATTTCCTAAGACATTGTAGGCAATCCTTTATTCGAAAGTCGTACACAAAATGGCGGGAACTGCCCACCGACTCTTCACCTTGACCAAAAAGTGTAGCACTATACCGTAGGTTGATAAAATAGAGGGGCAGCGAGCGAGGAGGTACCCACCGAGTACGTCGTTCATAGGCAGCCACGGCACCGTCCTCGTGTTGTTTCCGACGTTGACCGCCGGCGGGTCCCGCAGTATCCAGACCACGCGCTGCTGGAGGAGCGACAGGGTACCAGCGATGTCGCGCATGCGCTCCTCGTCGAAGCCCAGCGAGGTGCCCATGGATATGACGACCACGCCGTGGGGACCGGACCCCTCGAAGAACTCCGTCAGGTCCTGCCGTGAAAAACAAAAGAGGTGGGGGGGGGAATGAGAAAGAAAGAAAAAGCTTTAAAAATATTCCCTGGTCGGTCATTCAATGGAAACGGTCGCCGCTCTATCTATGGTGACCTAGAGCTGAGTATTGGTGGAATACACCGATCCAGTAGGTCATGCCCCTTGACAAATCGACCAATCAAAATGCGCGATTTATGGTCCGACAAATTGCCGCCATTTTGTCCGACATAACGTTTTTAATGCTGTAGTCTTTACCACACACTTTTCGTTGCGCAATACTTTTGTTTCGAATGTACCAGGCATTTCCTTTGTAAACCCGAGTTTTATCCTTAACCATGGTCAAGCGGTGTATATATTTTTGTTGCAATTCTGACTCTTGATACCCTGGCAAGAGAGGAAAATGTACAGTTTTGGCCTTTTCCAAAACCAAATTGGCCGTTGGAAAATGGCCGTTGCTATGCTGGGCGTAGCCTAGTGGTTTGGCGTATTGCTTCCGACTGGCGCCCCCACACAAGACTAGTTGACTATTTGGGAGGCCACCACCTAAGGGCTGGGTAGCTCAGCTCAGATGGGAAGAGCTCTGGTACGCAAAACCAGAGGTCTTGCATTCAAACCCCTGTAAAGTCAACGTGTTCTTAGCCATTTATTTTTTCAATTAATCTTCCAAAGTTCCCAGTAAGTTTCTCCATCGATTTGTTTGTAGTTCAACTTATGTATAGTGGTCTCTACTTAGCGACAAACTGTGTTTTTTATCAATGTGATGGCACGTCATTTTGTTGTCTTTAATTTCTCAATTCTAGAGGGCGTGACGTTTCGATCCTAGCTGGCCCTTTTCCGAGTGAGTTTTTAGGACATTGCTCACACTGCCCGAACCTTACCGGCTCGCCTCTGAGCCACACGAATTCATCTATTTCAAGAGATACTGTACCCACTGTCACTGCAAAACACTCTTCAAACTGCTCACTGTCTAGAATGACCCTTGCAAAGGCATGCAATTTAAAACTCACCTGGTCCAGCGGCTTGGCAGGCCTGGCGTTCACTCCGCCCACCGGGATCATGTTGGGCAGCACCGGCTGGACAAAGTCCAGCACGTGGACGTTGGCGTTGACCAGGTGCAGGCGAGACTCCCGCAGGAGCCGGGCCAGCGGCTCGCCGGCCCCGAGCCCGTGGCGCTCCCGCAGCCGCTCGAAGGGCTCGTAGTTGTTGCGCTCGATCAGCAGCACGGACACGCCGTAGGCCACGAGGTTGAGCAGCCGCTCGCCCAGGCCCATGGCGTCGCAGAACGGCATGAGCGGCACCGGCATGAAGGCCGGCCGGAAGCCGGCGCCGAACCAGCGGTCGTGCCGCAGGGCCCGGAAGCCTTGCGACGAGTACTGGACGAAGGGCACCGCCAGCGACCGGGCCAGGAGCGGGGGGCAGAGGCTGGCGGCCGTGTCGCCGATCAGGAGGTCGAAGCCAGTCTGCCTGAGAGCGGCCAGCAGAGTGGCGTTGCCCAGGATCGAGTCGCACTCGGCGACCGACTGGTGCCAGGGATTGGTGGTGGTAATGGTGGAGGTGGTGGTGGTGTCGACGGAGGAAGAGGAGGAAGAGGAGGAGGAGGAGGAGGAGGAGGAGGAGGAGGAGGAGGAGGAGGAGGAGGAGGAAGAAGAGGAGGAAGAGGAGGAGGAGGAGGAGGAGGAGGAGGAGGAGCCTGTGGATGTGCCTGGGGTGGAGCAGGACGTGGAAGAGCAGGAGGAAGAGGAGAGGGAGCCCATGGAGGCTTCCAAGAGGTACTCGCCCAGACGCGTGTCCCGGGCAGCCTTGGTCGTCACTCGCTCATGGAAGTTGCGCTGACTCATTCGGATCTGCTCGGGCTCCCAGGGCCCCCTGTATAAGACGAACTCGAACCCGTCCCCGTCCCCGTCCTCCTCCGCCCGGGCACCCTCCCTCCCCGGCGGGACCCGTACCCGCCCGTGGGGCACGGCCGCGTTGCTCTTCGCCATCAGGAACGTGACCCGGTGGCCGCCGCCGGACGCCAGGGCCCCGAGGATTGACCCGAGGTTCATGTAGTGGCTGAGGGTGGTGGCCTGGGGCATGACCACCAGGAGGCGGGACGCTGAGACCGGCTCGACGAGCGGACCGACCAGCGCCAAGAGGCACAGCAGGCCGACGCCCCGAAGCCCAAAACACCGAGACCCGGACGAAGTCGTCATGACTGCCCGCGTTGCTCTTTCGCGTGTTGGATTTGAGAGTGAATCTGACACTGGAGTCTTTTTATACCGACATAGTTAAACAAACATAAATCAGCAAGGTGTCAAGGATTGCGGACTACATTCTCCAATTCGTTCAGTCGTAGCCGGCTATAAAAGCCCCCACACTTCACACGCGCGATGCCAACGTGCCATTAAATCTCAATTGAGCTTGACGATAAAGGTCCAGGCAGTAACGTTTGTTTTGCTTATGCTTCTGCCTCTGTCTATGTTTCTGCTTCTGCGTCTGCCTCTGCCACGGCCTCTGCCTCTGCCCCTGCCCCTGCCCCTGCCTCTGCCTCTGCCTCTGCCACTGCAGCTGCCTCTGCCTCTGCCTCTGCCACTGCAGCTGCCTCTGCCTCTACCACTGCCACTGCATCTGCCTCTGTCTCTGCCTCTGCCCCTACCTCTGCCTCTACCTCTGCCTCTACCTCTGCCTCTACCTCTGTCTCTGCCACTGCCTCTGCCGCTGACTCTGCCTCTGCCTCTTCCTCTTCCTCTTCCTCTTCCTCTTCTTCTTCCTCTTCCTCTTCCTCTTCCTCTTCCTCTGTCTCTGCCTCTGTCTCTGCCTCTGTCTCTGCCTCTGTCTCTTAAGGTTTACGACGCCCCGCAAAAAAGCGATCAATCCGGCATCGAAAAAGCAAAGCCCGTGTGGGTAGGACACGGTAGCGTTTAGAATGGTTCATTGCCTAGGCCATTAAAACTTAATTATTGAGCTTGACTATAATCTATTTGCTTCCGAGAAAGGGCCAGTCAGTAACGTTTGTTCTGCTTCTGCTTCTGTTTCTGTCTCTGTTTCTGCCTCTGCCTCTGCCTCTGCCTCTGCCCTGCCGCTGCCCCTGTCGCTGCCTCTGTCTCTGCCTCTGCCTCTGCCTCTGCCTCTGCCCCTGCCCCTGCCTCTGCCTCTACCTCTGCCTCTGCCTCTGCCTCTGCCCCTACCTCTGACTCTACCTCTGTCTCTGCCGCTGCCTCTGACTCTGACTCTGCCTCTTCCTCTGTCTTTGCCTCTGCCTCTGCCTCTGCCTCTGCCTCTGCCTCTGCCTCTACCTCGGCCTCTGCCTCTGCCTCTGCCTCTGCCCCTGCCCCTGCCCCTGCCTCTGCCTCTGTATATGTCACTGCCGCTGCCTCTGCCTCTGTATCTGTCTCTGCCTCTGCCTTTACCTCTGCCTCTCAATTTTTACGACGCCCCGCAAACAAGCGATCAATCCGGCATCGAAAAAGCAAAGGCCGTGCGGGTAGGAAACGGTACCGTTTAGAATGATTCATTGCCTAGGCCAGAATTTGAGTGGGTTTTAAAACAACCTGCCTCCATGTAGAGATGTGTTTTACGTTTAACCGAAGAAGTACGGAAACAGTATCTGTTGTTGTGAAACTAACACCATGCCCAAGTTGTTATCGATCCAATGTAAAAAAAAAAAAAAAAAAAAAAAAAAAAGGGGGAATAATATGTTGACCACTGATGAGCAGTGTGAAATCAACATTTGGACCAAACGACAAGACAGACAGAATGATTGCCCAGCAACTTTCCTTGTCACCGATGTTTCTATTGATATTCTTGTATACAGAGCGCTGCCTGGCACTTTAAGCCGAACAAGCCCCCGCGCTGCACCTTACAGCCAGTCGGGAAAGAGCCTAACAGGTCAGCGCCCAATGTCACGGAGCCGCTAAGCAGGAAAAGTCTTCCTCGTGCAAGCAGGATTACAAACTGCCCTGCGATGTGATGTCCATTGCTTTTGACTTGTATTCCACTCTTTCTTTACTTAGCATGAAACACTAATGGAGTTTGGGTGTAGGGATGCAGATCCTGTGGCTCGTGACTTTTTGCGCTTCAGCACATTTTGGCGCTTAAAGCCCCTACACAACATTGGTAAGATCGAAAAACAGCAATGTTCACAGATTTACATGTACATGAAACTTATACAGTTTGAAGATGGTTATAGTAGAAACCTCGCACTGAAATATTTCTGCCTAAAAATGTTGTATTTTGTGAGAAACGAGTCAAAGAAATAGTTTACGTCTCATTGAGATCTAAACTATTTTTCGGAACAGCACGGCGTTGAATGCTGCATTTTCGCGAAACAAATGAAGCGGTTTTCACGATTTTCTCGAGACTCGGTTAGCGGATTGAGCTGAATTTTTCACAGGTATGCTATTTCATGCATAATTATGTTGGATCAGACAACGTATGGCTGCGAAATTTTGACCTCGACCAATGCTGTGTAGGGGCTCTAAGCGGCTCAGTGAAATTGGTCTCTGGCCATGCACGACCAGTCGACGCGTCGACAAAATTTAGGGTGCAGATTTTTTGTTTTTTGTTGTTGAGATACTTAAGCATGGTGAATCTGATGTCTTTCGGAGACTAAAAAAAGAAAGAGAGATTCACCGAACACGGTGTCAATGCAAGCTACTTAACGAAAAGTCGTATTCGTTTCAATGAAAAAACCCAATCCTTAATGCCAGGCGGTGTCAATCCTATTGGAACGCGTTCTCTTCTGATTTCTACCAGCGTTCACACGGGGCGGTGGCATATAGGGTTGCGTGTGCTTTGGTCTTCTGTTTTGGGAGTGTGGACTCGCCGCAACTCCACGCCGACTCCGCCTAGAGCTCGAAGTCAAAGGTCAGGTCAGAGTTCATCATCTCCTTCTGGTAGAGGGCGGTGAACCGTTCGTTCTGCGCCACCGTGAAGTGGTTTTTCCAGTCGCCCACTTGACCTGCGTGGGGTGTGCACAAACGGAGTTAGGTAGAAATGAAAATCAATACAACAGCATATGTGACCCAGCACAACGACATGAAGAATATCCCACCAAAACACCTTTTGAGTAAACAACGCCTAAAGTTAAAGTATCTTCACAATTTGATTACAAACCAATTTTATTTTTTTTATTTTCGGAAATTTTAAGTATTAGAGGATATTATATTTTGATATCATTTGAAAGCTAATGGTATACTCTTTCACATCATTAGAAAACCTCAAAATCTCAAAATTGGGGGTTATTCTTCATTATGCTGTGCCGGGTCACATACAAACTACTTCCTGACATTGCATTAATGAAAGGCCTAAGTATGGACTGCGCTTTTGTCAAAGAAAAAAAAAGAGAGTCAATGACTGTGGTGCGGATACGCCACCTTTACGCATGAATGATTCGGCCGTATCTGCGGGCGCCGGCCTGTTCACGACCTCGTCGTCGCTCCCGAACTCCAGCACCATGTCCGGATTGACGAGCGGGTCTCGCTTCATGGTTCGGAATCGATCGGGTCCTCTCCTCTATGCTGGCCACGATCTCGTCCGCTGGAGGGCGCCCCAGGAATTCGGCAGTCCTCACGATTACCTTCCGGATGTCCTAGATTTGAAAAAAAAATAGAATTTCATGAGGCTAAGGCGGTATTGCATTATATCATTGTTGTTATTGACCCAACGTCTACGTATAACGCTGGTTTTTTTTAGTGAACTAAAAATAGGATAGCCACTGAGTCGCAGACATTCGGATGATAGTGAGTGCAAAAGCGTATGTTCAGGGAAGCCGCTTTGCACCTCCCGCACAGGACACACACTGTATACCGCAATTTACCACAGTGCCCACAGGGGTGTAGGCTCACATACCACATAGACAGGACACCACAAAAACCCCTCTGTGGAATGTCCTGGTGTATGGCCCTTATCCTCCCACAGGAAAAACCATGTGCGGTTAGTTGTGGTTTCCATGCCGGTTAGGGTTAATTTGTTATAAATCAATGGGAAACAATTATACGGAGTAAGGTAGCGGCACAAACATTGGTAAGGCTGAGTGAACGGGACGTGACGCGTATGCAAACGCCAGTTAGCTCCCCAACGGCATTACGGTATACTAACGTAACGATTTCAACAGGCACTGTCCGTTTTGTAAGAGGGCGCTGTTTTGTTTGCTGCCACCAAGAGGCCAGATATGGGTCTCACCTTCTGCATATCCTCGTATTTGACGAAGAGAACGTTGGGGTCGTGTCGCCTTTCCCACCAGAAGAGATTATGCTCGAACCAGTCTCCACCGCAAACTGGAATTGAGGGAGAATACAAGATAAATTATTTAGTGCTGTATGAGGCTTTCTACAAAAATGAAGACCATAATAATTATGTTGCCTCGTAAGCACAGTGCATACACGCCATATTGGTTGCAGGCAAGGAAAAGTTGTACGCAGTCGCACGCATACCTCCAACTCCATTGCGAAACGGGGTCATATTTAGGGCCTAAAGCAACACAAATCCAAATTTCTGCAAGGATGGAAGCATGGAGCCTCGGGTTGTCTTGTGCAACAGTTAGTGTGCATTTGTTTAAATTTAGTGACTCAAAGATCCTTATAAACAATGCGGGTGCGCACTTTAGCTCCCGACCGCCATTTTGACCTGTTTAGTGATGTGCACCAGTGTGGAATGGACACAGCGCCACCACGAGGAGGAGCGAACCCACTCTGTACGTTTCAGAAAGGCTGACTGTTGGTGTTAACGTGAGCTGAGGTGGGCTCGGGACGCGGACGGGGGAGTATACTTGCCGTCTTTCCGCATGAATCTCTCGAGGAAGCTGCCCCAGCTGGGGTAGGTCTGCAGGGTGGTGTCGAACTGGTGCATGTGGTAGTAGGAGACGGCCACGTCCCTTGGGTTGCGCGCCACGTAGACGACCTTCGGCCGGCTCGGGGCGCGTAGGGCCCGGGGCAGGAGAGCGGGCGGCAGGTGGGTCTTGATCAGGCGCGGGCTGGCCGGCGACATCCGCTCCAGCAGCGTGTAGGTCGGAGGAATCAGTCCAACCTGCCGAGGAGAAGGGAATTCATACACGAAGACACGATTCAAAAAAATAAATCCAGTATGGGCTATGTGTATGACATCCGTTCGTCTCGAGAGACGATGGTGTAGCTAGCGCTACTTAATTGAGTTACAGCTTCTGGAGTGGCAGTCTCTAAAGCACTTCTTACAGTTGTAGGAGGTTGGTGCTCAATCAGATGTTGAGGCAGATGCTGCCATTGCCTTCCTCCTAGCTCTCTTGTCAGCAAGTTGAACATTCCATGAAGTTTCTTCCCTCTTGACATCTTCGTTTACAGTGGCTCTCCACAGTTGACGACTATCGGCTACATCTTTCCAAGTATTAGGGTCAATGCCGGCGAGCTTCATGTCGCGTTTACAGGCGTCTTTGAATCGGAGATGTGGTCTTCCAATGGGGCGAGACCCATCAGACAGCTCTCCGTACAGTATGTCTTTTTGGATGCGCCCTGGATTCATACGGCGTACATGCGCTGACCACTTGAGACGCCTACGACTAAGCAGCGAGAATATGCTGGGATTGCCGGCACGATGGAGGACCTCTGTGTTTGTCACTCTGTCCTGCCACTTAATGTGCAGGAGACGTCTTATGTAAGACATATTACAGACCTATTATGTAACCCTACCAGTTTGTGTATGCAGGAGTCGCGGGTCCGAATCCCTTTTTGTCTTCGTCGGGCATCTGACAAAGCACTGAACACTCTAGCAGGGCAAGCCCTCATTGAATTAAATTCTCCTCGATGCTAACATCATGTTATATCTATGAGGCAACGCGGTACCCTCCGCTATACATTATTCGAATCCGCCACACGACCTCGACTAGCTCGGAGGTCAAGTGGTTGAGACGTCTGCACTCGAAAGCGGGAGTAGCGGGTTCGAATCCCGCCCGGGGCTGCCTGAAGAAAAAGAAATCATCAGGCATCGGGCAAAGCGCTGGGCATTCAGTGCTTATTACGCCGAGCAGGGCAAACCGGCCGTTAAATAATCATTGAATAACATACGAGTAGGGCAAAACCCCCATTGAATTACGTTCTTCTCGACGCGAAAATCACACGAAAAATGCACAGTGTTTCCACAAATGGCACACCGTTGCCACAACAGACATAAATAACCTATAGACCGACAGCCATACACAACGCCTATGGAAAACGACGTCAGGATACTGTAATGGTGACTGCGCCCGACTAAATGTGAAACCATGGGCGGAAGTAGATGAACAATATGCACAAACATATGGAGAAATCCCGGAATGATGGATTGAAACTGGATTTTTTTAAATTTTTATGAAACCATGCTGATTGAGATCAAAAGCCCTTTTCAGAGAAGACTACATACTCCATTATAGATGCGTATTTGCGTGTTTTATTAGAAATAATTATGAATCAAAATTTCGCGGTCATTGTTTTCGTGGATGGCGGGCCAGTATGCGTAACCTTGAAATGAGTTTGTGTACATACGTTCGTCCGTGTGACGTGACGAACAAGTTTGCCAATGGTTTTTCACGCGTCCTGAAATTACAGTCTAGCGCCCGCAACATGTTGTCCGTCCGTAGGTTATTTATGTCTGTGGTTGCCACGGATTCCGTGCGTGAGAGGTCGCCTGTCTTCCTTGCCTGGGAGTGGTGGCTGATCCAGGTGTTCTCCAGGAAGGGGAAGCGGAAGAAGACGTGCAGCTCCTTGTGCAGCTGGGCGTCCAGTCCCTCCATCAGCAGACTGATGATCTGCTGCATCCACGTCGTGCCTGCTCGGAGATCGCGAAGAGGCAAACGCAATATCACCGAACGGTGCATAACCTCAAACTTCTACCCAACAGAGGCTACTCGAAACCCGTGATCAAACTTGCACAACAAGCAAAAGTATCTCCCCCAAATCGACCCCTTGTTCACAAACCACAAACTGGAACCCAAACAATAACCGGATGTGGTTATGAGATAGACCGTTCAGACACTTTAAGGTTTGTAGACCGGACTACGTAGACTACGTAGTCTAGTCCACCCCTCCTCGGCGGTCTGAGATAGACCGTTTGTAGTACCCAAAACGGTCTACGTAGACCGTTCAGACACAACTAGATAGACCTTTTTCAGTTTAAACCGAAGATAGACCACTTTTAGTACGGTGTCTGAACGACCCCAATGCCAGCACCTAGATCTGGTGGTTTTTATAGCACCACCTATAATCCTGCGATTAACCACTGTGATTTGCAACGGGCAGACAGTAGCCTAGAGATTGGCAGCACTTCCAAAGCAATGAACAACTCAGGGATATTTTCCAAAACACAATCCTCATTGCTGACTAAAAATGCCAAAAACCTACGGGAATGTTCATCCGGGCTAACCTTCCCAAGCCCACAACAACAACCCCCGTCCCAGACGATTCTAGTTCCTTTGAGGAACTGGCTGAAACCCTGGAAAATCTGCTCTCCTTATATGAGGAACAAATCACCCAATAATACCCAGTCCGGCCACTCCAACCGATCTCTATACCGGCGCACCCATAATGAGATGAACTGATCTGCCGAGATCACTACCGCAACTGATGATTGCCCAGACGGCATGAAAACATGTTATTGCGACACCACGGGAGCTGCGAAGCGTCCCTAGTCTCCTTCCATGAGAGCACCTTCCGATCTTATGGTCTGCTATATTAGCTCAACCTAGTCGACGCATGTATAAAATCATATCACGCGTTGGGCCCCATGTTGCCGACCTCAAAGTCGGTGGGCTAAGTAGCCGATTTCACGAAACTTCAAATGATGCATACGCAACTTTTCGTTGCGTAACTTACGCAACATGTTCCTGCCTTTTCTAAATAGTGCTGAAAAGACTTATTGTGGCGCAAGACTTACGCAACATTTGTACTTTCCCTAACTTAAGCAACCTTTCTTGAAATCGGCTGCGGCATGCATGGTAGCTGGTCTCGCTCTTCCGATTGAGCCCAGGCGAACAACTCGAGACAGCAGCACTTCTAATTGCTGCTTGCCTCATACGCAAGAAGAAGAAGATATATATCACACGTCATTTCCCGCCGAGGTCACACCCTTAATTAGCGCCCTGGGCCAAATGTTATAGAGCTGTTTAATTATTAAGCGTGAAAATCGGCTGAGCAGGAAATGTCTACCCTTGTTAAAACCATTCGGTGCCCAAAGAAGAATTATTGCAGATAAACCTAGGTGGCAGTGTTGGGCCAACCCAACCCACCCACCTGCTTTCGGGTAGGTGACCAGAAACACGTCATCGGTGCGAACTTCAAAGGATTCCAGCTTCAGGAATACCTCCTCGGGAACGCCCTTAGAGACGCAAATGCCCTTGTGGTAGTACTCCAGGCTCTCCCCTTCCTGCGGTTCGATGCGGGGCAGAGAAAGAACCATCTTCTGGAAGTCTGTGTGGCCAAGATTAGGAAGACAAAGAGAAACATGCTGAACCTATTAAAAAAAAATATTTGGTTTTTTTTGTTAGAGTCGAGGCTGACCGTTTGTAGTACCCAAAACGGTCTACGTAGACCGTTCAGACACAACTAGATAGACCTTTTTCAGTTTAAACCGAAGATAGACCACTTTTAGTACGGTGTCTGGACGACCCCAATGCCAGCACCTAGATCTGGTGGTTTTTATAGCACCACCTATAATCCTGCGATTAACCACTGTGATTTGCAACAAGCAGAAAGTAGAGTTTGGCAGCACTTCCAAAGCAATGAACAACTCAGGGATATTTTCCCAAATACAATCCTCATTGCTGACTAAAAATGTCAAAAACATACGGGAATGTTCATCCGGGCTAACCTTCAACAACAAGCCCACAACAACAACCCCCGTCCCAGACGATTCTAGTTCCTTTGAGGAAAGGACCATCTTCTGGAAGTCTGTGTGGCCAAGATTAGGGAGACAAAGAGAAACATGCTGAACCTATTAAAAAAAAATATTTGGTTTTTTTTGTTAGAGTCGAGGCTGACCCACAAAGGAGGCGCCCTCCCCCCCCCCATCTTGTAACATCGTGAGAATCAGAAGTGACTGAGCTGGACGAATCAACCAGCCACACGAAATGTTCTCGAGTGGTATAATGGTTTCATGTACAATGCCATCAACGCCGGATGGAATATATATATTTTTTATCTGAAACCCTTTGCATCAAGTGAGGTACGAAGGCTTCTATGCGAGTTGAGGATGGAGTAAACGTACACCAGGTGGTAGACTTAAACAGTTACGAAGTCTTCAGTGGCGAATTGTCTTCAGATGAAACATGACTGCACTGGCCTCAATGGGGGGAAAGGTTCTCCACGAAGCTCTGTTAGGACATCATACGGCATAAACAGACCCTGACTTATTTGTGACCCGGCACGGCGACATGAGGAATATCCCACCAAAACACTTTTCGAGTAAACAACGCCTGAAGTCAAAGTATCTTCTCAATTCGATTTTTTTTTTCTTTTTCGGAAAGTTAATGTATTGGAGGATATTATGTCCAAAGGATTTTTCCGTAATCCGTCCCTAAATGTTGAAAAAATGAGGATTTCGGGGGAGTGTTTGTGTACTGTTTTCATGAAAATATAAAGTTCCTGCATTTTTGAATGGCCGCTTTCGAGGAGTTAGACTGGTGCTGCTATATTGTGTCTGGTGCCAAATGAACGAGCGAAGTCCCCAAGCTTGTACTATTTACAACAAAGTTCATACGGAAATAAATTTGATATCATTCGAAAGCTAATGGTATACTTTTTCACATCATTAGAAAATCTCAAAATCTCGAAAATGGGGGTTATTCCTCATTATGCTGTGCCGGGTCACATTAACGTAATTCTATTGCAAACTCTCATCTTTGTCAGGTCACTCCAAGCGACAGGGTTTCTTTTCAAGGGACGATTTCATCACGGGGCTTTAAGCGAACACTGAGCATTTAATGGCGTTTGAAGGCTTTCTTAAACTGGGCATGTCTTCTGAGTGAGCATCCTTGTTTAGAATAGGACCACTGTTCAAAGGCAGTCTCATCTTCTTTGTCATAACATCGCGTGGTTATTTCTTTGGAGTAGGCAAAATTAGCCGTTTGAGTGTCCCGGCCCTATCTCTCGTGCTGAGCGTTATTGGAAATGTCCATTCTGAGTCGTGCAAGGGATTGAGGCTTTGAAAAAAACAGAGAGGATTTGCAATGAACGTCATAGAACACAGTCGGCTCTACGAGGAGATTACGGACTGTTACAGCTTCATGGGAGTTGTGGAAATTTTTCAGTAACACCAAGTATTGAAGTCAACTCCATTTGGCTCTAAAAACGGAGCCGGCCACTCTACGGCGTGTGCCGCTGCTAGTCCCAAAGGTTTTCTAGCGTAAATGTGCCAACACGCTTCCTGACTTAAATTACCAACTCAATGAAAATGAAGATTCAGTCCTAGCGGGACCTTTCTCAAAGGCAGAGAAAAGCCTTTGAGAAAGGCAGACCTACTGTTATGATCAAAATGTCAGGCCCTCCTGGTTTTTATATTTTTTTTTAGTTTTAGTTTTAGTTAATTTTTCCTTCTTTTTTTTACTCTTTTTTTTAATCCTTAGGACGAGGCTATTTCGTCTAAGTCTCGCCAACGACAATGGTGCGCGGCGTTCTGATATGTAGGTTCTATGGGCAGGCTCTTCATTTGTACCGGAAAATGAGACAAAAAGTAATAAAGACCAAAGCTTTTACAGTTTCAATACGTGGTAGGAGGATTATCATCTAGGGAATGAAGGATTCTTCTTCCTCTTCTTCTTCTTCTTCTTCTTCTTCTTCTTCTTCTTCTTCTTCTTCTTCTTCTTCTTCTCCTTCTTCTTCTTCTTCTTCTTCTTCTTTTCTGAGAGTGATGATGCGTCGAGACGTATGTGAAGGGGTGCCGTACAGGAAATGCGACTTTTCGTCGAGCGACAGTATAGTCTTAATTCCAGCCTGGCTTTACTTTTTATTCACAATACGGCGGGAGATTACATTACAGTGAAAATGGACTCCCTATTCATCAGTGAACGGAAACAGGCGATTGAAGCGATCATTATTTTTCCCCGCCGCCACTTGGAAGGCTAGTAATATGAAACGTAATGATTATTGTCCCCTCGGTCCACTGCGGTATTGTAGTCTTGGCTCCGGTCGCCAAAACTAATGTGGTGTTTTTTTTGAAGGCTGGAGGCGAATTGGTACATGAGATGCATTGCACACCCGACAATGGCACGAAAGACCTCCAAAGGATTGTCACTCTAGGGGGGAAATAGCTGCTATGTTGTAAATGGAATTCGCCCTAAAAGACTAATGTCAGAAGGCCCTCGAGACTGACGGATGTACAGATGATTAAAATTTCTCAAAGTGGCAGAGAGAGGCAAGGCGATTTAAGGCATAAACCTGCCGATGCCCCATTGAATTCCTTGACAATTATAAATAAGACTTAAGGTGGGGGCTATTGGACTGATGACGGCCAGAGCATACTGGTCGAAACGTCGAGTTACCCTCAGGTTCTTTTCAGAACCATACCTCTTCCTTTAAGAGACCTGATACATGGTGTTCACCGCAAACCTTGCTATATTGCTTGACAATTATGTTAAAAGTCATTAGAGTAGGATGAACGTCTTTTTTGCGAAGGTCGTCCTTACGGGATCCCCAAGCCGACCGGATGCCAGTCAAAAGAAATAAGCAGCGCGTGTTATTAAAAGTCTGATTCAAGTTTGATCGAGGAAAACATGTTTTTCATCAAAGCGGGTTTTTTTTTAATGCGCAAGCTGCTTAAGCAACTTAATTTGATTGGCAGTTCCAAGCAAAAGCAAGTCGGACGCTTGAGTCACATTTGATAGTTTGAAACAACTTTTGAGAGAGAGAAGTGGGCTCAGAGTTAGGGGGAGGAGAGGTGTTGTGAGGGAAAATGGGAGAAGGGAGAGGGGAGGTGGAGAGTGAAAGAGAAGAGGGGGAGAGGGAGCTGAGAGGGAGAGACACAGAGAGTTAGGGGTGGAGAGGAGAAGTGAGAGGAAGAGGGAGAGGGGAGAGGGGAGGTGGAGAGGGAAAGTGAAGAGTGAAGAGAGACACAGAGACAGGGGAGAGACACCGAGAGTTAGAGGGAGGAGAGGTGTTGTGAGAGAAAGAGGGAGAGGGGAGAGAGAGTAAGGGGGGGATAGATGAAGTGAAAGAAAGGGGGAGAGGGGAGAGGGGGAGGTGGTGAGGGAAAGAGCAGAGGGGGAGAGAAAGACTTACAGAGAGAGGGGTGAGACACAGAGAGTTAGGGGAGGAGAGGTGGGGTGATATAAAAAAGTGAGAGGTGAGAGGTAGAGGGGAGAGAGAATGAGAAGAGGACGAGAGAGGGGGAATAGAGGGGAGATGGAGAGAAGGGGGCGAGACAGAAACAGAGTGGGAGACGGGGATAGGGACGGAGAGCGAGAAGGAGACATGAAACGGACAAACATACCACCTAATGAAATGACCAACAGACAGAAAGATAGACAGATAAACAGTCGGACGCGGCAGTAGCCTTGACCAACGGTCGTTGGTCGCCGATATCTAGAAATCAAAATCCGGCCTACAAAAAAAAAATAGTATGGTGCTTTGCGCAACACCGTCGCGAAATGCAAACGGTCTGCATGCCGTACCGTGTAGATATACAGCTTGGACGGACCCGGCGTGGTAGTGCCGTTGTGCCGTGGTTTGCGAGCGTTTGGCCCAGATCTCTGCCCTGAGCGGGCCGCACTGTACTGGAGAGACCGCCTTGGACAAGGCTAACATTACCGTATACTGTATATAGCAGCCATTACAGGTATTTGGTGTGGTGACACCTTCTTAGATTGTTTTCCTTTCCCATCAAACCAGCATATACATGTATTATACCATGGAGGAATAATTCCTCCATGATTATACCAACCCGATCGTCTGGCCATTCTTCTATGACGCAGCAATCGGTACAACTACATCGGAAATACAGGGCAAGGGGGCTACATTACGGAGTCGACAGACACATCATTGCACCAAAGGTGATGGCAATTGCCATCCCGAACAACTTCGTGCGCCACCGTGCCGATGTCAATATTTACAGTGCGTGATATTAGCTCCATGTGATATTAAAAAGACCGTGTGTTCGCTTTCGGATTCCGTAGGAGAGCGAGGGCGTTAAGTAAACAGTGGCCGTTGGTTGGGGCCGAGGCGTGGGCACGGACGCAACCGTCTAATCACGGTGTCCAAACAGTGACAAAACCGCATTGTTTGGGTTTTCCTCGAAGTAAATGATGTCCAGTAAAAGCACGCGACGGACAAACGGGGCGAAGTCAACTGTCTGCCTCATTTTGTACCGAGTGTCTAAAAACAAATGTTGGCGATGCGTTTACTGGCTGTCATGTTTAAATGAGTCGTGGGTTCAAGACCCTGACCCTCAATTACAATTACAACTGTTCAACGGCCATTTTGCCTGCCATAGCAGCCTGGACGGACATGATGTCCACTTTCTCTCTCTCCTTTATTCTCTCTGACACTCTCTCTCTCTCTCTTTCTCCCTCTCTCCCTCTCTCTCTCTCTCTCTCTCCCTCTCTCCACCCCCTCTTCCTCTCCCCTCCGTCTCCCTCCCTTTCTCTCTCATTAAATCTCTCACCCTTCTCACTTTCTTCTCCCTATCTCACCTTCCCCTACCCTTCCTCTCTCTCCCTCTCTCTCTCCCCCTCTCACCCCTCTCTCCCCCCCCTCTCTCTCTCCCTCTCCCTCTCCCCCCTCTCTCTCCCCTCTCTCAATATTATCCAAGCAGATAATAATCAGTGCACTGTGCACTCATTAGCAAAATAAGGTTAAAGTTCTCGTAAAGTTCTGTGGATTGTCAAACCCATCTTCCACGGCGCATTGCTCTTTACAAACCAGAAGGAAAGATAAGTGTCTGGTCTGGGTTGCAGGCTTGTAAGCTAAAGAAATACAAACTCAGGAAATTTATAAAAATTATCATCGGCAGGATGATTAAAGGTGAAATATGCTGCTTTTTCATGGAGAGTTCGTCAGCTTTGATTAACATGGGGTTTCACGGTATTCTTGGATAATGTTAAAATGAATTGGCAGAGGAAAATGGCAGAGGAAACTTTGACTGGACCGGGATTTGAACCCGAGGTCTCTGAGCTATCGAGCCTTTAGATGGTGGCCTTCACGAAATAGTCAACAGTCTTTGCCGGTGTTTGGCGGTAGTCAGAAGCAATTCAACCATTAACTGCCGTATATCTCCAGCGATAACCCCTCCCACCCGCCCGCGCTGTAACCAGATACAACCTGGCTACAGCAGCTCGAAGGTCACAAAGAGCAGCTTTTTTCTTTTTTAACAACAATGAGAGGAATATGAACACTGATTGCCGTTAGTCCCTACAGCAGAGTTTGTCTCGGTCGATACAACCATTATACTGGTGGTATAATAGTTACGAACTGTGGAAATCTAATAGTTTGCACTCCACAAAATTCTGTAGGCATTGTGCGAGCGCAGTCCAGTGGTCAGTGCGCAATGTGGGTCGTGTAGCTAGAGCGGTTGGTCCAGACACTTTGTAATAACTTTTGCGCAGATTGTCAGCACCATTATTGGTCGGAACAAAGCGATACAGACACACCTGTTGAGACAATGATGCATCCTCCAGAGAAAATCGCGCATGCACGGACAGGATTATCACAGGCCGTTTTCGAAATGAAGGCTTAGGCTCGGGCTTAGGCTTGATCTTACTCGCTATAATGTCACAGGCATCTAGAAACAAACATTTGGCCCAAGTTTCTTGGGGGAATGCCCTGTACATATCAAGTCAACAGGCCTCCAAATTCGGAAACAAACCCTAACCTGGATTTTCAGGAGACGAAGACGGAGACGAAGCCTGAGCCCGAGCCTAAGCCTTCATTTCGAAAACGGCCTTCATTGCAGCACGCACCTTTCAGATCTGCCATCTTAAGATAAGCGTGCCCAGCCTCCATGATCTCCGGAGGAAGGATTTTAAGCGACGGACCTATGACGTCTTGATCACGAATAAATGGCGGAGCCAAAAGTGTGACAGACAAGCGTGTGTGCTGTGTAGTGCTAACTATGTGCTGGATAGTCATTCGACGTATGCTATACAGTCCGACGCATCATTCCGTACAATTCCGTACGCACTGTTGCGCTCAAAGGTCAAAAAACAAAATTTGTGCGATTAATGTGAATGATGACAGGTTTTTGGATGATTGAGATACTGGATAAGTTGCAAAATTCAACGTCACCTTGGGAATTATTATTTTTTTTTAAATGTGTCCTAAGTCACTCGCCGGAGTCCTGCGCTTTTGTATTAGTGTACAAACGTTCGTTATGTAAATCAAAATTTATCAAAGTAGTTTTCTAGAGTTTAGCATCAATGGATCTTGATGAAGTCAGTTCAATTGACGATGATCAATATTAGTAGACTATCAACAAATTGAAACGTGACAGCACGATTTGTTTTTTTCTCATGGAGAGATTCGGATCGGGTATTCACTTGAGTTTGAGTCTAGACGTTGTATTATTAATTTTGTGGTTCAAGTGACTCAACTTGTGGGGATTTGGAGTGAGCGCGACGTCCCCCTCGTATCTGGGCGAATGGACAACTTTGTGACATCTCCCTGTACTACCCGATAGAGAGCCAGCACGAACCACTGGTTGCGTTTAGCCCCAATAGCAGGGGGCCGATTTCATAGAGCCGCTTAAGCGCCAAAACAGGCTTAAGCACAAAAAGTCATGAGCCACAGAATCCCCTGCATGGCCAACCCAAACTTCATTACAATTGTTTCATGCTAAGCAAAGAAGAGTGGAATACAAGTCAGAAGCAATGAACATCAAACCGCAGGGCAATTTGTAATCCTGCTTACACAAGGAAGACTTTTCCTGCTTGGCGGATTTTCACGCTTAAGCGGCTCTACGAAATTGGGCCCAGATCTTGTCTCGGTCGATACACTCATTACCGGTGGTAGTTATACAGACGCTGATGTATAATAGACTGTGAAGAATCTAATAGCTTGCACTCATCACACAGCGACTGTATGGACAATCTGATAGGAACACAGATGCGCTATACTTTCGTTTAGCATCACCTTAGGATTGTCTTCAGTGTCTTCAATGTTATTAGCACAGAGGCTGGCTCACACACTTTTCAATGACGTGTGTACACTTTGGTCATATCCTAAATACAAAATATATCTTGAAATTGAGTGGGCCTGACGTTTCGATCCTAGCAGGACCTATCTCAAAGTCAGGGAATATATCGCTACAAAAAGAGTGACACAATAGTGTATCCTCATCACGAGAAAACGGACTACATGTTGATCGAGCATGATGTTCAGAATTCCCATACATGTAGATGCACCCACCTTTCAGATCTGCCATCCTGCGATAGACGTGCCCCGTCGTCAAAGTCTCCGAAGGAAGGGTTTTCGGCAACAGACCCAGTCAGAATCCAAATCAAGGTGTGGCAAGCCTCTGATAGCTTTTTGTGTTAGATCGACGGAGGAACTGTAAAGAGACAGAACGAAAGAAATGGGGACGGAGAGAGACACAGAGGCAGAGAGAAAGAGAGGATTAAGACAGAGAAATGTCAAGACTGATGTAGAGAGAGAGACCGAGAGACAGGCAGAGAGAACCAAAGAGGGGGAGGAAGAGTGACAGAGACAGTGACAGAGACAGACAGTGAGATAGACAGAGAGACAGGCAGAGAGGGAGGGTGGAGAGAGAGTGGACAGAGTGACAGAGAGAAAGACAGTGAGAAAGACAGAGGGAAAGACAGTGTGAAAGACAGAGGGAAAGACAGAGAGAAAGACAGTGAGAAAGGCAGAGAGAGGCAGAGAAAAGGCAGAGAGAAAGGATGAGAGGCAGAGAGAGGCAGAGAAAAGGCAGAGAGAAAGGATGAGAGGTAGAGAGAGGCAGAGAGAGCGAAATTGAGTACGAGCGGACAGGCGAGCAATGGAGAGGGAAGTGAAGCCAGAGGGGGAGAGAGGTAGAGGGGTAGATAGAGAGAGATGGGAGATTAAAGACGAACAGAAGAGAAACAGAGAGGGAGAAGGAGACAGGGGAGAAAGATGTAGATAGGAGGAGAGGAGAGAGAGGGAGAGAGAGAGAGAGAGAGACCGACAGAGAAATACAGAGAGATGGAGGTACGCCAAGCGATCCGTGTCAACTTCGACGCCAGTAGGACTACCGGTACATCAAGCGGCGAGCCATTCTACTGCATTGTGCGACGTCCCTCAGCGACGCACCGACTATCATCGCTATTCATCACCCGCGCGAAGAGTGGACGAGCCTTATACCCGCCATCGGCCTCAGCATATCCCATAATGCACAGGGCCAGGGGAGGGGAATGTTTAGGCAAAAATTGTCCACGAATAAATGCAGCCGAACCAGAATCAATGTATGACGTGGTGGTGCATGCAGTAAGGATCAATATGACAAGGTTTCCTCATACTAAATGGAGTTCTTTGTAGTTTTTTTTTAGGGGGGTCCTGGTCAATGCAGGGCCTCGGGTTTCATAACACTATCATTACGAGTATTGCGAGGGATGTAGGCCTATGGAGAGCCTCTGGTTTCAAGATTTTAAAGCAGCTGCGCTACTCGCCGAAACTGGCGTCTGGATGTCTCCTTCAGAATTACCTGTACCAGTGAAACACGCTCTCTGTTGCATTTCGCTGGTATCCATTCAACGTTTCAGTCTTTCACACCTACATATGTGACTTGGTACAGCGACATGAGGAATATCCCACCAAAACACGTGTTGATTAAACAACGCCTGAAGTTAAAGTATCTTCACACTTCTTAAAATTTAGTGGGCCTGACGTTTCGATCCTAGCAGGACCTTTCTCAAAGGTTGTATTTTCGGAAATTTTAAATATTAGAGGATATAATTTTTGATATCGTTTGAAAGCTAATGGTATACTCTTTCACATCATTAGAAAATCTCAAAATCTCAAAAGTGGAGCTATTCCTCATTATGCTGTGCCGGGTCACATATGCAATTTACTGACGTCGGAAAGAAAACGCATGTGAAAGCGAAGACACGGTATTGGGTGGGGGGGGGGGGCGGGGTGTGCACATGGATTCGTGTCGCATGGCTCCAGTTTCTGAATGCTGACCCGCACTGGTCCCCTGCCACACGGAAACTCGTTGTCCATTGCAGGCCTACGTTGGATTTCATACATAGCAGTGCGATGCACTTCCTGTACATACGATGATTTAACCATTCATACAGATTTATATCACAGGAACAAATAGATCGGATCTCCTCCTGCAATTGTTGCTACACTCTTCCTTGAAGTGCGCATTATAATGTCAGATGTCCATGCATTTCCTAGACAGGTCATAGGTGAAAGAGAAGAACGTCGAACCCATTTTATTCAGCTTCTAATATTCCTCTATTGCGGACACAAACCGGTATAGATAGGCATATTAATGTGACCACAATGTGGTGTGGGGCAGTATTGAACCAGCATTTTACCAATTGTGGTCAAAATATCAACCGGTTAAATCACCAGTCACCAAAAGTCCAATGTTTAGGTGATCTAAATCAACCACAGGCTCACAAAATTGGAGGGCCGCCTTTCTCGAGGACTTCAAAGGTCCTGCTAGGATTGAAAGGTCAGGCCAGGCTATTTTTAGTCAGTTTTAGTTAGTTGGTAATTTTAGTCATCAGTAAGCGGTTTGCAAAAGTTGTGCACATAGCTTCAATCACAAACTGTTAATATTTGTGCACATAGCTTCAATCACAAACTGTTAATATTTGTGCACATAGCTTCAATCACAAACTGTTAATAAATATTTGTGCACATAGCTTCAATCACAAACTGTTAATATTTGTGCACATAGCTTCAATCACAAACTGTTAATAAATATTTGTGCACATAGCTTCAATCACAAACTGTGAATATTTGTGCACATAGCTTCAATCACAAACTGTTAATAAATATTTGTGCACATAGCTTCAATCACAAGCTCTTAATATTTGTGCACATAGCTTCAGTCACAAACTGTTAATATTTGTGCACATAGCTTCAATCACAAACTGTTAATATTTGTGCACATAGCTTCAATCACAAACTGTTAATATTTGTGCACATAGCTTCAATCACAAACTGTTAATATTTGTGCACATAACTTCAGTCACAAACTGTTGATATGTAATGATAAAACCGGCACAAACATAGACAGCAAAACGGTTCTGCACGAGCATGGGGGAAGGAAGGACCTCCATGGCTCAACGCACTTTAAGCCCAACCTACAGAATCGATGTGAAATTGATATTTTGAGCGAGGGCTTTCACTCAGCTCTCAGGTGTGTGTGTGTAGGGTGGATGGGGGCTGCCTGCCTCGTTGTCTGACAGATGTAAGCCCTCCGCTCTTTCCATGCAGTTGTATCCCGAATTGAATTGCCCGGTTCCCTAACCCGATGCCCCAGCCTATTTATAGGACACGGTAATGAAGTATTGAGAGCGTACGTCGATGGCAGCGTAGTCTGGCTCCCGGGTCTTTTCGGGCTCAGGTGTCCGGGGCGGCGGTACGGGTCCGATCCCCGAAGGCCGATCGAGAGGGTCGGGGCTGAGGTACGGGAGGAGGAGCCTACTTACGGCCCCACCGCCGCCGCCGACCACCGCGCGCGGGCCGGTGCAGCGTTCGATACTCCCCGCTCTCATTAATGCAACACGCCAGGTCGGCTAATAATTACCCTCGACATTCTTCAGGGCGTTAATTAAGGGCTCCATTTACGTAACTCGCTCGGGCTTCTGCTTTCCCCGGAGGGAAACGATTATCCGACTGCCTTCAATTACCACCAACTAAATATCTGACAGCATTCTGGAAAGGATTCGGCGCCGTTTGATGAGTTCTTCTCGAAAGCACCCGAAGCTTATTATTACCGATGATTATTTGTCGTCTATCCGGATCCAGGTACAATGAATGTCAATTCAAATACCGTATAGGCCTATGCATGTATATGGAAGTATTATATGACACAGTAAAACGCATTAGATCTATGTTGCAACTCGGTACCTATAGTGACTCTATACATTTGCGAATCTGCCACACGATCTCGACCAGCTCGGTGGTCAAGTGCTCAACACGTATTCTTTGGAAAGCATCTGGGAGTCACGGGTTCGAATCCCACTCAGGCTTTCTGCATTTGTTGTTACCGTATCGGGCAAAGTGCTCATTACGTCGAGTAGCGCAAACGCTCACCGAATTACGTTCTTCTCGACGCAAACACATGCACGACAGTGCATTGTATTGGTCATAATTGTGACCCGGCACAACGACATGAAGAATATCCCACCAAAACACTTTTTGAGTAAACAACACCTGAAGTTAAAGTATCTTCACAATTCGATTACAAATCAATTTTTTTTTTGTATTTTCGGAAATTTTAAGTATTAGAGGATATTATATTTTGGTATCATTTGAAAGCTAATGGTATACTCTTTCACATCATTAGAAAACCTCAAAATCTCAAAAGTGGGGTTATTTCTCATTATGCTGTGCCGGGTCACAATTGTTAGAGCGCAGAAATGCAGTCTTCTTTTTCCAAAAAAGGTGGAGAATTCATTCAGGACATCAGCACCTGGATACAAATATCACGCTGACGAATGTATCCAACTCCTATAACCAAACTTACATTCGTCTATTCGTAAAGCCACGGATCGAGACGACCGTAGAGTCGAACGAACATAACGGCCGTCCTTCGCGGTCTCATTAGGGTATGCTCGGGACCGACCTGCAAATGTGACCCGGCACAGCGACATGAGGAATATCCCACCAAAACACTTTTCGAGTAAACAACGCCTGAAGTCAAAGTATCTTCTCAGTTCGATAAAAAAAAAATCAATTTTGTTTTTTGTGTATTTTAAGTTAATGTATTGGAGGATATTATGTCTAAAGGATCTTTCCGAAATCCGTCTCTAAATGTTGAAAAAACGAGGATTTCGGGTGAGTGTTTGTGTACTGTTTTCATGAAAATGTAAAGTTCCTGCCTTTTTGAATGGCCGTTTTCGAGGAGTTAGACTGGCGCTGCTATATTGTGTCTGGTAACAAATGAACGAGCGAAGTCCCCTTGTACTATTTAAAACAAAGTTCACACGGAAATAATTTTGATATCATTTGAAAGCTAATGGTATACTCTTTCACATCATTAAGAAATCTCAAAATCTCAAAAGTGGGGGTTATTCCTCATTATGCTGTGCCGGGTCACAAATGTCCATACGCCTGTAGTGAGAACGCGGCGATGTCTTACAGAGGGAGGCTTGCCGGCGATACCTTTGTCCACATCACACAAAAAAAGCTTTGAAAGAAAGGCTCACGAATACCATCGCAAGGCCAGCGTCTATAGTCCCACGGGTTCTTCTTATGCATTTTAACACGGATCTTTGTATTTTACAAACAAATATAGCTAAAGTGTTTCGATTCTATAGCGGGTAACCTTTCCCAAAGGTGTATTGTTGAAAAGGGAACGTTAACATTCTCTCATCACTTCGACAGGCTTGAAGGTCTACTCTATATAAATTCTTTGGGGATTCTAAAAAAAAGGTTGTAAGATTCGATTACACAATGACTGGTGGAAACACACCCGATCGACCCACACCGGTCCAACGTCTAGTAAATGGAATATGCTGTTCGCCCTTAACTTAAGGAATCCTGACTGTCGTAGCCTGCTCAGTCGACAGATTAGGGAGAGGGAGAGGGAGATGGAGAGGGAGAGGGAGAGGGAGAGGGAGAGGGAGAGAGAGGGGGAGAGGAGAGGGAGAGGGAGAGGGAGAGGGAGAGGAGAGGAGAGCGAGAGCGAGAGCGAGAGCGAGAGCGAGAGCGAGAGCGAGAGCGAGAGAAACAGGGAGGGGGAGGGAGGGGGATGAGAGAGAGGGAGAGGGAGAGGGGAGGAAGACAGAGTGGGGAAGGAAGAGGGAGAGAGAAAGGGAGGGAGAGGGAGAGAAAGAGGGAGAGGGAGAGGAGGGGATGAGAGAGAGGGAGAGGAGAGGAATGGAGAGTGGGAAGGGAGAGGGAGGGAGAAGGAGATCGAGATGGAGAGGGAGAGGGAGAGAGAGCGAGAGAGAGAAGAGGGAGAGAAGAGTAGTCGCTTTAAAAACACGAGCACCCAGTAAATTAAAACCAATCCCGGATGTAACATTATCGGACATCGCTAAACACAGTTTCGGGACGGGCGTTAAGCGATATTTGCATTGGGTTCTGTATACTCACCCAGGATGACTTAGAATGCAACGGGGTTGGATAGACGCGTTGCAAAGATGTGCGCCGGGCGACGAGAGAGAGAGAGAGGAGAGAGAGAGAGAGAGAGAGAGAGAGAGAGAGAGAGAGAGAGAGGGAGAGAGAGAGAGGGAGAGAGAGAGAGAGAGAGAGAGAGAGAGAGAGAGAGAGAGAGAGAGAGAGAGAGAGAGAGAGAGAGAGAGAGAGAGAGAGAGAGAGAGAGAGAGGAGAGAGAGAGAGAGAGAGAGAGGGGGGGTGGTTATTACCGGGAGCACGATCGTGGGTGCACCTCGTGGTCGACTCAACTCGCTCTCGGCAACACACACTGTGTGGCCCCCTCGATGTTGACGACAAATAGAAACCTTAGATGCCTTAATCCCACGACTTAAAGAGAGACGTGACCGCATGCCGGAAAATCAAATCCCATCGGATTTCTTCTCACTCCAACCGATTGTTATATAGTGTCTGTGTTCCTCCCTCTCTCAATCACTCACTCACTCTATCTCTCCCCCTCTCTCACTCCCTCTCTTTCTCCCCTCTCTCACTCACTCTCTCTCTCTCCCCCTCTCTCTCTCTCTCTCTCCATCTCTCTCCATCTCTACCTCTCTGTCTCCCTCTCTCTGTCTCCCTCTCTATCATCTCTTCCCCCTCTCTCTCTCTCTCCATCTCTCTCTTTTTTCCTCTCTCTCTCCATCTCTCCCCCTCTCTCTCCCATCTCTCTCTTCCTCCCTCTCTCTCTCTCTCTCTTCTCTCCATCTCTCCCCCTCTCTCTCCATCTCTCTCTTCCTCCCTCTCTCTCTCTCTTTCTCTCCATCTCTCACCCTCTCTCCATCTCACTCTCTTCATCTCTCCCCCTCTCTCTTCATCTGTCTCTTCCCCCTCTCTCTCTCTCTCCATCTCTCCCCTCTCTCTCCCATCTCTCGAGCTCTCTTCATCTCCCCCTCTCTCTCTCTTCATCTCTCTCTTTCTCCCTCTCTCTCTCTCTCTCTCTCTCTCCATCTCTCCCCCTCTCTCTCCATCATCTCTCTCTCTCTTCATCTCTCCCATTCTCTCTTCATCTCTCTCTTCCTCCCCCTCTCTCTCTCCATCTCTCCCCCTCTCTCTCTCCATCTCTCTCTTCCTCCCCCCCTCTCTCTCTCTCTTCATCTCTCTCCATCTCTCCATCTCTTTCTCCCTCTCTTTCTAGCCTCTCTCTCTCCCCATCTCTCTCCCTCTTTCTCCCTCTCTCTCAAGTTCGATCTACCTTTACCTCAGACTCTAGTCTGCATCTACTTAATTATATGTCTGTCTCTGTCACCTTCTGTCTCTGGCCGTCCATTTGTTTCTATAAATGCTTGTCTGTTCGTCTGTCTGTTTGTTTCCCTATCCACTCCCTCTCCCTTATCTCTCTCTCTTTCCTATCGCCCCTCAATCCTCTCTCTTTCTATATCCCTCTGTGTCTCCCCCTCTCTCCACCTTTCTCTCTATCCCTTTCTCCTCACTCTCTCCCTCTCTCTATCTCCCTCTTTCTCCCACCTCTCTCCCTTCCCCTCTATCTCTCCATCTCTCCCCCATCTTTCTCTGTCTCTCTCTGTCTCTTTACTCCTGTCTCCCTCTGCCATTTTGTCTCTATACCCGTCTCTCTCCCTCCCGCCTCTCTCCTCTCTCACTCCTCTCTCTCTCTCTCTTTCTCTCCCCCTCCCCCCTCTCTCCTCTCTCTCTCTCTCTCTCCCTCTCTCTCTCTCTCTCTCTCTCTCTCTCTCTCTCCCTCTGCTCTCTCTCTCCCCCCTCTCTCTCTCTCCCTCTCTCTCTCTCTCCCCCCCCCTCTCTCTCCCTTTCTCTCTATTTTCCACCGACGCGACCTTAATCTAACTTCCAACAAATTAATTAGGTCCTGTAAGATTGACAGTTCTCCGGTCTGTTAATAGCGAGGCAGGAAATATGGCATCGAGTAATGGGCGCCGACCTGAATCACTATTAAAAAGGCTGGACATCCCATCAGAAATGGATGCACTTTAGGTGCTCACAATAATCTACGGAATGGCCTTTCAGGTCTGACTTTTCCCTCCCACGCACACACACACACACCTTTTTACATAATTATTCAGGTTTCCGAGTAAGTTTTGCACATAATGCGACACCCAGCACTCAGTGTGCACGGTACAGCATCGTTTACCCGATATAGGAATATTTTGTTGTTGTTTTTACGTTGGTCATCCCAGTCTACACGTCTACAGCACACTTTGCCTAAAACACGCTGGGCGGTATTTCACCATGTTCAATTTTGAGCTGCGTCAGTCATTATACATTTCTGATGAACCTTATTAACCACTGAATAAACCTGCTGAAATGCGTTGGTCAAATTCGAGCACAAATTCCAAAGGTTTCTTGCAATAAAAGTCAAGTAAATGAAGGAAAAATTGGCCGGGAACTTAGTCTGAAAATTTTTGATTTTTTTTTAAAATAAAACGTTGACTGGACCGGGACTTAAAGAGACCTCTGGTTTTTGTATATCGTCGCTCTGTTCTGCCTTTACAATGCTTCTGACTGGCGCCCCCACCCCGGCAAAGACTATTTGACTATTTGAGAAGGCAACCACAGCACATGGAAACCACAGCACATGGAAACCAGAGCACATGGAAACCACAGCACATGGAAACCACAGCACATGGAAACCACAGCACATGGAAACCACAGAACATGGAAACCACAGCACATGGAAACCACAGAACATGGAAACCACAGCACATGGAAACCACAGCACATGGAAACCACAGCACATGGAAACCACAGAACATGGAAACCACAGCACATGGAAACCACAGAACATGGAAACCACATCACATGGAAACCACAGAACATGGAAACACAGCACATGGAAACCACATCACATGGAAACCACAGAACATGGAAACCAGAGCACATGGAAACCACAGAACATGGAAACCACAGAACATGGAAACCACAGCACATGGAAACCACAGAACATGGAAACCACAGAACATGGAAACCAGAGCACATGGAAACCAGAGCACATGGAAACCAGAGCACATGGAAACCACAGAACATGGAAACCACAGCACATGGAAACCACAGAACATGGAAACCACAGAACATGGAAACACAGCACATGGAAACCAGAGCACATGGAAACCAGAGCACATGGAAACCACAGCACATGGAAACCAGAGCACATGGAAACCAGAGCACATGGAAACCACAGAACATGGAAACCACAGAACATGGAAACCACAGAACATGGAAACCACAGAACATGGAAACCACAGAACATGGAAACCAGAGCACATGGAAACCACAGAACATGGAAACCACAGAACATGGAAACACAGCACATGGAAACCAGAGCACATGGAAACCAGAGCACATGGAAACCACAGCACATGGAAACCAGAGCACATGGAAACCACAGCACATGGAAACCAGAGCACATGGAAACCACAGAACATGGAAACCACAGAACATGGAAACACAGCACATGGAAACCACAGCACATGGAAACCACAGCACATGGAAACCACAGCACATGGAAACCACAGCACATGGAAACCACAGCACATACCACAGCACATGGAAACCAGAGCACATGGAAACCACAGCACATGGAAACCAGAGCACATGGAAACCACAGAACATGGAAACCACAGCACATGGAAACCAGAGCACATGGAAACCACAGCACATGGAAACCACAGCACATGGAAACCACAGCACATGGAAACCACAGCACATGGAAACCACAGAACATGGAAACCACAGAACATGGAAACCACAGCACATGGAAACCACAGCACATGGAAACCACAGCACATGGAAACCACAGAACATGGAAACCACAGCACATGGAAACCACAGAACATGGAAACCACAGCACATGGAAACCACAGAACATGGAAACACAGCACATGGAAACCACATCACATGGAAACCACAGCACATGGAAACTACAGCACATGGAAACCACAGCACATGGAAACCACAGCACATGGAAACCACAGCACATGGAAACCACATCACATGGAAACCACAGCACATGGAAACCACAGCACATGGAAACCACAACACGTGGAAACCACAACACGTGGAAATCATGGAAATGACATCACATGGAAACTATGGATACCGCATCACATGGAAACATGGATACCGCATCGCATGGAAACCATGAAAACCATGGATACCATATCACATGGAAACCATGGAAACCATATCACATGGAAACCATGGAAACCATGAATGCCACATCACATGGAACCCATGGATACCATGGATACCACATCACAGGGAAACCATGGATTCCACAGCACGTGGAAAGCCGTGCATAACACAGCACGTGGAGTCCATGGAAACCACAGCACATGGAAACCATGGAAACCACAGCACACGGTCACCATGCACAAACACCACGCGGCACGTAAAAGCCACCACGACAACATTTTTTTGGACCTGACAAAACCCGATTTTTGACCCTTTTCCCCCAGAGCCGCGTGGGGCTTCCGACGTGCATGAGACCCGTGTCGACCGACCGTTCACCACTGCGGAGAAGCGGACGGTGCGTTCGGTCGTTTCGCCCCCCGTCGAAAGTTAAGGCAGACGCGGCGGTCTTTTCAAACTCCGGTCTTTTTAACGCCAGTGGGGGGGGGGGGGGGTATCGCACGTAACATAATGCACGTTGGACGGCTCGACAAGAATCACCGCAAGCCGCGATGGACGTTGCCCATGCAGTCGTTGGTTATAGAACGACTGCCATGCCCCCTCCCTCCTCCTCCTCCTCCTCCTCCGACTTTCTTTCCTCCTCCTCCGACGTCCATGTTATGCAAATTGGTGTCGGTGCATGCGCAGTGGTGGCACGCGCCTCCAGGCACGAGCGTGTTTCTTTGAATAGCACACGGCAGCCGATGGGCATTTTAGTATGTATATATAAACCGCTCTGACGGAATCCGGGAGGAAAGGTAAACAGCGTGCAAGACGGTAACGTGCAGGGTTTTCGGTCGAGCAACGGTAGACGGTTATTAATTACTCTCGTTGTGTCAATTCGTGCGTGTCGGGCTTGCTGTGGGCGGTTCGCTGTAAAAAAAATTGCCCAGCTCGGAAGAAAGAGAGCCCGGCTTGAACGGACCGAGAACGTAAGTCCCGCATCTCCAAATTCGATAAATCAATGCTCTTATAACTATCTCCGTGCTTGGCCATTTGAGTGACTCTTTGCATTGACTCTTTGGAGAGAGAAAACAGCTCTTGATCTTTCCGCCGCGCTTCGTCGGTGAATGTCGAGCACTTCTGTGGGGAACATCAGCCGCGGGCCGAGATGAATCTGAGCGACTCCGTGGCCTGGCCCGACCACGAGGAGGCGGGAGGGAGCGGAGAGGAGGAGGGGGTGGGGCCGAAGAAACCGGAGGAGCGCGTGCCCGCGCTGGACGTCATCAACACGGTCATCGCCTGCGCGGCCGTGCTCGGCAACGCCATGGTCATCGCCGTGATGCTGCTCAGGCGGCGGGCCTTCGGCTCGCTGACCAACCGCCTCATCCTCCACCAGTCGGTCGTCGACGCCGTGGCCGGGGCCGTCTTCTTCCTCCACAAGGTGGTCAAGAGCCCCATGGTGACCGTCTCGGCCCGGGGCGACCTGGCCGACGAGCTGGTCTGCCGCCTGGTCTACTCGGACGTGTTCCTCTGGTGCGTCAACGTCACCTCCACGTACAACCTGGTGGTGCTGTCGCTGGAGCGCTACCTGGCCACCTGCCACCCGGTGCGGCACCGCAACGCCTGCCGGCCGTCCCGCCTCAAGTACGCCGTGGCCGCCTCCTGGCTCATCGGCTTCGTCTACGGCGCCCACATCCCGCTGGTGGTCGAGCCCCACCGGGGCCGGTGCCGCGTCATGGACCTGGGGCTCGGCGTGCAGATCCTGATCGGCGTGCTGGCCCTGGGCACCGAGTTCCTGGTGCCCCTGGGCGTGCTGGTCTTCGCCTACGCCCGGATCCTGGCCGCCATCCGCGGCCGGCTGTCCGCGGTGGCGCCCGGCGGCGAGGGCGGCGGGGAGAGGGCCGGTCGGCCCCAGGTGCTGAGCAAGGCCAAGAAGAACGTGCTGGCCACCGTGCTGACGGCCGGCGTCATGTTCGTCGTCTGCTGGGCGCCCACCGAGCTGGACTACATCGACGAGCTGTACTTCGAGAAGAGCTGGGGCTACGTCGTCAACGTGGCGCTGACCGGCCTGCTGGCCTGCAACATGTTCGTCAACCCGATCGTCTACTGCTTCATGTACCGCAAGTTCCGCGGCCACCTGGCCGAGCTGGTGCTGGGGGGCCGGTGCGGGGGCAGGGGGAGGTTGGAGGAGGACGAGGCCACGGCCGTCAGCACGGTGCGTCCCGCGGGACCCGCCTGAGGTGGTCCCCTGCATCCTCCTACCCCCTGCCTCCTCCCGAAACGAAATACTGTATAAGAATACGAGGGCCCTTTTCCAAAGCCCGGCTTATATAGGCTTCGACTCCGGCTTCGTCTCTGTTATCCTAAAGATGAAAACACATTGGAGTTCTTTGTTGAAGATGAAGCGTTGGATTTTGTTTTTTGAAAACGCAGCATAACATTCCAAAACGAAGCCAAAGGCCTCCCATGTTCATGCCTTGTACTTTAAAATGGACGATAGAAATGGAGACAAAGCCGGAGCATGAGCCTAAGCCGTGTTTTGGAAAAAGGGCCTCTGTGTAAATATAAGACTTGAATGTTTGCATGTTTGAAGTTCTAAGGGGAAGGTTTGCGGTTATACATTTTAGCACTTCTCTTTCGAGAAGGAGTGTGGCTCTAAAAAGAGCCGGTAACTCAACATTTCGGGTAGACAGCCGGTCTCTTGACGACGGGCGGAGTACGCACACACTACCCGTGACGTCGAGTTACCGGCACTCCTCCTCGAAAGAGATGTGCTATACATGGTGTCATCGCAAACCTCCCACATAATACCTGTAGTGTTGCACGCCCTTCGTGAAGTCTGGAAGTCATAAAGTCTCGGGATCAAGACTTGGAACTAGACTCGGTTCGCTTTTTGAAAGTCCTCAGGTCGGGCCGGGGTCAACTTGGCGAATCAGTGGCAACTGGTTCACGCTTTGCCAACGCAAAGTTCGTCTTGATTACCGTACTTTGTATAGGGTTTGGTCAACGTGTACGTGTTAAAGGTTCGACATATCAAGACACCTGGCCCCAGTTTCGTCCAAGCGCACATCCTACCCTGAACCAACTATATCTTGGTCATGTTTGCACGGTAATATAGCGAGAAGAACTTACCCAACATCAATGGGTATACTCTCATCTGAGTTAACACTCAGATTCTTTTCAGAACCACACCTCTTCTTTAAGAGACCTTATACATGGTGTCACCGCAAACCTTCCTGTAATGCCCCCATCAGATACGCTCCAGTTTTACCAAGTAAGGTGTGATCGCTGTGATGCTATAAAACAACATATAGAATGAGGTATATGTGCCTTGTAGGGTATACGATTTCAACAAAAGGAGTGAATGTAACAGTCTGTTGTAGGCCTCTTTATTTTTTACCAATCACTGGTCGAAATGGGACGCCATCAATGCACATCGGGCGAGATGTTACAATAGAGAGCCTGGCATTTTCAATCTAGCTGGTCCCCTCTTAAAGGCAGAATGGGAAAGCTTTTAAGGAAGGTCAGTTAGGATGGGCACGTCATGCCCAAATATAATCATATTGATATCAGCATTTTCTTTTGTCATTTACGTCAGAAAGCGGACTGCGTCATTTCTGCATGACTCACCAAGTTCAAGTGATGGTCGAAATTGTGTTCTTACCTTTACTGTAGAGCTCGCCACTGCGTTGAATTCTGCTTCAAGGCTCATGGGTACTCTAGTCTATACCCAGGTTTAATACGTGGAGTGATGGTTAATCGTTATCTTAGTATTATTTGCACAGTGTGTGAGTATATATGTGACCCGGCACAACGACATGAGGAATATCCCACCAAAACACTTTTTGAGTAAACAACGCCTGAAGTTAAAGTATCTTCACAATTCGATTACAAATCAATTTTCTTTCTTTTGTATTTTTGGAAATTTGAAGTATTAGAGGATATTATATTTAATTTGAAAGCTAATGGTATACTCTTTCACATCATTAGAAATTCTCAAAATCTCAAAAGTGGGGTTTTTCCTCATTATGCTGTGCCGGGTCACGCAGTATAAAACCGGGACTTGAACCCGAGACCTCTGGATTAAGGTACCTTTCGAGATGGTGGCCTCACCAAAAGTCAACTATTGTCGGGCCGGGATGGGGGCGCCAGTCAGAAGCGCTTTGTCAGTTACAAAGTTAAGAAAACGACAAAGTTTATGCTACGGAAGCATGATACTTTTGTATGATTAAAGTTAATATCGACAAAGTTAAACAAATCAATGGAAAAGTGACGAAATATTTGAACAAATTGAAAAAAAAATGGCAAAGGAAACTTTGACTGGACCGGGATTGGAAACCGAGACCTCCGGTTGACGATTGTGTTTTTTTCTCTCTCTTTTGGGTCACTTGTGTCAATGAGTAGAATGCCACATGTTTGTAATACTTTTCACATTTTGCCAAACTAAAAAAAAAAAAATCGGAGGGCCTGACGTTTCGATCATGGCGAGACCTTTCTCACAGGCAAAGTGAAACTATTAAACTAAAGTTGAGTGCTATATTTATATGTAAAGTGATAACTAGTTATTTAAAACAAATAGGTGGGAGATGACTTTGAACTATAACTTCCTTTGAACCGTTCCTACTCTCTGCAATGTTTGATGCCAACAGTTTAATCGGTTCCTGAATGTACAGCTCGCCAGTATTATTGACTCGAACGGAGGCAAAACGTATTCTCGCCATCGATAGACGCCGTATGATTTGTTCAGGGACAAAGGAATTCTTATCGAAACCGATATACTTCGTGTTCAGGCTGAAAAGAATACAAACTATACAGTAGTACATGTAGTGATCACTTTACGTCCTTTGCTTTTGCACCTTAATAGTCGAAGTCTTTTTGTATTGGCAAAGCTCCCTGGAATTCACTGTGCAGGGTAGCCCCTTGTAGATATTTAATATATGCAGGAATTTGCTAGCACTAGGCGCGGCCTCCTATTGGCATTGACTGCATCCTGAAATAAGTAACAATAGCACCCAATTACAATTACAATACCATGGGTAGAGTCATGCAGTTCATATAGGAGGGCATGCAGGCATACCTACCACTCTCCCTCAGACCATGGTAGATGCCACACCTCTCTAGTTCAGCTGCTTACAGTACATTAGTTTAGGACAGTTTGTGCGCAGTTAGAAAGTAAGTTAGTGTCTTGATACATTAGGGTAGTTTACCCAGTAGTTATAATTATTTAGTACAACAGTAAACAGTAAAAAGGAATCCAGGTAACTTGACTGTGTGTGATTCCTGGGTGTTGGCAGTAGTATACAGCCACCCCAAAAGGGTGTACATACAGTCAGGGAACACCAACCCGGACCTCCACCAACAAAACAAGAGACATTGATGAAGAGGTAAGCTCAAATTAAGGAACCTCATCATACACGAGTGTCATCGGTGTGATAGACGAGGTTTTCAAGTTGAAAATGAAAGAAGTATATTGTGATTGGTACTGGCCTACATTGACAGTTGGACTGAGTGCGAGTACATGCGGTAATGCTTGTTGTCGTAATTTTGTACACAGATATTTTGTTTCA
This sequence comes from Luidia sarsii, assembly GCA_949987565.1. Classification (NCBI taxonomy): domain Eukaryota; kingdom Metazoa; phylum Echinodermata; class Asteroidea; order Paxillosida; family Luidiidae; genus Luidia; species Luidia sarsii. Next base: position 4,436,713 of record OX465109.1, read on the forward strand.
CGAAAGCAATGAGAAACGTATGGGAGATTAAGAGAGTCATACAAAAAATACTAATCTTTGGTAAGAGAAGTTCCAGTAGCTTGGCAAATCATCCAGCCGTCGGACCTAAGACGTTTTTTTTTATAAGGTCCAATCGTTGTTCGGTATACAATGTGCCAAGTCGGCCCTCACGATTGTTGTGATTACGTAACACCATTGTGCTGGTAAGGGCCCTTTTCCAAAACCCGGCTTAGGCTTCGGCTCCGGCTTCGTCTCTTTTATCCCGAAGCTGAAAACACAGGTTGGAGTTCTTTGTTGAAGTTGAAGCTTTGGATTCCTTTTCAAAACGCAGTAAAACATTCAAAAATGATGCGAAAAGCTTCCTGGTTTCGTGCCTTGTATTCGAAATGGATGAAAGAGCTGGAGACGAAGCCGGAGCCTGGGCCTATAAGCCGGGTTTTGGAAAAGGGCCATAGTGAGATTAACCCGTGCCACGTGTTCTTGTCCCCGTATTTTGCTTGTCTCAGTCCCGGAGCTTGCCGGAGCTACCAATAGGCCTATAGCTACTGTTATTTTGTTCGCAGTGGCTGTTGTTACGGCAGTCGTTTGTGTGGTTCCCTGACTTAATTGTATTTCTTCAGCATTGCAGGCTGGTTGAACCAGTCTATTAGCTGATAGTCTGGTTCCAAGAGCTAAACATCCTGACAAATACTGTGAAGTCAGGGAACCATACAGACGACTGCCGTAACAACAGCCACTGCGTATTTTGTTTCAGTATATACCGTCGGCCGAATGCGTTACTAACCGTCGACGATCAGAATTCATGGGAAGACATTTTGTAATGGGTTCTGAATAGACCGGCCTTGTAGGCCGGTCTATTCAGAACCCATCCGATCATGTACGCCATGCAGCTACGACAGAATCTTGGTTAAAATTCATGAAGTGTGGAATTGAATCAGCGTGGCCGTGAATCAATGTGGCTGTCATCAACGTGAATCCGAGTGAGCAGAAGCGTACATTTCTACTTAGGGCCTACACATTGAGTCGAGTTGGGTCATTATTGCTATTTTTCGCCTGAACTGCGCACGCATATACTTAGCGTGGCAAATCTGAATGCCGTGCTGCGTGTGTAGGCCTGTAGGTGTAAGGGCACAGCTATACTTGTCTGTTGCCGATAAATTCACCCAAAGGATTGTGTTCATGACTTTGAAATCGAGCCAGCACGATGTGTGGAGAAACCACCGACTCACTAATGGAACTCAACCGCTGTCTGCACCCACTTATCGCCAACCAAGGACACGGTCGAAGACACCGCCACTCGCCAAGAAATAATTAGAAAGTACAGGTATAATGTCACAGTAGGCCTACATACCCGCATGGTGTCACTACTTATCTGATCGGTTGCATATAGGAACAATAACGTAATTAAATGTCTCGTGTAATTGCCGCCTGTGAAAGGTTGAAAAGAGTAGCCCAGATGTCATAGGCTGGATAAAATAATGCCGTAGCCAAATCAGAGCATGCACCGAGGTTTCTAGATTTCTTGGCGTGTGGTGGTGTCTTCGACCGTGGCCTTGGTTGGCGATTGGTGGATGCAGATTGCGTGTGAGTTCCATAACGAGAGTCGGATGTTTCTCAACACATCCGGAAAGATCGTGCCTGGATCCATTTCACAGTCATGAGCACATCCTTTGGGTGAATAGGCCTATCAGCCTGAGACAAGTACTGTACGTGCCCTTAAACCCGTACTTGCAGCGCGGTATTTAAGTTTGCCACGCTAAGTATGCGCGTGCACAGTTCAGTCGAACAATAGCAACAATGACCCAACTCGGCTCAATGTAGGCCCTACTGATACTGATAGGAATGTAAGCTTCAGCCCACTCGGTTTCGCGGTCAGAAGTTAATTTGATTACCAATTAATGGCGACAGAGAGTATGCCGTAGCGGGCGTACAGGATAGACCGATCGACGAATGTGTACATGCCGTCACGTGACTTTCACGTCTCATTTGGTGCAGAACAGGAGTGGAAATGAGCAAAGAAGACTATGATATTGTCCACATTCTTCTTTGTACATTTCTATCGCTGCCGAATAAGATGAACAAAATGACCCACTGTTATTCACTTGACGGCATGTAAACATGCAGTGGTCGCTCAATCGGTCTATTGGATGGGTTCTGAATAGACAGAATCCATGGTCTTCCCGAAATTCAGATCGGATAGATAGGCCAACTGCTCGTCAACGGTTTATAACGCTTTCAGCCGACGGTACAACACGAAAGAGCATGATTAAAACGTGTAGAGTGATTCTAATCGTACAGACGGACGCCATCTGGTAATATGGATACATACATGATGTATATTGGTCAGTTATGCTCTGCTAACCACATCAATGTATTTTTTTTTCAAATAAATAATGGTCGTCACTCGTACCGTTGAAAATGCATACAACTGCCACAATAGACCTTTTTCACGTGACGTCATACTGGACCGCCTTACAATATAAATTATGGCAGCGCCACAGAGTGAACATCAGTTGTACCATATGGTTGTGCGTACACTTTTCGTAAAAAACGGTCCAACGTGGCGGCATTGTCACGTGGGTGAAAAAGGTCAATACGCACTGTACAATTTTCTGACTTCTACAGTGGCCCTAATAAGACATTTCATTATACATAATGTACCAGACCGAGTTCAACCAAAAGAGCTTGACAAAATAATGTCAATGTAAAATCATTTTTTCCCAAAAAATACTTTCAAAGTAAGGATGTGTCAACTATGTACACTGATTTTTTACGGCATAGCTGCAGGAGAAGTAGCAGTTACAATGGCACCCCAGTCTTGTCTAATTATACCAGTGGTACTTTGGTATATTGTAGTCAGAAGAATTCTCGAGTTGATTCTTCTAAAGGTTCATTTGGCTGTGGTCTACTGTTTGGCATTATAGTATGCAGCTATTATAGGCTTATTTTGTTCAACCATTTTACTTGCAAGAACGCGCATGATACTAAATGGTAATCATGCCATTTGGCACATGACATTATCAACGGTGTATTTAGTCTCCTCCAAAGAGTCTCCGTGAGTAAGAACAAGTAAGTCTTGTTCAGTACAGTTCATAGAGGCCTATGATTTTGCTCTCTTTCCCTATTTTTTCTTTTCAACGATAAGAACAACTAAAGGGAAGATCTTTCCTGTCATATTTATGATCCGTTTGTCTGTCTGTCTGTCTGCCTCTCCATTTCTGCGTCCATCTCTCTCTGTCTGTCTGTTTTGGCTCAATCTATCCCTCTCTCTCGCTTTCAATTTGTCACTCTTTTATTATCCCCTCGCTCCGTTTCTTTCTCTGTATCTCTGTCTGTCTGTCCTTCTGGTTATCTGTCTGCCTGTCTTGTTGTCTGTCTGGCTGTAGCGGTCTGTCAGGCCAACAATTACTGGCCAACTAACGTCCAAATGTTGTTTTTGTTGGTCTGCGTCGCTCACCAACATCCAATACTTCTGATGAAACTGTATCTACCAAGTGAAACAAACAAAGGAAAAACTGACTGGGATCTTTTGAACCAATTGGAAAATTGGCACAGAAAACTTTGACTGGACCGGGACTCGAACCCAAGACATCTGAATTAACGTACAGGTGCTCTTCCATCTGAGCTATGCAACCCTTAGATGGTGGCCTTCCCTAATAGTCAACTAGTCTTTGCCGGGGTTGGGCACCAGTCAGAAGCAATTCAATCGTTATAAACTGCCGTATATCTCCAGGGATCACCCCCTACGCTTTCATTCAGATGCAAACAACCACTACAACCACTACGGCAGCTCTGGGATCACAGTGTACAGGTTATACTGGTTATTTGCATCTGAATGAAAGCGGGGGGGGGGGGTGAGGTACGTTAATCCATAGGTCTCGGGTTCAAGTCCCGGTCAAGTCCAAGTTTTATTTGCCAATTTTATTTTTCAAATTGTACCAAGTGCATGCTGAACAAAAAAGTTAATACCCACCATTTCTTCGTCTTTTTTTTTTGCCCCAACATTCAACTTTGTCCGCCATAACATTGTTGTTAAAAGTGAGGCCACTTTTCATTTGCAGAAGTCAAAAATGAGGGGCAATTGAATCCTCCCCTATCGTAGCAGGCAGAGAGAACAAGGAAGATGCTTCGTCGGACAATTTTCCCGCTCCCAATTATTTCGTCCCTGGATAATAAAGAAATAGGGGAGCGGCATGAATTAGGGCGTAGGTTCCACCCAGGAAATGTGGTTAAAAAAACACCCAAAACTAATTTTCACTCATTTTCAAGGAAACCACCTCGTCACAGCTGGTCAACTATTACTCTACGCTCTTGTGGGATAATTCAATTTCCCCAGCAATCAAGTGGGGCGTGGATTTTCAGAAGAAAATGAAATTGTGGGAGAGGTTTGTTTTTTAACCTTTTATATATAGGCCTATAGATTCTCGGTCTGCATGGAGTTTTTACCTTCAGTCTTCACTTCTTCCACCCTGAATTAGTTTTTTCATTATCCCCGTAACATTTACGTCAAAGTTACATTGTTGTGTTGGACGTGAGGTGGACCATGCCTCTTCGGGGGAAAAAAAACGCCTAAAAGGAGACTCGTTAGTGTGTCCGCATGGGATTGCACTTGAGGAAATGATCGTGAATGCAGTTGAAAACTTTCTCCAAAAAAAGGGAAGTAAACACACACACAAAAACTGTTGCAAACTGCTCACTTACTAAAAATGACCTGTAAATCGCAAAAGTTAGAGGGCCTGACGGTTCGATCCTAGCAGGACCTTGGAGTAGATTGAATACGTCATCAACTATGCACCAAATGACATAATTAGAAGCACTCTAATGCAAACAAAATTACTAACGTTAAAGGCCCTATACAACATTGGTAAAAGGTCAAACGATTGCCACAGTTTGTGTTAAACAATTAAACATTCCAAAAACGAAATCCTCCGAAGGTTTTAGCACAAATGGTGACCTTGGAAATTAGAAAAAGGTAAAAAACCGTCAGGGTTTTCGCACCTTTCATCTGTAGTGTAAGAAATAGTTTGTTACTCGCGAGTAATAAAACTATTTGTCGGTCCTTGAGTGAAGATTTCTCGAGAAGTACAGTATCCCAGACCGTACTATTTCAACATGATCGATTATATCATGACCATCTACAAACTGTGTAAATTAGAAGAAAATCTGTTGACATCAATATTTTCCGATCTTCCCAATGTTGTATTGGGCTTTTAAAGGAGGTAGCCTACACCAGGTCCTCCGCATGCCCCGAGTTCGGACTCGGTCACTTCGTTCCCGTGACACCCCCCCTCCAACACACACATACCTGAATCTGTACGCCTATTATCCTTGTGGAGACATGACTTGTTTTCTCGATGTCGTGCACTACACAACCAAGTGATAAACGATGTTTTAAAAAAAATGATCCCGTTTCAACATTCACTTGCCTGGGTATATAAATTGGGACCGCATGTCCTCTTCCATTTGCAACACATTGTTACCCATCAACAATTTCCCCTTTTTGAGTGATTTCTAAATAACCAGTTTCGTGAAAATCTTGTAGAGACCCATTCACCTTTAGAATTTCCCTGTGGAGACCTATTCAACCTACTTTCCTATAGGTTTCCACAAGACACTAGATTCCTGCCCACCCTCACCCCCACACCCAAACAGATTTTCCAGAACTGGTGGACGCCAGTGACATAATATATTGTGTCGAGTTTAGAATGTGTCAACGAAGACAGCAGAGATATTGTTACGAAGACAGCAACGATATTATTACGAAGACAGCAACGATTATTGTTACGAAGACAGCAACGATTATTGTTACCGGAAGACAACAGCGATTATTGTTACGAAGACAGCAACGATATTGTCAGAAGAGTTGTTGAGAAGAGAGATGGCAAAGACAGGGGCTAAGCAAAAAGTTGAAGGGTATACAAGATGATCCGAGAAGGCCATACGAACAGCTTCAAGGTGTGTTGTCAAGTTGAAAAGAAAATGTTGAACGGATCGATTATTGTAATGGGCTTTGGGAAGATATCTAAGAAAGCTGTGTTGTGATGTATGTACGGTGTCTGTGACTCACCGTTATCCCATGATGTATAATAAATTCAATGAATGTAAAAAATTAAATACTGTCTCCTATAGTTTTCTTCTTACTTTTTGGGCCGTCTGTCCGGGGGGAGATGGCCTCGCCGTCGGATCTGTTGGGCGACGCGGCCTTGCTTCTGGTGGGACTCGGCGGGGCCGGAAAGGTGACCGTATTCTGAAGAAGTTGGCGACCAGCGAGATCATCGAGATCTTATCACCCTCTACCGGTGAGCAACGGGACTCGATGTGCGTGGGCTTGGATGAGTTAATAGTAATACCTTGGTGCTAGCTCCATGGTAATATGTGACCCAGCACAGCAAAATGAGGAATAACCCCACTTTTTAGATTTTGAGATTTTCTAATGATGTGAAAGAGTATACCATTAGCTTTCAAATGATATAAAAATATAATATCCTCTAATATTTCAAATTTCCGAAAATACAAAAACAAAATTATTATTTGTAATCAAATTGTGAAGATACTTTAACTTCAGGCGTTGTTTACTCAAAAAGTGTTTCGGTGGGATATTCCTCATGTTACATATACTGACTTCACCCTGTGCGGGTATCACTGGGATGGGAGAAGTGGTGGTTTGCTTCAATATTAAGAGCCTTGTTTAAAGGCCCAATACAACATTGGTAAAGGTCAACAGATTGCCAAGGTTGCGTGTGTTAAACCATTAAACATCCCAAAAAACAATCCTGCGAAGGTTTTAGCTCAAAATAGTGATCTGAGAAAGTAGAAAAGGGTAAAAAAGACAAAAAAACGGTTTTTGCACCATTCTGTAGTGTAAGAAATAATTTATGACTTGCGAGTAACAAACTACTTGTCGCTGTTTGAGTGAAGATTTCTACAGGGAAGTACAGTATCCCAGACCGTAATATTTCAACATGAGGATTATATCTTGACCATCTGCAAAGTGTGTAAATTAGAAGGAAATCTGTGGACATCGATGTTTCCCGATCATATGTTGCGGTATTAAGCCTTTAATAATTATGAAAGAAAGGAAGGATCAAGAGAGAGTGCGAGAGAGAAAGAGGGTGAGAGCGAGAAAAAGAAAGAGAGAGGGGGAGAGGGATACGAGAGAGAAAAGAGGGAGATACGGAAATAGAAGGAGACGAGAGAAAACATGAAATGCGGGGGCAGAGGAGAGAGAAAGAAAGAGAGAGACATGGGGGAGAGAAAAGAGGAGGGCGAAGGGGTACGACCCAGCGAGAGGAGAGAGAAATGGATGGTAAATTCAGAAAATCAAACACGAAAATCAAATAACAGCCTAATAATTTATGAATTAAAAAGACGGAGGAAAAATCAACACAGTTAAAAACGGAAGAAAACGTGATAGGAAACAGTGTAATAATAACGGAAATGAATGATAACGGAAATGAACATAACAAAAAGTTGACGAGAAATACATGAAAAATGACCGAAAATTAAGGAAAAAACAAATGAAAAAAATCAACCAAGCAATAAAGTACCCAGAAGTTCCAGCGGTTCGGTATATATAATTGTACCCGTCTTCGCTTCCCTGTGCCGTGCAAGGGAGGTAAGCCTATACACGTGCCGGCCCAGGCTAAGCCTTTGTTCTCATGCTGCATTTTCGCGAAACCGATGAAGCGGTTTTCACGATTTTCTCGAGACTCGATTGGCGGATTGAGCTGAAATTTTCACAGGTGTGGTATTCCATGCCTATGTTGGATTAGACAACGTATGGATGCTATTCATTGACCCCGAACAATGTTGTGTAAGTGCCTTAACCACTAGCTAGGTTTAGGCTATAGGCAACTGCTTCGTTATAACCTGTGTGTACCGGTTTACCTATACAATCAGAACGTACGTTCTTTGTACATTTTTTGAGGTGTTTTCCTTGGGGTAATTAGCAGAAAATCCAATCGGCTAAGAACACCTAGATTGAAAAGGAAATCTAAGATGAAGGTCTAATCTACAATTTGGAGTTGGTAAGACCCGGGAAACGTTTGGATGTGAAATGGTTTCGTCTATAAAAAATAGTGAGGATTTTTGCACTGCGTTCTATGGGAACTTGAATTTAGTGTTTCTGCACCCTGCAGGTTGCAGCATTATACTTCCATCCAAGAAGGCTCCGCCGAGCTCATTATCTAATTAGTGTGGACCCACAACATCTTTTTCTTTTTTTAAATAATGAAATAGGGGCCTACCCCCGAAAAGCAATATTGGAAGAATTCGTACATTGTCTTTGGACTCAAATAACGCTCGTCATACATGGCAGATATGTCGGTGATACAATCATGTAGAGTTGTTTTTCTTTTTTTCAGATCCTACCGGAAACAGCAGCAATCACTATCGGCGACTTACTTGCAGTAATGGGGCTATATGCATACAGTGCCTGACTACGAAAGTCACTGCGGTGGAGGTTGAGCATATAATATTTGGTCCAATTTTGTTGCCACACTTTTATATATGGACAGATATTAATTCGGGCGCCACTTTATATAATGGGCCAGACACCAACGTCCGTTTCAACTAGTATATAGGCTGCTTTAAAGCACCTACACAACATTGGTCGAGGTCAAAGAATAGCACCCATACGTTGTCTGATCCATCATACATGCATGAAACTAGCACACCTGTGAACATTTCAGCTCAATCCGCCAACCGAGGCTCGAGAAAATCGTTAAAACCGCTTTATTTTGTTTCGCGAAAATGCAGCATTCAACGCGCCGTAGGCTACTGTCCGAAAAATAGTTTAGATCTCAGTGAGACGTAAACGATTTCTTTTCCTCTTTTCTCCCAAAATATAATATTTTAGGCAGAAACATTTTCAGTGCAAGGTCTCTATTACAACTACCTTCAAACGGCTGTGTATAAAGTTTCATGTAAATCTGTGAACATTTCTGTTTTTCGATCTTACCAATGTTGTGTGTAGAGGCTTTAAGGCACCTAACTGCCAAGTGGACGGTCCATGTTCGAGGTCGCCCTATATAGGTAGGCCTATTTTGTCTTTTCTTTCGTCTGGTAATTAATGAAGAAACTATAGGCCTATACAGAATGGTCACCACGATTAATCGAAGGGTGAGACACGATATCAGTTCATAATAGGCCTAATTATTAAGCCTGTAATTCCTGGCTCACCAGTCATTCAACCTAATTGAAGACACGATAATTTACACAGGGGCAATTACTGGTGCTTCAAACACGCCGGCTTGAACAGCCAGTGTTTCTGAGGCCCCAGCATTCTGCACTGACTCGAACTATTTTTGGTTTTCACACTTTCACAAGTTTGTGTTGGAACATGGATGGAGACAAGTTAAGCTTTTCCCCCCAAAAATAAATTGTCCAGAATTCTTTAACGGCACCTTTAAAATGTCCAAGACCTGGATTTAGATAACCTTCACGGTGGTCGATTTTGGGGGATCGAGGGAGGGGAGGGAGGGGGGTGCCAAAACGAAAAATCTCATAAAATGAAAAGAAACCGCGAACCGGTGCGAACCGGTTCCACGGGCAGCGATCGAGTTCAAGGATTTACCGACAACTTCCGAAAGCTCCCGAGACAGACGGTGATGACGTCAGTCGACTCACTTCTGACTCGTGACTAGTCTTGGTACAAGACGTCGTTGGTTGAGATACTCTAACGCCCGACGCGCGAGGGCGCAATGAATACGTTTCCCCGAATGATCCGCAAACCCACGTACGCACCCACACAGACCGGTTGCGGCTCAGTTCAACGCGTACGCGTGTGCAGATCCCTGTGCGAGCGCGTATGCCGCGGCGTGTGTTGACCGGTCTGTGTGGGTTCGTACGAGTGTTTGCGGATCATTTTGGGGGAAACGTATTCATTGCGCCCTCGCGCGTCGGGCGTTAGCGTATCTCAACCAACAACGTCTTGAACCAAGACTAACTCGCGACTGGTGACATATCCACACATACACACGTACAGTACAGTACGTACGTACGTACACACGCCGAGACGATCAACACCACCACCACGGGCCTCGCCGACGCGACGGAAACTGCCGATTTGTTTTGGGTTTCCCTGCGTGGGGGAAGAAAAAAAAAAGGTGAGTATTTGGTCCCGGGGAATCTGTGAAACCTGCCCGAATGTCCCAAGCCGTCGAAGTCCGTCATGGTGCCGCGAATTGTTCGTGGGGCTTGAACAAAAACAAATTGCACAGTAGTCGGAAAGATTGATGATTTAACTTTAGCGTTGGCGTGTGGTAGGACAGCGCCATCTTGGATTTTTTCATCAGAACCTGAATGTCTGGAAAATAACTAAGTTGATTTCCTTTGTGCTCTGCGGTTCGTTGTGTGATTGTTCTGTTGCAATGCCAGGGTATCACTCGGCCGTGATTGCGTTTTGTGGGGGGTTTTTGAAGCTGCGAAAACCGAGGTTTTTTACCGTTTCTATTTTTAGAATATTTTCCAGCAATCTGTTCCCATTTTTATTTTATTAAATACCACCAATGAATGGTTCCAACTTCCCAAACAAAACCGAAGAAGTTAAATGCCGGAATTGTCCTCAAAGAATTTCGTCAATCCAGCTTCTAGAATGTCTCAATTTATCTATGTACACCATCATAATGTATGGAGAATGTATGTAAAATTTAGTGGGCCTGACGTTTCGATCCTAGCAGTAGCAGGACCTTTCTCAAACTCAAAGGCAGAGTGACAAGGACAAAACAGATGTACATGTACACGAAAGAAGTTGGAAGAGAGTGAATAGGAGAATGTCTATGTACATAGACTTTAGAGCCTACAGAATATGAATGTGTATTGTTTGTGTAATCTCAATACTTGACAATAGTTAGAGGGCCTGACATTTTTTATCCTAGTGCCTATTGAGTAGTGGGACAAAGGTCCCGCTAGGATCGAAACATCAGGCACTCTAAGTACCATTGAGATTATGTATTGTTGCATTTGCAGGTCAGTTTTTTGTATTGACTTCAGTGGATAACTATGAATTAACGCAGTGGCTATTGTTACGGCAGTCGTCCGTGTGGTTCCCTCACTTCAAATTATTTGTCAGCATCGCAGGCTGGTTGAACCAGACTATTCCGAGTATTCGTTGATAGTCTGGTTCCAAGAGCTAACATCCTGACAAATACATTGCATTTGTTAAGTCTGGGAACCACCGACTGCCGTAAACACAGCCACTGCGATCAATTAAACTAGAACCACGTTTTCTTTCAAGCAGGATGTGCGTCACCATTGTCCGGACTTAGCCAAGATTCCAACCCCCTTCCCGATCCACAACCCACTCTTCTGTGGCGGTCGCTTGGTCTCCCGCTGAGAGGAGCCGGTAGGCAGAGGGCGGGGCCCGACGCAGAGACATGCAGGACTTTCGCAACTTTGACCCGCAGCGACTGGAGCGGCTGGAGGCTCGCTTCAAGGGTGCGCGGAGCCAGCCGCCCATCGTCATCGATGATGACTCCAGCCAGAGTGCGGGCAGCCACAGTCCCCAGACGGAGGACAGCGACATCCAGGTATTCGAGGGCGTGACTTTGTGTTGACGTCCGTGAACTTTTGCGACCTGAGGTTGCAGCGCAGTGAAGACAAAAAGCTATTCATGTGCACGTTTTTCCACGGGTGTCACTTTTTTTTCTTCTTTTTTTTTTTCCCCCCAAAATGCTTACGTAAGACCTGTGAAACTGGGTTTTAGGAAAACTGTCAACTTGAAAAGGGGTAAGAAGTTATTTTTCTTCAAGTTCCCTTCCAGAAAGAAAAGATAAAAAGTGGCTTAGCGCCGTGAATAAGCTGGACTTCACATGGATCCCCGATTCACCTTGTTGAAAAAAAAAAACGAGTGCAAATGAATAGTGCGTTAGTAAGCGTCACCTCGTTGTTTTCACCGCGCTGTGACCAAAGTTCCCGGATGTAAGCACAAAGGCGTGTCCTCGACTGTGAACAGCAAGGAGTTCAAGTGACTTGGACCTTACAAGTCGCCCCTTTTTGTAAAGGAAGTTGCCGGGTGAATGTAACCTCCCATTAGAAGTGTAAAACCACTTTAGGGTCATTGCCGACGCGCTGTCATAATAAAGTCGGTCGGGAAACACACTTTCCAAAAAAAAACTGTAGGATCGTGCCGTCAAAATAAGATTGGCTGGGAAACCGGAAGCACAACTAATTTTTTTTTGGGAGGGGGAGGTGCCTAGGCTAAGAAACATTCCGGACCCAAATAACAGTGATGGAGGAGAATTTCAGCAAAACAACTGAGCAACTAATTTTGAGGTGCAAGAGGTGCTTTTTTTGTTTGGGCCCTCGGAGAGCTATCGGAAAACCCACTGGGTCCAGTTGTCTCTGCCCAGTGGTTAGAGTGCATGTCCTCAGAGCTTCTCCGCCTCTTTTTGTCGTCGCCAGACGGTGAGGGCAGCGACGACGGGCACTCCCGAGAGGAAAGACCGCCGGCGAAAAAGGAAGCACCCCGAAACTCACGACCAGAACTCCGGTGGGGGTAAGTGTGCTGGATTCTTATACTGAGTGGTAAAGTGGAGGGTTTGCGGCGACACCATGCAGCACTTCTCTTTCAAGAAGGAGTGTGTCTCTGAGAAGTTCCGGTGGCAGTAAGTTTGCTGGATTCGTAGACTGAGTGGTAAAGTGGAGGGTTTGCGGTGACACCATGCAGCACTTCACTTTCAAGAAAGGAGTGTGGCTCTGAGAAGAGCCAGTAACTCAACGTTTCGTTGTTGAGTGGCTGAGTGATGGCAGTGTGCATTTCCTTTATCAATCAGTGCTGAAGTTGTCGGTTTTCTACAAACTACGGTAGCTCCAAAAACCTATGTAAAGCAGCTCCCAGCCATAGTGTATGAATTTGTTTTCACTTGATAGAAATCCATTATCTCCTTTGGACCATTACTATTACAGTGGAACGTCGCTATAACAAACACCGATATACCGAACAATGAACATGCCCTTTGGCTCCCGATTTGTGTATAATACAAGATATGTAGTCGCAACTGCTATAATGAACGACCGCTATACCGAACAATTTTCATGGATCCCGGGATGTTCGTTATATAGCGACGTTCCACTGTAGTGCATTTCTTGGCATGGGTTGACCACTTTGTATTTGTTTGCACGCAGGCCACACACACAATGCCAAGAAGATCAGCGAGTACTTCAAGGCGACGGGCAACAGTCCAGGGAGGGGACAGCACCCAGTGCCCCTGCCAAGGTCCCCCTCAGCCTCTCAGTCATTGGTGAGTTTGAACCTGTGATGCAGCTTTGTGTACTTTGATTGGTTGATCGGGGCATTGCGTGGCAGGCGATGTGCTTGTTTTGGGTCATGTATCAATTGTTATGCAAATGAGGCATCTGCCTGTTGCCATTTGATTGGTTGAGCTGGGATCACATGGTAGCCATTGCAGGGTTGCTGATTGGTGATGTATTTATGCAAATGACATGCTGTCCTGGTGCCATTTGATTGGTGGAAGAGAGATCACATGATGATTTGCTGTCACCACATGCCATTTCAGACCACTGATTATTCATGTATTGAACTGATATGCAAATGCCATGCAGATTTCTTGACATTTGATTGGGCCAATTGTAATCAGATGATATCTAGTATCCCTCTCATTGGCCAAGAGATTCCCTTTGGTCCCTGAGGAGAATGGATAGATACTCATGTATTGTGTGTGGTTATAGATAGGTTTGTTTGCCTGTGTGCTGTTTGTGCTTCACAATATTGCCGGTCCCTATGTCATGGCTCTGCTTTCCAGATTTTCCGCGCTTAACCCTAACGCTTTGCACCTCCCGCACAGGACACACACTATACCGCAATTTACCACAGTGCCCACAGGGGTGTAGGCTCACATACCACAGGACACCACAAAAACCCAGCTGTGGAATGTCCTGGTGCATGGCCCTTATCCTCCTACAGGAAAAACAATGTGTGGTTAATTGTGGTTTCAATGCCCAATATTATTTCTTGCTTACGTAAGCCAAAAAATGATTCACTGCATGCATGCTTGAATTGCTTCCCTGCGTGGAATGCAAAAGAAATCTTTGCGTTGTCGTCTGGTTGTTGCCACTTTTTTCAAAATAATTTCAGCAAAGGAGGTAAAGCAACATCATTAGGGGTTGAAAACTATACCTCAGCCAAACCTGCTTCGGTGAAAATATTTCTAGGGGTCTTTGTCCTAATTCTCAGTTGCCGTTGAAATTTAGGTCACCGAATTCATCGAGTGACCGCCATTCTCCTCTGTTGTTGCGTAGTACCCAAAATTCTCTGTTAAGCCATTGTTAAGTTCAAAAATTCCGCGCCCCCAGCTCTTTTAAGCCCCGAATCCTTGCTTACGCGATTCATGAAATGAAATTCTAAGCAGAGCCATGGAATTGTGTCCAGATATCATATGCTATGAGGGAACCCACCTGGAGTTGACTGCCTTTCAATTGGCGCCTTTTTGTGTTGCAGTACCCATCCGCCCCGTCAGGTAATGCCAACCACGTGGAGATGCCTACGATGGTCTACCCAGTCCAGCCAGTGTCCCGGAAGGAAACAGCGTCCTGTGCAACTCAGGTAGGCATAGCGAAGGCCACAGTCCAAGTGTTTGCCTCCCCACTTAGGAACAAAGGTCACACCCGTTAACCAAGTGCCATTATTCATTGAAATGGCATTAGTGTGAAATTCTGCTCATCGCAAGGACTCTATATAGTTATACAGGATTACATGAGCTGCCTGAAATTTTTTCATGTGGCATCGGGCAAAGCACTGGGCACTCAGTGCTCATTACGTCGAGCAGGGCAAACCCTCATCGAATTAAAGTTTCCTCAGTGCAAACATTATTATATTTATGGTGCATTGTGGTACCCGCAATTTTAATCTGGCACACAACCTCGACCAGCTCGGTGGTCCTCTGGTCAAGACGTCTGCACTAGAAACCGGGAGTCGCGGGTCCAAATCCCGCCCGAGCTGCCTGAAATGTTTTCAAGGGGCATCGGGCAAAGCACTTAGCATTCAGTGCTCATTACGTCGAGCTGGGCAAATGCTTATTAAATTACAGCTCAATGATGATGTTGCTCTGTGGCGGCTAAAGGCCTCCACACACCGTACACTCTCTCAAAATGAGCTTTTGATTCGACTGACCTTTTACATTCCTGTATGTTTGCTCTGCCCATCCTCGATGCTGACAGACCAATATGACGATGGAGGATATACAGAAGCTGGAGGGAAAGGTCAACAGTGGCTTGAGGGAGTCACAGACGGCCATCCAATCCCTGAAACAGGTATGGTACCCCGTCTTCTTCGTCCAGGGCTCGAATATCAGGGGAAAAAATTTGGAGACAACAGGTCTAGTAACTGAAGACTCTTACTGGACCTGAACTATTTTTTCAAGACTTGTGCCATAAATAAGAAAAGAGAAAAAAGGTCAACAGTGTTGACAGAAAAAAACCCGTCTTCTTCGTCCAGGGCTCGAATTTCAGGGGGGAAATTTACTAGACAAGAGGTCTAGTAACTGAAGACTCTTACTGGACCTGAACTACTGTTTTCAAGACCTGTACCATAAATAAGAAAAGAGAAAAAATGTCAACAGTGTTGTTGACACACACACACAAAAATTGCACGCAGTGAAAGAAATACCATGAGAAACTGCTGTTTGCTGGTACTTGTACAGGTCAAAGACAAAGTTACATCGATTTGAACATAATAAATTAGTCTTCTCAATTCATCAAAAAGGCACAGAATTTATAGATCTTTTCTTAGAACCTTCACTTCTCCTCTGCAAGTTTGTTAATTTGTGCGTGTTGAGTTTTGCCAGCATGTTTCGTTTTCAGGGATGTAAGACTTCCGGAAATTTCCGGATCTCCGGTAATGTCGTGATTTTTTTTCGGATCTCCGGAAATGCCATTTTTTTAAATTAATTTTTTTTTAATGTTTTTATGTTATTTTATATTAAATTGGTATCTCAAACTGCTCAATTTCATCTGTTAAAACCCTAAAAACTGAAGGGTGCCTGCACCCCTGCCGTGAATCTTGCAGTCACATCTCTCAGTCGCACAATTTAATGGCCTTCGGTAATTTTCAGGAAATGGCTTTGTAAGTCACTTACATCCCTTCTTTTTCAAGTGTAATCGTGCATTGTGTCGGGTGCCCTGCAGAAGGGTATTAGTGCCTTCAGACGCTAATATCACTTTGACGCCCTTCTGCCGGGAACGAATTCCGTCTTATGGTCCGTTTTATGGCTTTTTACAATTAGTTTTTACTTAATCATGACGTAAATATGCGTTCAAAATGCATACTGAATCAAAAAACAAATTAAAAAAATGACCTTAGGACTCTTGTCCAAAAGATCATCGGTTGGGTATCAGATGACTTGACCCGTCCGATGGTCCGATGACGTTTCCATCGGATAGCCATCGTGAATTTTTCACCCCAGAGTCCAGTGCAATCGGCTTTCTACCGGGGGAAATTGTATCGGTCGGATGAATTCAACCGGCACTCAACCGATGATCTTTTTGACAAGAGACCTTAGTGGCCTTCTTTTGTCCTTATGCCCTTCTGCAAGGCACCCGGCGATTGTTTGACTGCCTGTTCGATTAATTGGTTGGCTGATTTTACTTCTAGTAATCCCCTTTGGGTTTGATTTTTTCAGACTCACACCGAAGCCCAGAGACAGCTGGAAATCCTTCAAAAGCAAATGACCAAGAGCATGAACATGAGCAAGAAGCTGCTCATAGAAAAGGTCAGTGTCAAGGTTCAAAGGTCAAGCCCGTATTCGTGTCAAAGGTCGGGGTCATTTGAAGCACGCCCGGAGGCCCTTCTAGATACCAAAACACCGCTTCAAAAAGGTCATGGAATTGACCAAATTTACTACATTTTGTAGAAATATGCCGCTTTATAACTTAAGTACAAAAATTAGTACTTTGGGTACAATTGGGAACCTCATCTCAGCAGCTCAATGATCATACAAAGTTGATCCAACATATTTTGTTTTCATTTACATGAAGCAAACTGACAGGAAACCATTTGCATTAACCCATTCATTAAAGGGTTTTTTTTCAGACTGGGATTTGAACCTGAATTTCAGGTGGTTTAACCCTAACCCCCTAGTACTGTTTACTTGGAACCCTCAATCCTTTATAATCCCCCAGTTTAAATTTTACAACCTTCCTCAAACCTCCACAGTCCTCCACAGTCTTCCGGTGTAAATCTGAAAACCTTCCTCAATCCTCCAAGATCTCATCATAGCATGCTTCCTCAATCCTCCACAATCCTCCAGTGTGAATTTTCACAAACTTCCTCAATCCTCCGCAATCCTCCGACTGGAAATTTTCTTACTTGCCCCAATCCTCCACGATCCTCCAACACAACCCGGAGGATCGTGGAGAATTGAGGAATGGTCAGGGTAAATTAATGTATTGGTGTGTGGTTTTTGGGGTCACGTTCTTCTGTTGATGCTTGCTCTCCAGTCGGACTTGGACATGAAGGAGGCCCGCCGGAAAAGCATGGAGAACCGTCTGCGGCTGGGGCAGTTCACCACCAAGAGGCAGGGGGCCCAGTTTGTGGAGACGTGGCAGGACGGCTACGCATTCACCAATCTGATCAAGTGAGTCCCGCAGGTCGCCATCGGCCGTCAAGAAGACACTCTCCACTCTTCGCACGATAACCCGCGTGACGGCATAGATGAATCTGGGATGGATTTCACAAAAGCCTTACGATGCATCGTAGCTCTTCCTGAGTCCCTCTCTATCTTCTTGTTTCTCTAGCCCTTAACCTTGAGTGGCTTTTCAGCCTTGTTTGGGGGGATTTGGGATGAAAAAAAAAAAAAAAAAAAAGAAACTCAGCTGACAATGGATAACCCATCGTGAGTTGTGATACACTGTGTACTTTCTGTTGCATCACTCGTTTGATGAAATCGACGACAAGTTAGCATTGAATTTCCTTTCCAGTTTTTCTCATGGCATGGTTGACGGATTTAGCCAAAACGTATGCAAGTGTGTTATTTACACATTGAGTTTGACAAGATATGGAAGCGATTCATTGACCTTGGTAAATTGTGCACCCTACCTTTAACATGGATTTATTGTAATCTGGTTCAAATTGGAGCATCCATAGCCAGAAACTTGCGCCCTGATGAGTTGTACACCAAGCAGTGGTTTCTGAAAAAGCTGGAATCTTTTGCCAGTTGTCCATTTTATGAGCGTTCCCCGTTTTGACCCATGCTTGCCCTGCCCTCTCCTTCTCCCTCCCTCCCTCCAGGCACCAGGAGAGGCTAGGCAAGGAGAGAGAGGAGATTGAGCACCAGCGCAAGCTGCTGACCAAGCGCAAGCCTCCCACCCCGCAGTCGGCCACGGCCAAGGCCGCCAAGGCCAGCAAGGCGGCCATGGCCAACGGGCCGGACGACGTCTTCACCAAGCCCCTGGCCGATCCCCCGCTCACACCCCTGGAGTACTACGAGCGCGATGAGATCTTCAAGCTGCGACTGGCCTCCCTCCGAAAGGTGGGTCCCGGAGTCGGCCCCCCAGTGGCTGCTAAAGGCCGAGAGAGAGAGTGGCTCATCTCGGTTGGCCAGGGACAGCCAGTCCGCAGACTGTCAAGAATCTCTCTGTGTTGAGTTCTGAGAAAAACCTCACAAACTCAAATAGGTTCTTTGTACCACAGTAGACTGGTCTGATCTAAATCCCAACTGATTCAACCTAGAATTATTTTGCTTTTGTGGTTTGTTTCTCGTCCCTCTGTTGCCTGTCTGACTCCTTCCATCTTTCTTAACCCCTGTCTGACCTCTCAACCCTCCCTTGACCCCTGTCTGACTTCTCAACCCTCTCATGACCCCTGTCTGACCTCTTATCCTCTCTTGACCCAGTCTGACTTATCAGTCCTCACTTGATACCTATCTTACCTCTCAACCCTCCATTGACCCCTCTCTGACCCCTCAACCCTCCCTTGACCCCTGTCTGACCTCACAACCCTCCATTGACCCTTGTCTGACCTCACAACCCTCTCTTGACCCCATGTCTGTCCTCTTGACTCTCCCTTGACCCCAGGTTTACCTTCGACCTTTCTCTGACCTTTTGACCTCTCTCTGACCTCTCAACCCTCCCTTGACCCCTATCTGACCTCACAACCCTCCATTGACCCTTGTCTGACCTCTCAACCCTCCCATGACCCCATGTTTGTCCTCTTGACTCTCCCTTGACCCCAGGTTTACCTTTTGAGCTTTATCTGACCTTTTTGACCCCCCTCCCTTCCCCCTTCCCACCTTCCCCTCCCCAGGAGGAGGCGGACTTGCAAGGGGAGTTAGAGAAGCTGGAGAGAGAGCGCAACGTGCACATCCGTGAGCTGAAGCGTATCCACAACGAGGACCAGTCCCGCTTCAACCACCACCAGATCCTCAACAGCCACTACCTGCTGCTGGGCCTGCTGGGCAAGGGTGGCTTCAGTGAGGTGCACAAGGTGAGTGTCCGACGGTTCTTCCTTGAGACTGCACGGGCGGGAAGCAGGCTTTCCTCTCCCTATCGGTCACTTGATGTGGAGGTAGTGTTGTGTTGCGGGATCAGAATCGCTTTGATTTTCAAGCTTTCACACTTTTCACATATGGACTAAGTTCACTCTTGTAGAGTAGCAAACACTGTACAGCATTCATTTCTACATTTGAAGAAGCATCTAGCATTCGTAGCCACTCTCTCTCTATTTCTACTCACTCTAATCATTTCCTGGCAAGAGGGGTCTACATATTTATACAACAAGACATAAGGAGTTGGGGTGTGTTCTAAGGAGTAGGTGACCTATAATTATAATACTTAATAGATAGAGTGCTTGGTCAACACGGTTGCTGTTTCAATGCAGGAGGTCTGGTCAGAAGGTTTCTGGGAAAGTGGTCAGTTTGGAATGGGTCCAGGAATAGGTCAAGGTCCATTTGGGTAATGAAGGTTACTAGGTAAATTGTAGTTTAGGGTTCAAGATAGTTTAGGGGTGACTCATACACAACAGGAATTACCCTTATCCACCTTTGTTGCATGTATTCTTTATTGTCTGTTCAAGGCCTCCGTCCTTGTCGATCAAAGCATGATGGGATTATTATTACTTGGACATTTATTACAATGCTGCAACTCATTACAAAATGCACTGTGAATTAATACAATACAATACAACACAATACAATCCTGTTATAAAAGATAGAATAGGATTAACAATGCAGAAACGTAATCAATAATTTAGTACTACAGGTTGGCAACATCATGCAAGAACTGAGAAGCATGATGGGATAAAATTGAAGATGGCCGTTCATGATCGTTTGATGTTTCGTTTGCTAGTGATTGATGTCATATGTCGTTAGTCCCCAAATACTGGATTCCTGTTGGCCGACTGCGCCAGTTATAACACGTTATCATGTCACCAAGTTCAGACCGACCGATATTTTCTGTGAATCACCTCTTCACACGTTGTTCTCTGTCTGTTTTATGAAGGGCTTTGACTTGAAGGAGCAGAGGTACGTGGCCTGTAAAATACACCAACTCAACAAGGAATGGAAAGAGGACAAGAAGGCCAATTACATCAAGTAAGTCCAGTCACTCTCCCAACATTTTTTGCCCTGTCAATCATGCCTCCTTGTGTCTCTGTGCTGAGCCGGGGGCACCAGTCAGAAGCTGCAAACTGCCGTATATTTCCGGGGATCACAAACCCATATCTGCCGAGTTACGGGATTTCCCGTTGGACGTAGAAAGCCTACAAACGGGGAACTACGTGAAATTCTGTAGCCTATTTTGAGGTTCGTGAACATCCCATTTGCGGTTCTGTTGATATGGCTTGTGATATTTTAGAATTTTTTGTATCATAATGAAGTAAATGTCATACTCTTTCCACTTGTATACAATTTGTTTGGGTTTTATTTTTTGGAAAAGCTGTCATTGACAATTTTCTCTTGTAATGCACGTGTTTTTTTTTAACAAACCTTGGCAGGAACACTGAGTTAATTAACATACAACTGTGCTGTATTGTACATTTTAAGATCAGACTTATTTACTCAATGGGCTCACGAGTGGTTGATCAAATCTGAATCCTACTTCTAAATTCGCTTGAATCCATGTTATCGTCTCCCCCCGTCGTTGTAGGCATGCGTTAAGGGAATATGAAATCCACAAGAGCCTGGACCATCAACGAGTCGTCAAGCTCTATGATGTCTTTGAAATAGATTCCAATTCGTAAGTATGCCGTGGAACGGCGTCACTCCTAGTGACGTGGAAGACACTTTTCCGAAACAAAATAATGCCAAGAACCTTTTAATTAGTATCTACAAAATGTGTACACCGTTTATTGATGCGTTTAATTTAGAATTTTCCAAAAAACACTTTTTGCACTCCTCCAAAATCACTCCCTTCATCCAATAACCAGGGTTTTCACATAAATGCACGTTTAATTTAGAATTTTCCCAAAATCACTTTTTGCACTCCTCCAAAATCACTCCCTTCGCCCAAGTGTGAGTCAGCTCACACTTGGGAAAAAAATTGAATGACTGCGGAGATATGAACCCTGCCCCTCTCTCTCTCTCTCTGTCTGCTTGCCCTAGGTTCTGCACAGTGCTGGAGTATTGCCCGGGCAACGACCTGGACTTCTACCTGAAGCAGCACAAGGTGATCGGGGAGAGAGAGGCACGCTCCATCATGATGCAGACCATCTCGGCCCTGAAATACCTCAACGAGAGGAAGCCGCCCGTCATCCACTACGATCTCAAACCGGGTGAGGAGAGAAACGTAGCGGCAAGCAGGCATACTTCTGGCCCGCTGGTCCCAAAGGGAGCTTGATTTGAAATATAAATTTCCATTTTGTAAAAAAAAAAAAAAAAAAAAATCAGCAGGGAAAATTAAGGTTGCTCTATCAATTCCTGAATGATTCAGGGATCAGAGTTTTAATTAAATTTTACTTTCACTTATTCAGAGAATACACTAATTTCATACACTTATTCATAGAATGAAAATGTCTTTCGCTTCCCAGTTGAAGATTTTTTGAGGGAAAAAAGAATCTTGTAGAAAAAAAAATGACAGAAAGAGTAATAGCTTATAACCATCGCAAGTTAATTATGCGTTAGTCACTGACTAACTTCAGGGTTCAAAATATCCACTAGACCATGGAACGAGTCTAGTGATTTCAGCGTTGGTCTAGTGCCGAGTGTGACTGCACTGGACTGGCTGTCTGGTGGTTTTTTTGTTCTTGCACCATGAAGAAAATGGCACTCAAATGCAATTCTGACTTAGACCTGTACAAGTAAACGGCATTTTCTCGTGGTATTCCTTTAACTCTGTGCAATTTTTTTATTTTTTTTATTTATGGGACAGGTTTTGTAATAATAGTCGCCTGATGACGGGCAGAGTACACACTACTGGAAACGTTGAGTTACCGGCTCTTTTCAGAGCCATACTTCTTGAAAGAGAAGACATATACATGGTGTTACTGCAAACCTTCCACTAAGGTTTTCTACCATGCAAACCTTCAAGTCTCATCTTGTAAAAATAGTTCAGGTCCAGTTACTAGACCTGTTGTCCAGTACACTTTTTTTTCTTCTTAAATTCGAGCCCTGGACTTAAAACCAACTGAGGGTTTAATTGTTGTTGTTTTTTATGGACAGGCAACATCTTGCTGAGCTCAGGCAACGTGAGCGGTGAGATCAAGATCACTGACTTTGGCCTGTCCAAGATCATGGATGACGACCACTTCAACCTGCAGGAAGGAGGCATGGACCTGACCTCACAGGGTGCTGGCACCTACTGGTCAGTCACGCAGCCTCTCTTGCCTCTTGTGCTCAGGGATTGTACAACTTCCGGACTTCCAGAAATGTCTAGATTTCCGTAAATTTCCAGATTTTTGAAAAAATTCCAGATTTCTGGAAAATTCCAGATTTCTGGAAAATTCCAGATTTTTGGAAAATTCCGGATTTCCAGAAATGGCTTCTTTTTTTCGGATTTCCGTATTTTTTTGTTTTTTTCTACTTTAATGTTAAACTGGTATCTCAAACTGCTCAGTTTTATCTGTTAAAACCCTAAAACTGAAGGGCGTGTGCACCCCTGCCCTGAATGTCCCAATCGCATCTCTCGGTTACGTAAGCGCTCACTCGCAGTCGCACAATTTATTGGCCTTCCGTGATTTGCAGGAAATGACTTCGTCGGTCACGTAACATCCCCGTGGATTGATACCATCAAGACATGGACAAACCTATTCCTAATATCCTTTAAGATAGCTTGGCAGTTATGCATCACTGTGTAATCCTGTTTACTCAAGGAAGACTTAACAGAATGCTTTGCTGAATGTCACGCTTTAAGCGGGTCTATGAAAATGAAACCCCCCCCCCGGTTCTTTGTCTTCCCTGTGCCAGGTATTTGCCGCCAGAGTGTTTCCAGGTTGGTCAGGAGCCGCCCAAGATCTCGTCCAAGGTGGATGTGTGGTCTGTGGGCATCATCTTCTACCAGTGTCTGTATGGCAAGAAGGTGAGTCGGGGCACCGGACTTCTCTGTCGATCACGAAATGAAGGCTTGGGCTCGGGCTTTGGTCATATATTCTCTTACCCGTCATGACGCCACACGCATCCAGAAACAAGCCTTTGGCCCCAGTTTCTCGGGTGACTACGCTGTACTCATCAAGCCAACAAAACCTTCAAATTCGGCAACAAACCACAAGCTGGATTGTCGAGTTTTGTCGGACGGAGACGAAGCCTGATCCATTGAAGGCAGCTCGGCTTTGGTGAAGTCGATCCGAGGACGTGCGGGCGATATAGGACAAGGAGTAACCCTTCCTAAGATGCGTCGTAGCATTTCCCGACATCCGCCGTCGAGCCCGAGCTCAGTCAATTTGGAATGTGATCGTTGGGCCCACATCGCAGGATCCATACAATCCAATGGAAATCACTATCCCTTGATGGTTTGATTTTGCCTTTGGTTCCCCCCCTCAGAACCGCACAAATTGAAAACAGAGATCGTTTCTTCACAGTGCCACTTTGGTAGGTGACGCATCAGTCACCTCCACATGTGACAGCTTCCATAGATGACTGGATGGATCAAAGTTGGTTCAAGGTTTCCTGAAGAATGTAGTGCAAATCCCTTGTTTTATTCCTTTTTTTTTTTTTTTTTTTTCACAGCCATTTGGTCACAATCTCTCGCAAGCGTCCATCCTGGAGCAGAAGACCATCCTCAAAGCCACACAAGTCCAGTTTCCGCCCAAGCCTGTGACCAGCTCAGAGGCAAAGGTGAGTGGGCCGTTCAGCTCCTCTCCTTCTGGCAGGAGGCTTTTTTTTCACCACCGTTTTTTTTTGGGGGGGGGCATTTCATTTCAAAATAGGTATCTCAAACTGCTCATCTTTATCTGTTAAAACCTGAAAAACTGAAGGGCGCCTGCAACCCTGCTGTGATCTATCGGTCGTGTAAGAGCTCACACGCAGTCGCACAATTTATTGGCCCGATTTTCAGGAAACGACTTTGTCGGTCACCTACATCCCTGATCACATTCTCGTCGACGCAAACATTGTATTATATCTCAGATGGGGTTCAGTCGAGACATTCACTCCACCAGCTTGTGATGGTTGTTGTTATTCCGTTCCTTCTCTCTATCTCTCTCTCTCTCTACGCCCCCCAAGGAGTTTATCCGACAGTGCCTAGTGTACCAGAAGGAGGACCGGGTGGATGTCTTGACTCTAGCCAAGCAGCCCTACATCCTGCCAGTCAGCGGCAGGAAAAGCCTCGCTGCCAACAGCAGCAGCAGCAGCAACGCAAGCACCGCCAACGCCGTCAGCAGCTCAGGTGTCGCCGTCAGCTCCTCCAGCTCCGCCATCCTGGAGAGCGGTTCCCAGTGAAGGCAGCCCGGAGTCCCCCTCCCCTCCCCCCTCCAGGACCCAGCGTCACAGAGCAGCTTAGGAACCCACATTTTTTCTCACCGGCATTGAAAGCCTTGCTTATGACAGTGGAAGGTCGCTATAACAAACATCCCGGAATCCCCTGAGAATTGTTCGGTATAGGAGTCATTCCTTATCCCAGCGTCACAGAGCAGCTTAGGAACCCACATTTTTTCTCACCGGCATTGAAAGCCTTGCTTATGACAGTGGAAGGTCGCTATAACAAACATCCCGGAATCCCCTGAGAATTGTTCGGTATAGGAGTCATTCCTTATCCCAGCGTCACGGAGCAGCTTAGGAACCCACATTTTTCCTCACCGGCGTTGAAAGCCTTGCTTATGACAGTGGAAGGTCGCTGGCACAAAATCCCGGAATCGCCTGAGAATTGTTCGATGTAGGGGTCATTCCTTATCCCAGCGTCACGGAGCAGCTTAGGAACACCAATTTGTTCATCACCGGCGTTGAATGACAGTGAAAGGTCGCTGTCGCAAACATCCCGGGATCCCCTGAAAATTGTTCGGTTTAGGGGTCCTTCGTTATAGCAGTTGCGGCCAATTGTTTTGTACGCACAAATTCTGGAGCCGAAGGGCATGTTCGTTATAGCCGAATGTTTTTGTAAATCGGCGCTCGTTATAGCGACATTCCCCTGTACAACCGGATTGCCCACCAAGATGTCTCCTGTATTTCGTGCTGTACTTCCCAATCCCTTGACTTCACGTCATGCCCATGTGGAGTGTGATCGGCAATTTTGTGGTTGGCAATTGGGCCCCGATGTCACTTGTCTTAAGCTATTAAGCAAAAACACATATTTTTAAGAACAAAGCAGGCAGTGAGGTGATCTTTGTTCTGCGACTATAGAGCCACCCCTCTCTCTCTCTGTCTCTCGGTCGCCCAGAAGTGACGACAACTTCTTGGGGTCCGAAGTTTACAAGAGTGAGCTGTATCGGCAGATTGCCCCAGAAGATATTATATGAATGAATGCCAGGCAGGGTCAGTTCTTGGCCCGCGACTGCTATTTGAAAGCTACTTAAGAAAGGAGGTCCTTAGCGCGGCTCTTGGATCACATTCTCACCGCCAGCCAAGTAATTAATTAACCCTAACCCCCTTACCAATTTTTTGTAAGATGATACCCGGTAACCTGAATCCTGCAAAATCCTGCAATCCTACCTTGTTCAAAGCTCCATGTGACCTGAATCCTGCAAAATCCTGCAGTACTGGCTACTGTGGACCATTGCCTGAATCCTGCAAAATCCTGCACTGAGCTTATGGAGTTTTAGTCCACATTCTAAACTAAGACTTTTTTCAGCTCAGAACAATGTGCCCTCTTTTGAACGGATAATCTCTTGACAAAAGCCACAATGATGTCTGAATTGTTACCAGCATCCTGCACTTTCCTACAGCCAAAACCACCTTATGCCCTCAATCCTGTACATTCCTACAGTGTGTCAACTCTCATGTGCCCTCAATCCTGCAAAATCCTTCTCCAGCACTTTGATAGTGGTAGCCTGTATCCTGCAGAATCCTGCAATGTGTCAACTCTCATGTGCCCTGAATCCTGCAGAATCCTGCAATGTGTCAACTCTCATGTGCCCTGAATCCTGCACAATCCTGCAAAAGGCAAATAGGATTCTGCAGGATTTGGGAAGGAGCTGGTTTTAAGGAGCTGGTTTCCTGAGTCATTTCACAACAACGGAGGTGCTGCTTTTAGTATCTGAGACATCCGTTCTGTTTGTCGAGGTTCCTCGTTATTGACAGCACTCCCCCCCAACACACATATACTCAGTGTGAGTTCTATTATATACCCTTAGCCCAAAATGAAAAGAAAATAGCTGGTTTTGAAAATCTTATGTTACTAGTGATATGCAGGGTTATTTTTTTAATACTGCAGCACATTGTTTAAGTGCATGCATGAATGCATGCAGCAGTATTTCTCTGTGGAGTTGTACGATTGTCACAGCCAGATATATACACAGTCCCTGGTGTCAGTCAGCCGAATGCAGGCACTGTGGTGCACTGAATGTCCCACTGTGTGCACTCTGAATAGGGTCATTGCATCCACACAGTCCCTGGTATCAGTCAGCTGAATGCAGGCACTGTGGTTCACTGAATGGCCCACTGTGTACACTCTGAATAGGGTCATTGCATCCGCACAGTCCCTGGTATCAGTCAGCTGAATGCAGGCACTGTGGTGCACTAAATGGCCCACTGTGTGCACTCTGAATAGGGTCATTGCATCCACACAGTCCCTGGTATCAGTCAGCTGAATGCAGGCACTGTGGTTCACTGAACGGCCCACTGTTTACTCTTCACAGTACCTCTGGCTGGCACTCATCTCTCTCCTTAAAGCGTAGCATTTTTTAATTTTTTAATTATGGTAATAACTATATTCCCCACAAGTCATTTTGAAATACAAAAAAGTGAGATTTTGTGTGCGGCATCAAGAGACGTATTTATGGATCATTGTGTCAAAGAGAAAATGCCAAAGTGTTTTGTTTTGTATTCCTGCTCTGCATTTTGTTGGTCGCTCAACCGGAGTTCACCTGTGTATTGTGGATATGACATGCCGTCTCGAAACGTGAGAACAAAGTGGTTGGGTGTCAAATATAAAGAATGTAGCCAATAAAGTGCTCCCAGAGAATTTGTTGCTGGATATCTCCAGATCGATAAGGACTTCGTTCATCTGAAAGGTGTGCTTGTCAGCAGCGTTGTGCAGACGGACCTGACCAGGGCCAAATTTCATAGAGTCGCTCGAGCCTGAAAATCTGCTCAGCAGGAGAAGACTTCCCCT
Source organism: Luidia sarsii (assembly GCA_949987565.1). Lineage (NCBI taxonomy): Eukaryota > Metazoa > Echinodermata > Asteroidea > Paxillosida > Luidiidae > Luidia > Luidia sarsii. The sequence goes on from OX465109.1 coordinate 4,464,361, forward strand.
TTGTAAACGGGGCAAACCAACCAAGAAAAAAAACTGACTGGGAAATTTTGAACAATTTGACAAAAATTGGCAGAGAAAACTTTCACTGGACCGGGACTTGAGCCCGAGACCTCTGGACTAATGAACCAGTGCTCTTCCATCTGAGCGGGATTACAAACCGCTCAGTGATGTCATGATGTCAATTGCTTTTGACTTTAATTCCACTCTTAGCGTGAAACAAAAGTGAAATTTGGGTTGGCAAGGTGATCCTATGAATCTAAAAATTTTGTGCTTCAGCAAATTCTAGCTCTTAAGCGGCTCAATGAAATTGGGTCCAGGCCTGAGTAGAAGCTGCCCTGCCTGAGGGTCATACTTGATGTGTCCTATCAACAACCTCATTTCATAAGCATCGAGTACACAGTGCTCATCTCGTCAAGTAGGGCAAACACCTCGCTGATTACATTCTTCTCGACGAAAAGCATCTCAATTATATCTAAGATGTTACCCGCTGCTATACACATCCAAATCTGCCCCATCACCTCAATTCAACCAGCTTGGTAGTCGAGTGGTTAAGACATCTGCACTAGATAGCAGGAGTCGTGGGTTCGAATCCCACCCAAGCTACCTGTTGGTGGGTTTGTGTTTTTCAGCAGGGCATTCGGCCAAAGCACTTTAATAGTGCTTATACTGTCGAGTAAGGACCCTTATTAAACCTCGTTTTGGATTGTATTCAGTCATTTGAGGAGGAGACATGTAGGTCAGTGTGCTATGGGGCACCATGGTATGGCAGCCCTAGGAGTACCTATTCAGATTTGGTCCACACTGTACATGCTGTATGTGTCCACCCATTGTCCATTTGACTATTTCTAGTACTCTACCAATGGCATATCATACTTAGACAGGCAGGTCCCATGCACTGTACACTGCATGGTCACAATTTCATTAACAAGTCTAGTAACTTCTCCCTCTCCCCATAGACATATGAACAGTTCATTTTCTAAAGCAGATAACTCACCACGACAATTTCCAGTTATCATGAGAATGTTTTCTGTCCGAGTTTTCAACAAGTCTATTAACTAAAGTCTTGCAGGTTTATTGGCTTTTTCTCACACTTATAGATATCTAAAAAGATATTTGAAACACCTGACCTTCAAAATGCAACAGTTAGGCCAATACCAGTTGTGTCTGAATTGCCTTTAAAACGGCTTTTGCAAATTAACTCTTTAATTATAACCTATAGACGGTCAGTATCTATTACCAGCATGTAATGCCATGGACATGACTAGCATCAAACTATGGGAGGATGTAAAGAGCATGGCAGCACATTCGTATTCGTGTGACGTGACGCACCTTCAAATTTGCCCATGGTTCTGTTATGCTACGTTGTGGCACACATGCACAATAATGCACAGACATGCTTTTTTCTATATGTGTGCATGGTGGCGCACCTCAATTCTGCCCATACATTTTTAAGATGGCAGCCTCCATGACATTACAGTCTGGCACCCGCTATCAACCGTCTATAGGTTATATGTCTATGCTGCCACCCACAGCTCTATTATCATTCCCCCATTGTGATTGTTGTCCCCTGCTTAAACCAAACCCCAGCCTGCCCATCTTCATAGCAAGATTCTCACTTGATCAACTTGTACTCACGTAGAACATCCCTCATTTTGCCGGAATGTTCTATAACTATAAGTTGACACCAGCTACCAGTGTGTTTTTCCATTGCATCTTGCTGCTGCTCACTTTACTAGGTCAGGAGCCGGGCCCATTTTCGTAGAGCCGCTTAAGCGTGAAAATCTGCTGCGCAGGAAAATCCTTCCTTGCTCAAACTTGATTCCAAACCGCACTGCGATGTGATGTGAATTGCATTTGACTTGTATTCCACTCTTTTTTACTCAGCATGAAGGAAAAGTGAAGTCTTGCTTGGCGAGGTGATCTTATGAATCATGACTTTTTGTTGCTTAGCAAATTTTGGTGCTTAACATCTTAAACAGCTCTACGAAATTGGCCCCTGCTTCTCCGACCCCCCCCCCCCCCCCCCGAAAAAAAACCCAGTTGGCTGAGAAAAAAATCCTTCCACTGACTTTCGCGTTGAATTCTCCTCTCTTTGTGCCGAACTGTAAACTAACATGTTGCCCAGAAAAGCAAGGCTTTAAAAAAAACCTTTTGTAGACACATTCAGGCCCCATTTTTTTCTACACAGGCCGCTAACAGCCCTGTAACTTCAGAAATTATACACAGTCGTGGTCTTTTTGCAGTCCATGCACCGTTAGGGTTTAATCCAATAATGTATCAGTGGCTTATTAACCATAGGATGACTTCACTTCAATTCTTGAATAAGTAATACTAAATTAATCATAATCATGCATTCTATGACCTTTTCAAATAATTCCAACCCCACCCCCAATCTTTTTAATCCTAAGTAGGGACGTGTATAGACGGGTTTTCCAAGTTGCTGTTTTTAACCAAGTTTAGATTTGCCACTTTTCAGTGAGTGGGGCCAAGCTGAAAAAAAAAGTCCACCAATGATTGTTATTAACTCTTTAGGCTGGATAGCCCCGGTGGTTCATCAGTCCAGAGGTCTTGGGTTCAAGTCCCCTCATTTTATTTGCTGCAGCTTGAATAACTCAATGTCAAATGCATCATAATGGTGCCAAAATGTCACCATGCACAACTCATTGCTGTTGTGTTGGTTCTAGGGGGCATTGTTTTACACTGCCAATGGTAGTTACTGTGGGATTTACACAGGCACAAGTTTAGTGAAATCAGTCCCTGGTTGCCTATGGCAAAGATATCTTGTTACCAATTTGACTCAAATTAAATCCCATGCAAGTTTTCTTGGCACGGTGGTAACCTCAAACCTTTCTCCATTTTGCCCAAAATAGCGGGCAATCTGGAAAAAAAATGAGCTAGTTGTTTTAAGCCAAGTCCAATTGAATGGCTACAGCTTCTTCACAGATGATTCTGAGGTGCAGCCCATGCCTAATCCCTTTTCCAAAGTAATTGGCTACGGCTGAAGATAACTCACAAGTCTATGGGTTTTACACTTTGAGCCACTAACCAGCGGCTTCATAGACTCGTGTGTAATGTGAAGTTGTAGCCATAACATTTGGACAAAGTCTAAGTTATGATACAGATTTGCCCAAAGAATCAGCCATAAGCCATTCACTTGGATCGGATATGGCCATGTCATCCTTTTCAAAGTAGTGCAAGGCTGTCAGATTTCATTGGCTATGACTTACAAGTTTACACAAGTCTTCAGCCAAACCCATAGACTTTAGTGTATTATTTCCAGCCATAGCCGAACAATTTTGGGCATGGCTTAACCCAAACAATAGCTCTGTGATATAACTGGTGGTCTGGTACCTTTGTGTCACTCTAAAATAAAAAGGTGCTGCAGACCTTTAGAGCAGGCAAGGAAGCTGACTAAATAAAAATGGCCGCCGGCTTACCAAAGAGGTCAAAAGGGAGAAACAGGCTGCAGAATACTGGAATGTAACAGAACAAAGTGTTGGGATATAATACCGTTTGAAGGAGTCATTCTATTTGTTTCACTGTAGTTTCCAAAGAATTATATTTTCTTCTCATTGGACTGCAGCTGGTGTTTTTGAAGGAGAATAAGAAAAAAAAGATAAACGATATTGGATTTAAAAAAGAAAATAACAGATTCATGAAAGTTTTTAATTATGTACGTTTTGGAAGTTGCATGCTTATCAGTATATAAGGTTGTTGTAAAGTCCAACCGTTGTACGATATGGCGGTGTACATACTTCTGTACATAAACATCATTTGCATAACAATGGTAAGGCATTGTTGTGCTGAGTTCATGTCTTGACGATGCCCATTGTATTATTGGATGTCAAAATAAAGAAAGAAAACAAAGGAAGCGTAAAGCTTTGTAAAGTACTTTGTGAAAATGAGTGTGAAGTTTTGTTGCATTCAAATTGTCCTAGCTAGCTGTGATGCTTAGAACTACACCTGGAAACTGGTTTCAGTTATTGTCAACAATTAAGCTCATGATTATCTCCAGGAATGCATGTTATAGGGCCAGGGAACCAGCATTTTTTTCCAGACCACTCCCTATAATTAGTTGACATTGAAAGATATGCAGTCTGCAGATATGCAATCGTAATCGGATATTGAATTCGGAAGTGGAGGTGTGCTTAATTCCTTATCCTTGCAGGAATTTGGATTAGATGGATACATTTTTTTTCTGGCTACAATGGTTGAGTTTTTTTTTTTTTTTTTTTTTTTTGGGGGGGGTATTTACCAAAAATAAAAAGTAGGGTATTCAAAATCGAAAAAGAATCTGACACATTGAGGTCCAAACCACAATTTCAGTAAGGCTATAAAAAACAGAGAATTATGGGTTCAATGAATTTGTTTCGACTCAAAAGTGATGGTTTGTACAGTACAACTACTACTAGTACTGTTGTACATGTAGTACCGGTCATGGAGCTAGGTTACTTTAGTGTGCTGCACCCTCAATACTGCTAGGGCGCCACCATTTGACTGAAAAAACGTGTTTGTTAAAAAAAGAAAAATCGACCCCTGACCTATTTTCATCGTTGGTACGCTGTTTTCGGCATACTACGCTATGATATTTAGATAGTTAACCAGCGAAGGTCAACCCAGAATCGCTGATGCATGTAATCCATGGGAACACGTTAATAATCAACCGGTCCAGCGTGTATTGCACGTATGCGTACAGGGTGCGGACTTTTACGAAACTTGTTGCTCTCAACTTACTGTACACAATTGTAATTGCCACAGGATCCGTACGTCCGTACGTGAGTCCGCACCCCGTACGGAACGCTGTCCCGGCTTGAGTGGTTAGTAAGTATTAAGGTGTTCCTCATCCATGTGGCATGGCCTTTCGCTCTGTCAGGGCTGCCTTGTGTTTACGTCAGCTTTTTCGTGTCCAGCCCTCGACCAGTCGGCTGCATTTCGAGGCGAAAACCCCGAGCGAGAACCGTGGGATCGGTGCGGCGCCGGGTGGACGGAGGACCTTGAAGACTTGGCAGGAGAGCGGGGTCTTCGGCTTGGATATGGCGGGCGACGATGAGATCCTTTCGCCGCTGCGCGCAGCTGTGAAAGAACAGGTTCGTTTGTGCATGGAGCATTCCGGCTGGTCCGCGAGGGACCAGCATTTTTTGTGTGCACATTTTCCCAAAGGGACCGAGTTGGTCTCAGACCGAGTTGGTCTTGGACCGAGTTGGTCTCGGACCGAGTTGGCCTCGGACCGAGTTGGTCTCGGACCGAGTTGGTCACGGACCGAGTTGGTCTCGGACCGAGTTGGTCTCGGACCGAGTTGGTCTCGGGCCGAGTTGGTCTCGGACCGAGTTGTTCTCGGACCGAGTTGTTCTCGGACCGAGTTGTTCACGGAGCGAGTTGGTCTCGGACCGAGTTGGTCTCGGACCGAGTTGGTCTCGGACTGAGTTGGTCACGGACCGAGTTGGTCTCGGACCAAGTTGGTCTCGGACCGAGTTGGTCTCGGACTGAGTTGGTCTCGGACCGAGTTTGTCTCAGACCGAGTTTGTCTCAGACCGAGTTGGTCTCGGACCGAGTTGGTCACGGACCGAGTTGGTCTCGCACCGAGTTGGTCTCGGACTGAGTTGGTCACGGACTGAGTTGGTCACGGACCGAGTTAGTCACGGACCGAGTTGGTCTCGGACCGAGTTGGTCTCGGACCGAGTTGGTCTCGGACCGAGTTGGTCTCGGACCGAGTTGGTCTCGGACCGAGTTGGTCTCGGACCGAGTTGTTCTTGGACCAACTGACCAAGTTGTTCTTGGTTGTTCTTGGACCGAGTTGGTCCCGGACCGAGTTGGTCTCGGACCGAGTTGGTCTCGGACCGAGTTGGTCTCGGTCCGAGTTGGTCTCGGACCGAGTTGGTCTCGGACCGAGTTGGTCATGGACCGAGTTGGTCAAGGACCGAGTTGGTCTCGGACCGAGAGTGAGGATGAAGGTTATGGTTATCGCAACTATAGCCTATAGGCCTACCCAGTATGGCAGTAAGGCTTTAGCGCTAAAATCACAGAGCTTTGTTCATTTTGTTTATTCAGCCATTCGTTAATCCCTCTTTCCGTTTGTCTGTGCCAGGGTGATTTAGTGCGGAGGCTGAAGGAGGAGAAGGCTGATGTCAACGAGGTCAAAAGGGCAGTGGTGGAGCTGAAAGCTCGCAAGAAGGCCTTGGAAGAAAAAGTAAATGAGTAAAAAAATCTTGCCCCAAACCGCTGGTCAGAGTTTCAAGAGAGGGCACGCCATTTGCAAAATGCCCAGTTTCCGGACATTCCAAATTTGAGAAATTACTCGGGAAATTTGTAGTGGTATCAAACGTTCCCTGAAATTTTAGTGTTTGATTGATACTACGCTACAGTCACATACAGTAATTACTGTACAAAATTCCTGTGTAAGATGACCAAAAAGCAATTATCAAAAAATTAGGAGGGCCTGATGTTTGAGAAAGGTCCTGCTAGGACGGAAACGTAAGGCCCTCGAATGATGAAATCCAACGCCCCCATCTTCCTTCTCTTTGAACGTCTGCAGGAACTGGCCTTGGCTCCCAAGGACGACTTTGACCGCGGCAAGATGGAGGACACTCTGAAGAGACGCTTCTTCTACGACCAGTCCTTTGCCATCTACGGAGGTGAGTGCCTTGCCGCGATTGGTAATGCTTACCGAAGAGACCCCCGGCCTGTATTCAGACCCCCTCACATGTAACCGCTGATGTGTTGGAGAAATTCACGCTAACCCACATTTGCCCGGTCCATGAGAGACTAGTTCGATTTCATAGATACCGGTACTTACATGTACATATATACATCAGTGAGAATGAAATTCAATGAGCATTTGCTGTGATTTAAAAATATGCATTTTTGGTCATTTTACTCAGTAAGCAGCTTGCAACCTTTTTAAGATTTGTACGTTCCTGTTCATTCTAGTCAGCAGTATGCAATTTGATTTGTGCCATATGAATTGTGATCCTGTAGGGGTGAGCGGCCTATATGACTTTGGGCCAGTGGGATGTGCCCTGAAGGCCAACTTCATCAACCTATGGCGCAACCACTTCATCATTGAGGAGGGTATGCTGGAGGTGGACTGCACCATGCTGACACCAGACACAGTGTTCAAGTAAGCTTGCCTCAGGTCTGCTGCCAAACTCCCCATCCCCATCCCCCTCCTCCCAATCCTCCTCCTCCTCCTCCTCCTCCTCCTCCTTCTCCCCATCCTTCTCCTCCTCCCCCTCTCCGTCCTCCCCATCCCCGTCCTCCTCCCCATCCTCTCCACTTCCCCCATCATCCCCAACCTCCACATCCTCCTCATCCACATCCTTGCGATTGCTATCCTTATTGTAATCCCCCTTATCGTCTTTTATCATCTGCCCCTCCTTGTCCTCCCCATCCTGGTCATCCTCCTCCACCTCTTCTTTATCCTCCTCTTCTCTTCCCCCTCATCCTCCTGCTCCTGCTCCTCCTGCTCCTCCTCCTCCTCCCCATCCTCCTCCTCCTCCCCATCCTCTTTTGTCATCTGCCCCTCCTTGTCCTCCCCATCCTGATCTGCCTCCACCATCCCCTTCATCCTCCTCCAACTCTTTCTCCTCCCCTCTACCCCCTCTACCCCCTTATCCTCCTTCTCATCCTTCTTCTCCTCCTGCTGCCCCTGCTCCTCCTCCTCCTCAGTGTCCTCATCCTCCCCATCCTCTCAATTCCCCCATCCTCCCCATCCTCTCCATTCCCCCATCCTCCCCATTCTCCCAATCCTCCTCTTCATGCTCCTCATCATCTGCATCCTCCTCTCTGTGTTTACCATCGACTGTATTTTTTGTGCGGTTTCTCTATTGAGGTCTTTCCCTCTTGCTTTTCAGGGCATCTGGTCACGTGGAACGCTTTGCCGACTTCATGGTCAAAGATCTGAAGACGGGAGAATGCTTTAGGGCCGACCATCTACTAAAAGGTATCAGCTTTGGGCAAGGGGGGGGGGGGTTGGTCTAAAAGAAGGCTGAATTCTCCACTCACTATTGGTGTTCAAGAAGTTGGCGGGAACATTGCACAGAAACACTCATTTTCATGTTAGGTCTCTTGTCAAAAAGATCATCGGTTGGGTATCAGACGATTTGACCAGTCCGATGTCGTTTCCACCGGACAGCCATCGTTTATTTTTCACCCCAGAGTCCAGTACAATCGGCTTTCTACCGGGGGACATTTTATCGGTCGGATGAATTCAACCGGCACTCAACCGATGATCTTTTTGACAGGAGACCTTAGCACATGTTGAATTGGAACCCAGGTCACAGTGATAGATTGTTCATACATGGAGCCATCACAAACTGTTCTTGATTGACTCCTCCAATTAACTTCATGTGTGTGAAATGTTTATGGAATGCCGAGTCTCTCAGTTCTCAGGGATGTAAGACTTCCAGAAATTTCCGGATTTCCGGAAATGACGTGATTTTTAATTTTTTTAATTTTTTTTTATGTCAAACTAGTATCTCAAACTGATCAATTTTTATCTGTTAAAACCCTAAAAACTGAAGGGCGCCTGCACCCCTGCCGTAAATCTCGTAAATCGCGTAAGCACTCACTCGCAGTAGCCCAATTTTATTGGCCTTTGGTGATTTTCAGGATATGAATTTGTCGGTCACTTACATCCCTGCAATTCTTCTGTAAACTCAAAAAGAGAAAATATTTGTTGGCCTAACCTCTTCGGACTAGTCTTGACTAGAGTGGATGCCTGTGAACTGTTTGGGTGACATTGAGTACCATGGTTCATCCCATGCAAACCTCACAAGAGAGATTATTTGCACACGGTGCCACTGCAAGCTATACTTGGCTTGATGACCCTGATTTGATGATCTCTTGCCTGTCGCTCTCCGACCTTCATCAGCCCATCTGGAGAGGCTCCTTCAAGACAAGAAGACGTCTGTTGATGAGCGGTCGGAGTACACGGGGGTCCTGACCCGTCTGGAGACCTACGGCAAAGAGGAGCTGACGACCTACTTCAAGAAGTATGGCCTGCGCTCACCACTGTCTAACAACGAGCTGAGCGATCCCATGGACTTCAACCTGATGTTTGGAACATCCATTGGCCCCACCGGAAACCTTCCAGGGTGAGAAGAAATTTTACCTTTCGGCTTTTTCTCTCTGCCTCTCCCGCTCCCTCTCCCACTCCCTCTCCTTCTCATTCTCCTTCTGCCTCTGCCTCTGCCTGTCCCTGTCCCTGTCCCTCTCCATCTCCCTCTTCCACTTCCACTTCCTCTCCCTTTCTCTCTCCCTCTCCCTCTCCCTCGCCCTGTCCCTCGCCCTCTTCCTTTACCCACTTCCTCTTCCTCTTCCTCTCCCTCTCCCTCTCCCTCTCCCTCTCCCTCTCCCTCTCCCTCTCCCTCTCCCTCTCCCTCTCCCTCTCCCTCTCCCTCTCCCTCTCCCTCTCCCTCTCCCTCTCTCTCTCTCTCTCTCTCTCTCTCCCTCTCCCTCTCCCTCTCCCTCTCCCTCTCCCTCTCCCTCTCCTTCTCCCTCTCCCTCTCCCTCCCCTCGCCCTCTGCCACTGCCCCTCCCTCTCCCATTTTCTCTGCCTCTCCCTCTCCCTCTCCCTCTGCCTCTCCCTCTGCCTCTCCCTCTCCCTCTCCCTCTCCCTCCCCCTTTGTCTACAGAAATAGTCATTTCTGAAGTGTTTTTCCCCCATAGTTTTTTGAGGCCAGAGACTGCCCAGGGAATATTTGTCAACTTCAAGCGCCTGCTGGAGTTCAACCAGGGTCGGCTGCCCTTTGCTGGTGCCCAGATTGGAAACGCCTTCCGCAACGAGATCTCGCCACGCTCTGGCCTCATACGAGTACGGTAAGCAGAAGCACAGAAACGCACCAGCACAAAAATGGCTTTGGTGAAGTTTTTAAATCTAGTTTATGATTCGTCTTCTTGCGTATGAGGCAAGCCGCACTTTAGAGGTGCTGCTGTCTCAAGTTGTTGTCGTTCGCCCGGGCTCGATGGGGAGAGCGAGACCAGTTACCAGGACCCTCCGACTAGGAGGTCGACAACATGGGCCCCATTATCAGTTGTCTTCTTCTTCTTGCATATGAGGCAAGTAGCAATTAGAGGTGCTGCTGTCTCAAGTTGTTGTCGTTCGTCCGGGCTCGATGGGGAGAGCGAGACCAGTTACCAGGGCCCACCAACTAGGAGGTCGACAAGATGGGCCCCAGGTTTATGATTCATAAAGAATGGTTGATTGCCTTGTTTGTACATGTCTTGTTTGTTTGGGGTTTTTTTTCTTTGGGGGGCTTGCAGGGAGTTTACAATGTGTGAGATTGAGCATTTCTTTGACCCGGAGGACAAGGACCACTCCAAGTTCCCGTCTGTGGCTGACGTGAAGGTCTTGATGCTGTCGGCTGCCGACCAGATGTCCGGGAAATCGGCCAGAGAGATGAGCATCGGGGAAGCCGTGGACAGTGTAAGGCCGGAATTACTCATTGCATTTCCAGACCCTCTCAAGCCATTCATTCAAGCAGGCCCTATTTTTCGGTGTTAATAATTGCCGTATCTAGGTGATTATGTTTTCAGATTTCAAGGCACAATACAGCATTGGGAAGATCGGTAAAACATCGATGTCCACAGATTTCCTTGTAGTTTACACAGTTTGTAGATGGTCATGATAGAATGTTGAAATCCTACGGTCTGGGATACTGTACTTCTTGAGAAATCTTCACTCAAACATTGACAGATAGTTCATTACTCGCGAATAATAAACCATTTCTTACACTACAGAACGGTGCGAAAACCTTTACCAATGCTGTATAGTGCCTTTAACCTGAACTTCAGAAACTGTGACACAGATCAATTTGAGTGCATCAGAGATATGATATGATGTGTAACTGCCCCTTTGAAAGAAAAAGACAGGTTACTTGGATGGGGCTCGAACCCACAAACGTTCTTAATGCCTTTCCGAAAAGCAAGCACATTGATGCTGGGGTATAGCAGTGTTTTTCATGTTGTGTTTTCGGTGCCCACTTTTGTCCAAAAAATTAGGAGGGCCCGACTTTTCAATTATATAGCAGGACCTTTCAAAGGCAGAATCCACTTTTGTCTCTTTTTTTCTTTTTTGGCCAATCAGGGCATGATCGCCAGCAGGGTACTGGGCTACTTCATGGGCAGGATCTTCCTGTTCCTGAGCCGCGTGGGTGTCGGTCCGGACAAGATGCGCTTCCGGCAGCACATGGACAACGAGATGGCTCACTACGCCCGGGACTGCTGGGATGCCGAGTGCAAGACCTCCTACGTAAGGACCCCCAAGGGGGCGGGCAGAGGGGGGCATGGGACCTTGTAGGAAGTTGCCTGTGTGGGCTGGTCGGTAAGATCTTGCCCCTCGATACCAGCAATGCCATTGCCTTTTACTCAGGGATGTAAGACTTCCGGAAATGTTCAGAAATAGTGTGATTTTTGTTCAGATTTCCGGAAGGTCTGCTTGCCCAGTTGTACGGCATTGGAAGCAACGTCCAGATAGTCTAGTTCTGATAATTGTAGAAGGAAAGGCCAGGCCAGGAAGACAGAACAACTGGTTGGATTCAAGGATGTAAGACTTTCGAAAATTTTCGAATTTACGGAAATGGCGTGATTTTCTTTTCTTCGGATATCCGGAACTGGGTTTGTTTTATTTTTATTTATTTTTTTATGGCAAACTGGTACCTAAAAATGCTCAATTTTATCTGTTCAAACCCTAAAAACTGAAGGGTGCCTGCACCCCTGCCATGAATCTTGCAATCGCATCTCTCGGTCGCGTAAGCGCTCACTTGCAGTCACACAATTTATTGGCCTTCAGTACTTTTCAGGAAATGACTTCGACGGTCACTTACATCCCTGTTTACTTCTTAGTGTTTATAGGATATAGGATCATTGTATCCAAACAGAGTTGCTGCCTAGCACCCTACAGTATTGCTCACTAGAGTCCCCTCAACCGACCATTTGGCCATTTTGTCCATTTGTCCTAATCTTGCAGGGCTGGGTGGAGTGTGTAGGCTGTGCTGACCGATCCTGCTATGACCTGACTTGCCACTCCAAGGTCACCAAAGTCCCGCTGGTGGCTGAGAAGACACTGGCTGAACCCATATCCTTTCTCTGAATGCGATTCCACTTTGATGTAATGACAATTACATCAGATACAGTGAAATCTCTACATAAGTCAAACACAGATAACTCAAAGTCAAACTCGGATTCGATTCTTCTCCGGTGGTTGAACAATGGTACAACTTCTCTGAACTCAACACTCTGCTTCACACAAATTATGAGCCCGTTCCCTCGAGGTTTGACTTATCCAGGTTTTCCTGTATTTACATTGTGCACTTGCTACAAGTAGAGCGATTTACTCCACTGCGCCTGATAGCATAGATTACATGTCTTTGATGTTGAGTGAAAACTGTTTAATCCTTACACCTTTATGATCAGGCAAAGTTCCTGCCAAAGATTACACACAGGGTTAGAGTTAGGTTAGAGGTAAGACTGCACTACCCTAACCCTTAACCCCCCAACAAACCGTGAGTTTAAAGTTTGGCAAGGGATCTTGCACAAAGTTTACGTTCGAACAATGTGTCATTTTCAAAAGTTCCTAAACAATAGGGAACAATATATATCTGTGAAATAAACGAATAAGAGTATACTATGTGTTCAAGTGAGTCAAACCTGACACAATTGTCAGTGTGGATTTTGTCAAGGGATTATCCGCCCAAAAAGGGCCCAGTGTGCGTTGTCAATGAGTGCAGGGTGACTGTACATGTACCGCACCCGTCAATGTGTCTCTTGTCATCATCTGACTTCCATTTCTTTTGTTATTGTCCGGGAGAGTCGCTCCTTAACCTTTGACCCCCACAAGACCATCGCCGTTGTGGAGGCCGTGCCGCAGAAAGGCATTGTGGGTAAAGCCTTCAAGAAGGATGCCAAGAGCATCATGGAACAGCTGGCTGGTCTCCAGGAAGAGCAGGTCATTGACCTGGAGAGAGCCCTCAAAGAAACAAGGTGAATAAATGACATTGTCTTTTTGGCGAAGTGAAAAAAAAACATGTTTCTCATCCCCATCCACTTCCTTTTTGGTGGCCGTTTGGATTTTTGTATTATTATTTATTTTTGAAAAATTTCTTTAAAAAAAACACAAATTCACATATTCATCAGTTTAAGCAATACACCACTAAAATGACAACTGTAAATATGTTCAGTTCTTTGTACAACCTGTCTTTGAATTTAAAAGTGTCTTTGAACAGTGGAAACAGTTACGGTTGCAGGAAGTTTGTTTGAAAGGCGGCCATATTAAAAACAAATACAAAATAAAAAGTCCCTCTTCCTGCTTCTTTCCAAAAATCCTGACGAGAAACATGTTTTATTTTTTGATATGTCCTTGATATGGCCTGATGTAACAGACTGTATTTCACTCAAATTCCAAGTGCAGTGAAATTAATTTTTCCCTAAAATGCTATTACATGTACTAGGCTTACAACAAATTGTTGAAAATCGGGGTGTGATCTGTGGAGATATACGGGAGTTAATGGTTGAATGCTTCTGACTGGTACTGCAAACTGAGCAAAGATAGCTGGCTATTTTTGAAGCTCCCACCTAAAAGCTGCAGAGCTGAGGTGGAAGAGCACTGGTGGGCTATGTCATGTGCTCCGGTTAAAATCCCAGTCAAATTTACTTCCTCAATTAATTTTGTTTATTTGACCTGACAGTTGTATGTTGTCCATTTCACACCTCTGTGCCTGTTGAAACTGTCCACCACAAGCATTCACTTTGTCACCCCAATGTTGCTCTTTGTGTTTCAGTCAGGCAGAGTTGCAAGTTGATGGGAAATCCTTCAGCCTGAAGCCCGACATGATCACCATCAAACGCTACCAGAAGACACTGCACGGTAAGTAGACCTGGCTGCACCATTGTGCACTGAATGGCTCGCTGTGTACAAACTGAAAAGTCATATAGCACCATAACCCTATCACTGCAGAAATCAAACATGGTCATAGTGTGAAGGTTCAGGTAGGGTTAGGGTTGATAAGGAAGCATGTAAAACCGTTAAAAATGTGCTTCTGCTTTCGAAACAACAACTTCTACATCAGATGAAGTAGAATAGTGGATAAGTTGTGCATCTTTCCAGTTGTTAGCAGGAGTAATACCTTCTCTCATCTCCACTCAACAGGGAGGGTACACCATTTATAGAGTGCCCTGTTTCTGCACAATCCAAATTTGAGAAATGTTTTAATTATCAGGAAGTTTATATTGGTATCAGATATTCTGTGAACATTTAGCAATCGAAAATCTGCTATTTTCGAGAAAAAGGGGAAATTTGTTTAATTTCCAACGATCGCTCTGTGGAGAAAAGTTTTGATGGGGGAAGGTTAGTGCGGTTCAGCATAGGGTCAGGAGGTCAGTTTATGTAAATTGTGTGTGTCACGGTCCCTTCTTGGAGGGTTAAAAGGGCCTATGAATAATAAAGCAACCTGTATGATGTGGATAAGCCAACATGTTCTGATTTCTGTCCGTGTATTTTTTGTCTTGCAGTTGAAGAGATCAAGCCATCAGTCATAGAGCCGTCCTTTGGTGTGGGGCGAATCCTTTATGCAATTCTTGAGCACAACTTCAAAGTCAGGGAAGGGGACGAACAGCGAACGGTATGGAAAGTTCTTGTAAACATGGGGGAAAAAAACTTAAGAATTTTCCCATGCTCCATTATAAAGGGTAAAGATAATTTGACTGGAATTTGATCTGAGGTTAAACTACCTTTGCCGGGATGGTGTTGCCAAACAGAAGAATTAACTGATTTCATTTTGTAGGTAATTATGGAATAGTCAAACAAATAAAGGGGAAATGCCTTGGAAATTTTGAACAAATTATTTTTTTTTAAATGGCAAAGAAAACTTCAACGGGACTTGGTCTCGGGCTCAAGTCCCGGTCCAGTCAAAGTTTTCTTTGCCATTTTACATACGGTAATTAGGGAATGATTCTCTCTCTTTCTGTTTGAAAATATTTTTTTGAAAATATATTGAATCAGTTCTCTTTTCTTCAACATTTTTCTCATCTTTAGTTTGTCCCTTTTCTCCTCTGTTACAGTATTTCACCTTGCCTGCTATCATCGCACCATACAAGTGCTCAGTTCTGCCACTGAGCAGTAATAAAGACTTTGAGCCCCTTGTGCAGAGTCTGTGTGAGTAATGCGACTGTTGCTGAAATATCCTTACGCTGTAAACAGTTAGGACCCATATCAGTGGTTTACACTCGGCCTTCATGCCGTAGAATCTTCCCAATTCGGAGCACCGTTGTTGTTGCTATGCGCCATGCCCTCCAAATTGGGACACCTTGATTGTGCGAATTTTAAATAAAATATTTTCAGCCTACGACAAATCAATATGTAGTCTGATAA
The DNA here is from genome assembly GCA_949987565.1 of Luidia sarsii. Classification (NCBI taxonomy): domain Eukaryota; kingdom Metazoa; phylum Echinodermata; class Asteroidea; order Paxillosida; family Luidiidae; genus Luidia; species Luidia sarsii. The sequence goes on from OX465109.1 coordinate 4,479,725, forward strand.
GCACTTGTTTTGAAGACCTTTCTCAAGGGCAGACCCTATATTTTATGATTGAAAATCAGTGGCCTTTTCCTTCGTACTTTTCAACTTTGTGGTAATGCCATCTGCCTTTGTGCAGGTTACTGTTCGGGTGAAATTTATGCAGCCTCATTTTTATTCAGGTTCACTACTTCTGAGAATATTCAGGAAGGAGTTATATAGTTTGCCCAAGCTGGCTGAATCAATAGGAATAATGTCTCATTGGAAACCATAATTGCTCAGCATTCTAATGAATCCATGTAACACATCTCTTTTGAGAAATTGAGAAGGAGTGTGTGGCTCTGCTATGAAAAGAGCCGATAACTCTGAAAAAGAGCCAAATTCTGTATCAAAAGGAATGCAGTAAATACAAAAAAATGTTCAAACCGCTCACTGACTTAAATGACCTGCAGTACACAAATCGCAAAAGTTAGAGGGCCTGATATTTCAATCCTAGCAGGACCTTTATTAAAGGCCTTTGAGGAAGGTCCTTCTAGGGTCTAAACGTCAGGCCCTCTAACTTTTGAGATCAAAAGAGATGTGTTACATGGTGTCACAGCAAACCTTCCACAAGATGTAAATCTTCAAGTCTTATCCATCTTTGCAATCGTAAACCTCATTTACAGAATTTCGAAGAGTGTTTGTTTGCGCATTTCATGCAAGTTCAAATGATAATCTTAAAATTTAGTGGGCCTGACGTTTCGATCCTAGCAGGACCTTTCTCAAAGGCAGAGTGACAAGGGCAAAACAGATACATGTACAGGAAGGAAGGGGGAAGAGAGTGAATAGGACACAGATGAGAAACAAAGGACAAAGAGTAAAGCTGGTAGGGTGAGATCAAAGGGAAGGGCAAGGAGTAGGGTAGGGATTAGTGAGATGAGGGGGAAAGATCAAAGAGAGAAGTGTGGAGGAGTGGACACAAAAGAGGGATTATCAGAAAGCTGCATGGTGTTAGTCATAACCCTCCTGGATGTTTTAGTCAGTAAGCAGTTTGCAACATTTTTGTATATCACCTTAGGTTTAAATGATGTCAAAGGCTATGGCATTACTGGTATTGGGTAAGGTCTTACTGAGCAACTCACAGGCAACTTCCTACAACTTCCATGCCTCATCAGTTATTTTGTTTATCTTGTCGTGGTTTGGTGTGGTGTGGTCGGTCTACAGCCAGGGCCCTGTCCGAGGCCAACATCTCGCACAAGGTGGACAGCAGCTCTGGCTCCATCGGCCGGCGTTACGCACGCACGGACGAGATAGCCATCCCCTTTGGCATCACCGTGGACTTTGACTCGCTGAAGGCACCCCACACGGCCACCCTGCGGGAGAGGGACTCCCTGAAGCAGATACGAGCGCCGGTGAGTCGGCCAGACATTTTGGGGGAGAAGCCAGGCCGTCCAATTTTTTTTTTTTTTTTTTTTTTTTTATTTATTTATTTCATTTTTCGGGATACATGTACAGCATTCACATCACAGCACACAAGTAAGAGTAAAGTTGTAAATAGAAATAAATCAATCAATAAAAAAATAAAATAATAATAATAATAATAATAATAATAATAAAAAAGCAATATATTCCTCACAAAGAAATGGACCCGGCCGCAGCGAAGGGTCCCTGCTGTTAGAGCCATCTTAGCCACAATGCGCTCGACGACAAATTTCACGACCGCATAGGACATGCACAGAAAATCTGTTAAAAAATATATATAAATATTGATTAGATAAACCCCCCCCCCAAAAAAAAAAGCCAGGGCATCATTACTTCCATTATTTTAAGAAAAAATATATTTGGTGATTACAATCTTATTGTGACACCCACCTTTTGATTTTTCCTATAAGTTTTCATCGTTCTAACTTTCCCTCGATTTCATGAAGCACGATTTCCTTTTCTCGTCCTACCTGTCTATTTTTGGTCCTTAAATTTTTTTTACCATTGGTTACACAATACAGAGGGTTAATTCTGTTTTCAAATGTGTTGATACAAGTCGCCATCAATTGGCTGTAAGGCAGGCGACCACAAAGTTTCTCCATTCAACGTTTATCAACAGCAAGTCTGGTGAAAGCCTTCTTATCTAGGTTTCCAGAAACCTTTGGATGTACCGGTATAGGGAAGGTAGAGACATCTTTGTCGACCAGGTTTTCCTTCAAGCAATCTCATACAAGTATTTGAGCATTTTTGTGATCGTTTGTACTTTTTTGTGATCTTTTTTTTTTAGGTGGAGGAACTGCCGACAATTGTCAATGACCTGGCCAATGGCAAGACAACGTGGCCGGACGTTCTGCAGAAGTACCCCGTCTTCGAGGGCCAGGAGAGCACAGCGGGACAATAGAGGGCGCCCTTCATGTCCGCCAGGCTGCTTCCAGACAGGAAGGGAGTGCATGTCTTGTCATCAGAGTTTCATCGTTGGAATTCCTGATCTTATTTAAAACCAAGTGATATACAAAAATGTTGCAAACTGCTCACTGACTAAAATTACCAAAATGCAAATCTTAAAACTTAGTGGGCCTGACGTTTCGATCCTAGCAGGACCTTTCTCAAAAGGCAGAGACCTTTCTCTGCCTTTGAGAAAGGTCCTGCTAGGATCGAAACGTCAGGCCCACTAAATGTTAAGATTATTTAAAACCAAATAAACAAAGAAATATATCAACAATTAAACATGCCAAAAAATATAAGATACGGCTACATTGTCTGAAAACCTCTTGGGGTCATTTTAACTTTCCAATTTCTCTATCTTATGCTTTGCACCTCCTGCACAGGACACACACTGCATACCGCAATTTACCACAGTGCCCACAGGGGTGTAGGCTCACATACCACAGGACACCACAAAAACCCCACTGTGGAATGTCCTGGTGCATGGCTTTTATCCTCCCACAGGAAACACCATGTGTGGTTAATTGTGGTATCAATGCTGGTTAGGGTTAAATGGAAAATTCTTCAACTAGGGATGCATACTGAAATGCTTGCACTCTTTGGTACACAACTTGCAGAGCAAACCTCACTATTCTATAATAGTCTGCATTACAAGGGATCTTAAGCCTTAGGTGTTAAAAGTTGAATGTGAACTCGGTATATGCATGGAGCTACTACCGGTACTTATAGCTCCATGGTATATGGATCATTGATTGATAAATCAATAAATATATTCCTAAGTATGAAATAAATAACGTGTTCTTGAATGTGCCTTTGTGTATAAATTTTTATATTGTTTCATTTAGGTGTTATGTTATTTAATGTTTAGGAGCTCCTCAGTGCAAAATGGAGGGGATCATCTCAAAATGGAGGGAGGGATTTGAATGGAGTGCGCCCTCAACTGAATAAGTTATCAGCGATGATAACATGTACTGGTACTGTACCACTTCCAACTTCTCCATTTTTGACCCAAGAGGAATTCACACAATCAAAATTTGGAAAGATATTAGCAAAGGTATCTCCAAGTACTCCTTTATATTGTATTGTAATAATCGTTCCAATTTAAATTTTAACAAAATCTCAGGTGAAAGAACTGTTCACAAACTCAACTCTACACAAAGACATCCATTTCATGTACTGTATGTAAGAAAGTATTTATTGTATCAAAAAACACTTGTGTAAACAATAGTCCAGCTTCCAAGTTCTCTAAATTATATTCAGAAAAACCTGGTCGCAGTCGAGGTACATGTATTTCATTACGGTACCTTAATTGCAGATCAGTTATCAGTGCCTGAATTAAAAACAGTGTTAATTGCAGAGACTGATGACAATGTGGATGACGAATGATGCACATTCTTATGTGAAATCAAGCACCTGCCGTCTGCCACACAATTGGAGTTGTTTGCAGCCTTGAGGTCATATCGACATTGACTGGCTGCAGCTTGCATAGACTTGTGTGCTATCTGAAGCCGCAGCCAACAGTCGGACAGATTCCGTTTATCCTTATAACCTGGGAGCCAACCAGAAAAGCCAAACTTACAAAATGAACCTTCAAGTCGCCACTTAAAATGTACACGAACACCACTCACACACTAAATATAAATACACAGTGGAGCGTAGCTATAACGAACGCCGATATACCGAACATTTGCTCCCTTTTTTTCTTTTCTTTTTACATGTACACAATATTATGGGCTACAAACGGTCGGTAAACGGACCTCCCTGTCAAGTTACCGCGATGTAAAACTAACCGTGATGTAAAACTAACAGGGCGAGAGGAGTCGCGGAAGACTTCCGCTCAGCCACGGTAACTTAACAATAACATGGCGCTAAAAAATCCAGTGGGAACAGCCCTGTCAAGTTAAACTACCGCGACCGCGCTGTAAAACGCTATATAAACAGAGCAGCTTCCTGTGTTACGTCACCACTGCACAGAAATGGCGCGAAAGTGGTGGTATGTTTCCCTGACGCCAACACGCCAGTAAAGTACAGTACATGTACATGTGTGTACATGTACCATTCATGATCATTCATTTGTAATTGTACGCTGTATACTTATACATGTACTGTACTTCTCGTCTTCAAGCTTCGTGAAATATGTCAGTTTGATTGATTTTGTCAGGCTTTTAACTGGCTCTGATCCCAGTGAAAATACTGAAGAACAATTAAAGAGGAGAGCTGGCAGATCATCATTCAGCTCAAACCCGGATATCGTACTACCACTCGTAGTCGCACTTAGTAGAAGAAACCATGACTTAAAGGGGAATGCAACCCACAGATAAATGTTGGTTTATCTGATTGGGTGTTAAAAACAACCTACAATTACCTATGTTCTACTCACCTATACGAGTTTCATAAAGAGGGAAAAATCGTGGAATTCAGTGGTCGACTAATTTGCGTTCCCGCATCCCGCCTAGTCAGAGTAACTTGGACCCGACAAGTCACCCTTTTTTTTATTGAATTTTGAAATTTGGAGGGACAGGTGACTGTAGGGTCCAAGGATCGTGGCCATGCATTGTGGTTTGTGGTAATGTCATCTTTGAAAAATACCCCCGACCGAAATCCCCAGATTTACCCCCAAAACACCCGTGAAACCGTACGTCCCACGCGCCCATTGAGGATTCAGTGAGAATTACATATTCCAATACTGGTCATTTTGTTTTACTCACGTTTTGGAAAAGGGAGAAATTTCCCCTAAGTTGACCGAGAACGGGTCGAGGGGCCGAGTTGGGGTGGCCATCTTGGATTTGAAACTCCATGACGTCACGAAATCCGGGTGCGGAGTGGTCTGCGGAAGTGTGCGCGCGCTTGCACGCGTTGAGTCCTATGACTGTTTCCTGAACAGCAGTGAAAAGCAACGTCCGGGACATCGCAACGCGCGCGCACACACTTAATTCCGCAGACCACTCCGCACCCGGACCTGCCTGCACATCGTGACGTCATGGAGTTTCAAATCCAAGATGGCCACCCACAACTCGGCTCGTCGACCCGTTCTCGGTCAACTTAGGGGAAATTTCTCCCTTTTACCAAACGCGAGTAAAACAAAATGACCAGTATTGGAATCTGTAATTCTCACTGAATCCTCAATGGGCGTGTGGGACGGTTTCACGGGTGTTTTGGGGGTAAACCTGGGGATTTCGGTCGGGGGTATTTATTAAAGATGACATTACCACAATGCATAGCCACGATCCTTGGACCCTACAGTCACCCGTCCCTCAAAATTTCAAAATTCGATAAAAAAAAGGGTGACCTGGGGCCGCCGATCATTGCGGGGGTGTGACAAAAAATCATTTCAATTTTAACTAAAAATATTAATCGACATTTTAAAAATATTATGCCTTAATGTGTGAAAAAATATTATAATTCTTCGCATATTTATGTCTTTTCGCTTTGATCACAAGTAGAATTATGCTTGGGGATTGAGTATAGTCTCGAACTCTCGATTTACAAACACTTTTACACGTGTTAGCGAAGCTGTTTGGAACTTAACCAAACGATTGGCTGAGTTCCCTGTAATTCCATCCCACTGAGAGGATATTCATTACCATAACATTTTAAAACACATTCTGCTCGTGTTTGGCTAAATTCGTTCATTTTTTTTTCTAGTAACCACAAAATGGGGACTTTAGAAAAAAAGTCAATTTCACTTTAGAAATCACGATGGTAAATTTTGTATTTGAAACTTCGATCCCACTTGTAGTTGGAACTGTTGACATAAAGTAGATAGCAGTTTTTGTACTTAATATATACTGTTTGTACCTATATATTTTCTTTTAACTTTTAATACGATGCTTTATATATTAGTTCCAAGTTTTGTAGGTAAGAAGGATGTGTTGGTGTAGCGGATACACTCTCTAGCTTCTAACTTGGTGACCCGAGTTCGAGTCCTGGCGATGTCAGGGTCCTTGTTCGAGTTTCAAATTAAATAAATAATGCCTTTTAACTTTTGTTTCGACATCTAACCTGTCTTAAAAAGGGTAAAATTCCATTTTATTTTATTTTATCTAGTGGGGTAGAGGGGGCGCCACAGGTCTCCGAACCGCCGCGGGTTGGTGATCTGGGGAGGCCGGGGATTCTGGAGAGGCCGGGTGATCTGGGGAGGCCGGTTGATCTGGGGAGGACTGGGTTTCTGGGAAGACCTGCATCCACCCAGGATCGAACCCTCGGCCTTGGGGTTCCCAGTCGAGCCACTGAACCTCTAGCCTCATGAGTCCCGCCCACCCACCCTTAAAAAACCAATCTATTTAAACCTTCGGTTACCTTAATAGAATTTAAAAAACATTAAATTCAAGACTCGACTTCTCAGGGGCTCGAACCTGCAACCTTGAGGTTACAGACCCTGGGACACCCACGATACGCCATGCGCACCAGTTGACTTTTGGTCGAAATTTCAGATACTTATAGGTTGGGTTTGTACTTGGTAATTTGAAGAAGAAAAATGTTCTGTTATATACATCCCTGGGGATCGAACCTGCAACCTTGAAGTTACAGACCCTGGGACACCCACGACACGCCATGCGCACCAGTTGACTTTTGGTCGAAATTTCAGATACTTATAGGTTGGGTTTGTACTTGGTAATTTGAAGAAGAAAAATGTTACGTTACATCTATGGGGATCGAACCTGCAACCTTGAAGTTACAGACCCTGGGACACCCACGACACGCCATGCGCACCAGTTGACTTTTGGTCGAAATTTCAGATACTTGTAGGTTGGGTTTGTACTTGGTAATTTGAAGAAGAAAAATGTAGTATTGCATCTCTGGGGATCGAGCCTGCAACCTTGAGGTGTAACCTCAAGGGGCTCGAACCTGCAACCTTGAAGTTACAGACCCTGGGACACCCACGACACGCCATGCGCACCAGATGACTTTTGGCCGAAATTTCAGATACTTATAGGTTGGGTTTGTACTTGGTAATTTGAAGAAGAAAAATGTACTATTGCATCCCTGGGGATCGAACCTGCAACCTTGAAGTTACAGACCCTGGGACACCCACGACACGCCATGCGCACCAGTTGACTTTTGGTCGAAATTTCAGATACTTATAGGTTGGGTTTGTACTTGGTAATTTGAAGAAGAAAAATGTTCTGTTACATGATAACATCCCTGGGGATCGAACCTGCAACCTTGAAGCTACAGATCCTGGGACACCCACGACACGCCATGCGCACCGGTTGACTTTTGGTCGAAATTTCAGATACTTACAGGTTTGGTTTGTACTTGGTAATTTGAAGAAGAAAAATGTACTATTGCATCCCCCGGGATCGAACCTGCAACCTTGAGGTTGCAGACCCTGGGACACCTATACGACACGCCATGCGCACCAGTTGACTTTTGGTCGAAATTTCAGATACTTATAGGTTGGGTTTGTACTTGGTAATTTGAAGAAGAAAAATGTTACGTTACATCTATGGGGATCGAACCTGCAACCTTGAAGTTACAGACCCTGGGACACCCACGACACGCCATGCGCACCAGTTGACTTTTGGTCGAAATTTCAGATACTTATAGGTTGGGTTTGTACTTGGTAATTTAAAGAAGAAAAATGTTACGTTACATCCCTGGGGATCAAACCTGCAACCTTGAAGTTACAGACCCTGGGACACCCACGACACGCCATGCGCACCACATGATTTGTTGTTCAAATTTCAGGTACTTATTGGTTGGGTTTGAACTTGGTAATTTGAAGAAGAAAAATGTACTATTACATCCCTTGGGATCGAATCTGCAATCTTGAGGTTACAAACCCTGGGACATACACGACACGCCATGCGCACCAGTTGACATTTGGTCGAAATTTCAAATACTTATAGGTTGGGTTTGTACTTGGTAATTTGAAGAAGAAAAATGTAGTATTGCATCTCTGGGGATCGAGCCTGCAACCTTGAGGTGTAACCTCAAGGGGCTCGAACCTGCAACCTTGAAGTTACAGACCCTGGGACACCCACGACACGCCATGCGCACCAGATGACTTTTGGCCGAAATTTCAGATACTTATAGGTTGGGTTTGTACTTGGTAATTTGAAGAAGAAAAATGTACTATTGCATCCCTGGGGATCGAACCTGCAACCTTGAGGTTACAGACCCTGGGACACCCACGACACCTCATGCGCACCAGATGACTTTTGGTCGAAATTTCAAATACTTATAGGTTGGGTTTGTACTTGGTAATTTGAAAAAAAAATGTACTATTGCATCCCATGGGATCGAACTTGCAACCTAGATCTTTGACCTCATTCAAATGACCTAATTAACCATTTTTGTCCTTATTCATTTTTTTACATTTCATGTTGTATATAATATTAAATTATACATTTCAAAGGATTCATCAATAGAAGAATTGCTTTATTTCAATCAATCAAAATACAATGTAAATCGTTTAATGTCTTTACCCAACGATACCTTACACTAGCCTCAACCGTGAGAGTACAGCATATTTCCACAATGTCATTTCAAACATTACCAACTTAAGGCCCGATCCTCAAGGTCCTTCAGCGATTTCCTGCTGACCAAGCCCCTGATCCACTCGTACACGGAGACGCCAGAATCGCGACTGATGTATCATCTGTCGCCCTCAACGTCCGCGGCGATGCAAATAGTACTAGTCAGTACATGTACATATGTACATGTATTATGCACATGTCGGTAGCTGGCTATACAGCGTTACAGTTTCAGCGCGAAAAGTACGTCATATCCCTCCCAGGGCAAAGGTTTCAAAGGGCTCAAGTGAAGTGTAGTGGCCTCTCTGCCTGAGAGATACAAGCCACCACGGCAGAGTGCAGCCTCGCTGTCTACTTGTCGAACGGCTGCCCCGTGATGAACCTGTCGATCATGTCAAAGGCACGCTGCGGTTGGTCATACGGCAAGATGTGGCCGGCTCCCCGCACAATCACCTGGCAAGGGTGAACATTACAAGAGTCAGTCAAAATGGCAAAGATATATTGGGGACTTTCAACTGTCGTAAATGGGATTTCCGGTTGGGCCTGGAGGGCATTCAGAGTTCGACATCTTTAAAAAAAACAAAAGGACTGCAAAGATGCTGAAGGTTTGGACTTGATGAGACTGCCTTAACCACTTAACACCGGGACCTCCGAATCCGGAGCTCCATTGGCTTGACTATGCGACGGGGCCCTCCGAATCCGGACAACACTATAGTCCACATTCTAAACAAAGACTCTTTCCAGCTTAGAACAAAGCAATACGAATCAGTACAAAGACCCTTTTTTGACGCAAGTTGCCACATGAATTGCAAGATCAGCAGCAGTAATTGTGCAATTGTGGGACCTATACTGTGGGCAGTCTTTCCACAGTGGCGTTGATTGGGATGGTTGGCTCCGCCTACCTGCTGCATATTCATGGCCTTCTTAGCATAGCCGGCCACCTCGCGGTCTCCGGGCACCCGCCAGACTTTGCGCTCGGCCGCGGCGTACTGGCCGGCGCCCTTCCAGGCCAGCTGGTCCAGGAAGGCCTCGGTCAGAGGCGCGGCCACGATGACGTCCAACTGACCGTTGTAGAACAGGATCTAGGCAGGACGGACACGAAGGGCAATTTGTTTCAATCAACACGGTTTGACGAGCTATTACTGTCCTTTGGTGTGTCTGTCTGTGTCTATTTGGGAAGGCCACCATCTAAGGGCAGGATAGCTCAGATGGTAAGAGCACTGGTACGCAAAACCAGAGACCTCAGGTTCAAGTCCCTGTCCATTAAAAGTTGTCTTTGTCATTTTTTTTTATAAATTGTTAAAAAAATTGTTTGACTGAAAAGATTCCTCTAACAAAACAGGGCCTGTAATGTTTAAATTCTTACTGGACGTTTCTCAATAAAAGAGAGAAAAGCTCAAAAAGCATCTCTTAAACAGGAACCAAATAAATCTAAGGACAAAGGATTTGGGTGCGCTGCTGAAGTTTCTTGGGGGTAGGCGATGACCTCTAGTGAATAAGACTGACGAGACCAAGAGAGGCTTGCCAAAGGGTTTGCCACGCAAATATGAGAGAGCTCTGGACAGAGGGTATCTCAGAGAGGTCAGGGTGGGCTACATGTAGGTTGGAGGCAAGAGAAGCCGGCGCGCGAGCCACTGCCATCCGCGGTGCACAGCGCTCTCACCTTGTAGTCGTTGTCGGCGAGGACAGTCACCACTCCCTCCACAGACTGGGCAAAGTCTAGCCTCAGGTGCTCGGCCACTGCGTCGCCGTTGTTGAAGCTCAGGTTGCCCGTGTGGATGGCCCTCCTCACCTCGGGCAGGGCCAGGTAGTTGTAGAAATAGCTCTGCTCGGCAGGAGTCTGAAGGAAGGCGGAGGGTAGGAATCGGTCTTAGGAAGTCCCGAGGATTGTCTTCAATCCCCTGGGTGTCTGAAGGAAGGCATGGGATCGGGCTTAGAAAGTCCCGAGGATTGTCTTCAATCCCCTGGGTGTCTGAAGGAAGGCATGGGATCGGGTTTAGAAAGTCCCAAGGATTGTCTTCAATCCCCTGGGTGTCTGAAGGAAGGCATGGGATCGGGTTTAGAAAGTCCCAAGGATTGTCTTCAATCCCCTGGGTGTCTGAAGGAAGACATAGGATCAGGCTTAGGAAGTCCTGAGGATTGTCTTCAATCCCCTGGGTGTCTGAAGGAAGGCATAGGATCGGTCTTAGAAAGTCCCGAGGATTGTCTTCAATCCCCTGGGTGTCTAAAGGAAGGCATAGGATCGGTCTTAGAAAGTCCCGAGGTTTGTCTTCAATCCCCTGGGTGTCTGAAGGAAGGCATGCGATTGGTCTTAGAAAGTCCTGAGGATTGTCTTCAATCCCCTGGGTGTCTGAGGGAAGGCATAGGATCGGGTTTAGAAAGTCCCAAGGATTGTCTTCAATCCCCTGGGTGTCTGAAGGAAGACATAGGATCAGGCTTAGGAAGTCCTGAGGATTGTCTTCAATCCCCTGGGTGTCTGAAGGAAGGCATAGGATCGGTCTTAGAAAGTCCCGAGGATTGTCTTCAATCCCCTGGGTGTCTAAAGGAAGGCATAGGATCGGTCTTAGAAAGTCCCGAGGTTTGTCTTCAATCCCCTGGGTGTCTGAAGGAAGGCATGCGATTGGTCTTAGAAAGTCCTGAGGATTGTCTTCAATCCCCTGGGTGTCTGAGGGAAGGCATAGGATCGGGCTTAGAGAGTCCCAAGGATTGTCTTCAATCCCCTGGGTGTCTGAAGGAAGGCATAGGATGGCGCTTAGAAAGTCCCAAGGTTTGTCTTCAATCCCATGGGTACTAAAGGAAGGCATACTGTAGGGTCGGGCTTAGAGAGTCCTGAGGATTGTCATCAATCCCCTCCAAAAAAAAAAACACCATCAAACGACTGTGACTATTGGCTTCAAGCTTACAAGTACCGGTAAGACTGAACATTCTGACAGGACCTGTCGAACATGTCAGAAATTGGGCCAAAAATCTATTTTTTTTGAGGGGGCCAAAAATGACTTCAGCTGGTCTACTGAAAGTCCGATCCATGTCAGAGGGCTCTCAGATACCTGAGGAGTCATTTTCAGAGAAATCTGGGAAAACTGATTTTGGGTCGAAAACTGAACATTCTGACAGGAGCGGACCTGTCGAATATGTCAGAAATTGGGCCAAAAATATATTTTTGTTTAGGGGGCAAAAAATTATTTCAACTGGTCTACCAAGAGTCCGATCCATGTCAGAGGGCTCTCAGATACCTGAGGAGTCATTTACAGAGAAACCTGGAAAAACTGATTTTGGGTCGAAAACTGAAAATTCTGACAGGAGCGAACCTGTCGAACACGTCAGAAATTGGGCCAAAAATCTAGGTTTTTTTTAGAGGGTCAAAAATGATTTCAACTGGTCTACCGAAAATCCAATCCATGTCAGAGGGCTCTCAGATATCTGAGGAGTCATTTTCAGAGAATTCTGGGAAAACTTATTTTGGGTCAAAAATGAAAATTCTGACAGGAGCGAACCTGTCGAACACGTCAGAAATTGGGCCAAAAATATATATATTTTAGGGGGCCAAAATGATTTCAACTGGTCTACCGAGAGTCCGATCCATGTCAGAGGGCTCTCAGATACCTGAGGAGTCATTTTCAGAGAAATCTGGGAAAACAGTTTTTCCAGTTTTTCAAGGGGGCAGGGATAGGGAAGGAGGCCCAATCCTCAGACTGACTCCCTGATGTTTCTGTTGAGCTCTACCGGTACTTACGTTTGTTCTCAGGTAGTTGTAGTAATCCGTGCAGCCAGTGATATTCTTGAAATAGCTGTCCGTGTCGCTGTTAATGAGTGAGTCTATCATCTGTAAGATGGAAATCGTTGGTGGTTGGGAAGAGAAGTGGAAACCCAAAACTCATTTAAAGCTTGATGTCTTTCTGTCTGTCTTGTAGGCACATGACATTTTTGCGATGGGTTATCCATCATAAGTTTAAATAAGACTTAAGGCTTTGCATGGTGGGTGAATCAATACAGGAAAGGTTTGCGGTGACACCATGTATCAGGTCTCTTAAAGAAAGAGGTGTGGTTCTGAAAAGAACCTGATTTACCACTCGGGTTCTTTTCAGAACCCCACCTCTTCTTTAAGAGACCTTATACGTGGTGTCACAGCAAACCTTTCATCGTAAGTTTGGTTACGACGCACCGTAAGGCGTTGTGAAATCCAGCCCTAGCCGCCTCTACCTTGTACCTTGTCTGCAGCCAGCCAGTCCTTGGCAGCGATGAAGTCCACAATGCTCTTGGTCATTCCATTGATGTGGGCCATCTGGGCAGCATCTGCCTGCCCCGTCTGGAACATGAAGGGCCCATAGCCTGGTATCAGCTGCACAAGGGGTGGGAGGTGAGGGAATTCCTTTTAGCAAATACCGCCCTCTGTGTCTGATAAAAGTTAGTCCCCATGGTTTTTTCTCACAACACGAGCCCTTTTCCAAAACCCGGCTTAGGCTCAGGCTCCGGCTTTGTTGTCCTTTCTTTCGTCCATTTTCAAGTACTGTACAAGGCATGGAAACGGGTGGCCTTTGTTTTTTTAATGTTACACTGCATTTTGAACAAGAATTTGAAGCTTCAACTGCAACAAATAATTGCAACCCGTGATTTCAGCTTTTGGATAACGGAGACGAAGCCGGAGCCGAAGCCCAAGCCGGGTTTTGGAAATGGGCCGTGGTTGACAGATTGAACAGAAACTCATGAAGGTGTGTTTTTTTTAAGTATACATTGAGTTTGACAAAGTATGGAAGCGATTCTTTGACCTTTGCAAAATGGTGTACGTACCGGTACCTTTAAGATCTCATGCTAGAAAGAGATACTGTAATGTAAAGGCTGCCACCACAAACAATCTATGCACACTGAACATTAACTGGAAGGTTTGCGGTGATACCTTGCATATCTCTTCTCTTTCAAGAAGTGCGGCTCTGAAAAGAGCCGGGCCCAGTTTCATAGAGCCGCTTAAGCAAGTAACCTGCTTAGCATGAAAATTTGTCCTGTTTAAAACAAGATTGCCAGCCATAATTCACTTCATGCTTGCTGCACTCAATTTGTATTCCAATCATGGGTGCCTAGCATGAAATACAAGTGGGACTCTGGTTGACAACCTTATTTCATTCAGCAGGGATTTTCGTGCTTAAGCAAATTTTGGCGCTTAAGCGGCTCTATGAAATTGGCGCAAGGTAACAGAGTTACCGACTCTTTTCAGAGCCACACTTCTTGAAAGAGAGGAGATACACATGGTGTCACCGTAAACCTTCCACTAAGTTTTTCCACCTTCAAGTCTTATCTACACTGAAAATGATTCCCATATGGTATCAGGTAGGCAAGAAATGGACCACCGTACAAATCCACACTCACCTTATCCGGGGCAGAGAAGCCATCTCCAATGGCCATCCCTTTCAGGTTAATCTTGACTCCAGCCACAGGGTTCATTGTGTGGATCACGTAGCACAGCATCGGTACGTACTTGCCAGCGTAGGACTGGCCCGACGACATTGGGGTTCATTCAGCAAAGAAGTCAAAAAATGAAGGAGAAAAAAACAGAATGAGAATGGGGGTTCCACCCCTAAAGGTATACAGCAGTTAATGGTTATCCATTGTGTGTCTGGCACTTTTCAGTGCATAATGACTGTCACGCAGTTGTTAGAGGGCCTGACGTTTCGATCCTAGCAGCACCTGCTAGGATTGAAACGTCAGGCCCTCTAACTTTTGAGATTAATGTCATTTTAGTCAGTGAGCTGTTTGCAACAGTTTTTGTAACAACTTTATTCTCAATAACTCGCTATAAATAGTTCGGAACAATGGGTATCTGTGGTGTAAATCAGTAAGTTTACACGTGAGTATAAACGCTGGAACAATTTAGATGTCTATGTGGCTTTTGTCAAGGGACTATCAATTCGAAAAAGGATTCATTGTGTGTGGTGTAGTGGAGTGTAGCACTAATGTGCATGTGTACTGCGTGTCAGAATAGCGCGTGTACTTGATGCCATATGGCTGGAGAATAGCCTCTACCATCATCACTGGCATCTTCACCACCACCACTATCATCACCATTCCCACCATCCCCACCATCCCCACCATCTCCACTACCACCATCACCACAGCCACCACCACCACAACCATTCCCACCACCATCACCATCCCCACCATCTCCACCACGGTACCATCACCACCACCACCACCACCACCACCACCACCACTATAACTACCATTCCCACCATCATCAGCACCATCACCATCCCCACCGACACCACCACTACCGCCACCATCACAACCATCACCACCACCACTACCGCCACCATCACCACTATCACCATCACCCATCACTTACCTCCCCAGTGGCATAGAAGGCATTCTTCTGGTACTCAGGAAACAGCTTATAGAACTGGACCAGGGCACTGCAAACAACACCCAGACGATACATAGTTAGATACTGACATCCATCCAAACGATGTCGACGTCTCCCCCCAATAAGTTATTCAATGGCGTTTTGCCCTGGTCGACGTGAAGAGTCTCTGTTTGAATGTGTGTACAAAAGCAGTAGCCGGATCCAGATGGGTTTCACCCTGAGGCAGCTCTCTGAATTTCTCACCTGTACACGTTCTCGGCGATGGCTGTCTGGTTGCGCGAGTAGCCCAGGTCGTTTTCCGTGAAGCTAAATCCAGTACCGACCTGAAGGATGTACAAAGGGGTACAGGGTAGGGTTTGTAAATTCAGCAACGGCCAATTTGTAAATTCAGCTAAAATCAGCAAATTGTCTAGGTCAAACCCTGGTATAGAAGCAAATTGCCTAGGTCAAACCCTGGTATAGAAGCAAATTGTCTAGGTCAAACCCTGGTATAGAAGCAAATTGTCTAGGTCAAACCCTGGTATAGAAGCAAATTGTCTAGGTCAAACCCTGGTATAGAAGCAAATTGTCTAGGTCAAACCCTGGTATAGAAGCAAATTGTCTAGGTCAAACCCTGGTATAGAAGCAAATTGTCTAGGTCAAACCCTGGTATAGAAGGGAGTGATTTCCTTGATGCAGTGTGTTCTAGTGGCTGTAGGTTGAGTTAATGGGGCCATTTCCACTACACCAAATAAACGCGATTATTTGGATCGCGATTTGAATCGCGATTCAAACTCCACTTTTTTTAGTGTGTGGACACAATAAAAGTGATTATTTGGATCACGATTTGAATCGTGATTCAAACTCCACTTTTTTTGCATGTGTGGACACAATAAATGTGATTATTAGTGAATTACTGAATCGCGATTCGGACTCGACTATTTGTGAAACTTTTTTTAAATAATCGTATTTATTTGCAAAGCGGTGTGTGTGGGAACGCTCCACTGAATCGCACCGGGTTTTTTAATCCCACAATGCACTGCTCACGCTCTGATTGACAGGAAGTGCTGTGGTTATTTATATGTCTCCCTGCATGGGCCACCCACAAGGACACACCCACCACTTGACCACAAGCGCTAACCGCAATCGGCTCGCGATTTTTTGCGACGCAATTTTTTGGCCTGTGTGGACACGACCAAAAAAGTTTTTGAATCGCGATTCAAATCGCGATTATTTTCATAACGGAAACGGCCCTAATGTAAATCGAGTTAAGCAACTCACCGGGTTGTCAATATACAGCACGGAGTACTTGCCATTCCAGGAATACTTTCTGGGTAAGACTACGGAAAAGAAACAAGGGATCCGGCCAAGTTTAGAAAGCGGCGGAACTTACGATGAATTCCTATTATGATTCCAACATATAACACAGTCTCTACGGAAATACAGCAATCAATGGTTCACTTCTTCTGTCTATAGTGCCCCCAACAACATTTCAGCAAAGATGATTGTCTTGTTAGGGAGGTCTCAACTGAAGGGCTGGATAGACCACTGGTACATTAAGCCCAAATCTCAGGTCCAATCAAATTTCCTCTGCTCTTTCATTTCCCGATTTTTTTTTTTTGTACTTTTAGACAAGCGTACAATTGGTCATTAATTATGTCAAAAGATGAATAACAAAATGTGATTTCAATTACCGGTAGTAATCTTAACAAAAAAGACCCCCTAAAAAAGATTTTTAAAAATAATAAAAAATAATATATATTTTTCAGAAAAGTCCTCCTTGAATTGAAATATCGGGCCCTATATAATGATAAGGTGTCTGAAATGTGTGCATAATTGGTCATCTAAGACAACAAGCAATTTGTTGCATCCGGTGAAGACTAGTTGACTATTTGAGAAGGCCACCATCTAAGGTCTGGATAGCTCAGTTAGTAAGAATTCTGGTAAGAATGCTGGTACTGTAGGTCTCAGGTACAAAGCCCAGTCCAGTCAAACGTTGAAACCGAAAGAAAAACAAAGGGCAACACGTACGTTTGGCGTCCTTGGTCACGGAGAAGGGGCCGTTCTCGGCAAAGAGGCCAAACATGGAGGTGCCACCCGGGCCACCTTGTAACCATAGCAACAGGGGTGCATTCGCTGGATCCGACTGTCGCCAAGTAGAAGGAACAACGACAAGGGGGGAAAAAGCATGAGGCTCACTTATGCTCTGCAATGTGCTGTGTGGTCAATATACAAAAGATTTATTCTGAATCTGCAAAGACCAAGGTCCAATTTCATGGAATCGGTTACAGCATAATATTTGCTTACGGGCAGCATTTAGTGTACCAGCTGACCAGTATATCTATTTAGAATCCATTAGCAAGACTTT
The DNA here is from genome assembly GCA_949987565.1 of Luidia sarsii. Taxonomy (NCBI): domain Eukaryota; kingdom Metazoa; phylum Echinodermata; class Asteroidea; order Paxillosida; family Luidiidae; genus Luidia; species Luidia sarsii. The sequence goes on from OX465109.1 coordinate 4,497,285, forward strand.
TGGCGCTTGAAATACGCCAACTATACGCAAAGAATATACTGCTACGGTAAGCAAAGATTTTTGCTAAAGGTAACTGATTCCACGAAATTGGACCCTGAACTGCATGCTTTATTGTCCTAACAGTCCAATATACAGCAAAACATCCGTAACAAAATATTAGTGGAAAACGGCAAAGTGAGTGAGAAATTAACACAATCAAATAAAGATCCTGTTGAAAGGGGGAAAAAGGGAATCAATTATCATTCTAATCAAAACGTAATCAAGTACGAAAGCCCCCCCCCAAAAAAAAAAACACTAATTAATTAATTAATTAATATGCCAGCAAAGACTAGTTGACAGTTGACTGTCCTTACCTGGGACGGGAAAAACCAGAAGAACATGTTGCTGTTGTACTCCTTGTTCACGGTCAGAAACCCTGAGAGACACCAAGGGACATTAACAGCATGTTAGATGTGCATTTACACTGTACATGAATCTGAAAGCACTCATTACAGTACATGTATATGGACATATCAAGATGAATGTGGAGGCCCTTATCATAAAAATTGCTGTGCCTGTAGACACCGTTGAGTCATAAACACATGACCATCTGCAGCAGAATCTGCCTTTTGTTGGGAGGATGGAAGAGGTAAACAAAAATGGGCAGGGTTCTACCGGTACCTTAAAAATCAACCTTTTTTAGTAAAAATGAAGCACATAATTATTTGGTAAAAAAAAACACCATGAAATCCTTTTTCAAGAGTATGGTTCCTTCTGTACCTGAACACTGCTTCAATGTTTCTGGAAAATTTAAAACCGATCGGTTTGTGCTTTTTATTCTGTAGTGTGAATTTTTTATTTATTTACACTGTATGCTCATTTTTTCCTAATGAAGTACATGTATATAACTCCAAAACAGTTGAATGCCTGGTAAGCCATTTCGAACTGCAGGGAAGCACAGGTGGTATACTTAAATTACAAATATACAAAAACCACAACTTGAAACTACACATTGAAAGCTGTGAGCAGTCACAGTATATTCATAGATTATAGATTTATTAGTCTATAGTTACTGTATTTAGCCCCCCCAAAAAAAATAAAAAATAAATAAATAGTTGTACATGTACTTCCAGTTTCACGGCCAACCCTATTTTGATGGTGCAACATTAATTATTTGGGGGAAAGTATGTTTCCCAATGGCAATCGACCATATTTTCACAGCACGACCTTGTGTCAGCACGGCCTTATTTTGACAGTGCCACCAGTGATATAAAATAAAATTATAAATCAATGTGATTTCAATCAACCAACCCTGCATACATGTTAATCATGTCTATGTCGGCTCAAGTATGTACATATTACTTAGCAAGTACATGACTCAGCATAAAAAATCCCCCCAAGACCACCCACTTTCCTACCTTCCTACCCTATTTTCAGATGCTATGTAATAGGAAGCACAACTACAGTGTATTTTTTTTGGGGGGGGGGCTTACTATCCCAATACAAGGTATGTATATGACATCTGTGAACTACTGATGTACACATAACTCATTAACTGATTTATGAATCACAAAATATTGGTATTGTATGCATAATTTTCCCCGCTATATGATGCATAATTGCATATCCTTGTGTGTAAAACAATCTACAAGATAATTGTGCAAGCTGAATGCCAGACTAGCAATAACTGAGTGAGATTAATGGGTTTGCAATTAATTTGGTGAATTCCGTCTGGAATTTATGCAGGGAATAGGCAAGAGTTCTGTTTGATGGCAAATTGCAATGCTAATCCTAATGAAATTCAAAGCTTTACAGGAATCAGAATTGTCAATGTTAGCCCAGGTACCATATATGGTCTTTTGAGCAATGCTACTTTTTGAAGTAAAACAAAATTAATTGTTGTTTATCTAATAATTATGTATACCAGTTGGTTTATTTATGAACGGGGTGGTAAAGTTGTAATAAGGAAGACAAAAATAAGTACTAATTATTTAAATGCTTTTGAGTTTGAGTATTAAAATTCAGGAGGGCCTGGCGTTTGATCCTAGCAGGACCTTTCTCAATGGTACCGGTATACTGCCTTAGCATTCTGTGCTCAAGCACAACACCATAAGTTTCTTATGAACCAAAAATTACCTGAGTAACTCTTGACATCTGTGCCCTTCAGCGTTCCCACAAGACTCAGAGCTTGACCTGCTCAGTGGCACCGCAAAGAGAAAAATCAATCCATTGGATTACATTTAGATGCATCATACATGTATAGCTCAACTGTGAAGTGGTTAAAGGTCCAATACAACATTGGGAAGATTGGAAAACATCAATGTCCACAGATTTCCTTCTAGTTTACACAGTGTGTAGATGGTCATGATAGAATTCTCATGTTGAAATCTGACGGTCTGGGATGTTGTACTTCTCACTTAAACATTACTCACGAGTGATCAACTATTTCTCACACTACGGAATGGTGCAAAAAGCGTGACGTTTGTTTGCCTTTTTCTACTTTCTCAGATTACGATTTGAACTAAAACCTTCGCAGGATTTCTTTTTGGAATCTGTGGACATAGATGTTTTCCAATCTTCCCGATTACGATTTGAACTAAAACCTTCGCAGGATTTCTTTTTGGAATCTGTGGACATAGATGTTTTCCAATCTTCCCGATTACGATTTGAACTAAAACCTTCGCAGGATTTCTTTTTGGAATCTGTGGACATAGATGTTTTCCAATCTTCCCAATGTCAAATTGGGCCTTTAAAGTGGCTCTTATAAAATTGGGCCTCTGAGCTGTTGGAGAGGGGCCATAAACATCACCATGGCAACATCAGGGCAACCGCTCACCTTCCTTGATCTGTCCCCTCTCAATGTAGGGCGTGAGGAACAAGGGCTGGCCCGGGTCCACACCCGTCCTCAGGGCGTGGGCTGAGGGGCGGTCGGGGAACATGGTCTGGAATGCACCGCGCCGGGCACAGTCGGTACCCGGCACGTGCACCAGTGACAGGGCGCACACGGCCAGGCCGGCAAGCACCGCAGTCAAGGACATCGTGTCAGCAACGGGATCGGTGAAGTCACGCCTCAAGCTCAGAATTCAGATGACGGACGGACTATAGCAATGCCCGAATGGACAGTCTATCATAGGCACCGGAATCTGGGAGAGACGGAGGAAAAGATGGGGTGGGGGATGAGCCACAAGATTTTAGTTTAATACCAGTCACTATGAAAGTCTGGGGAAAACCTAAACACAAATCAAACCACAAATTGTAAAGTCAAATCAAACCACCAATTGTAAAGTAGACAACATCCCAAAAAAATACAAACTACTACTACTAGTACAACTAGTGTACAACTACTAGTACTAGTAGTAGTACTAGTAGTAGTACTAGATATAGTTAGTAATAGTAATACAATAATTTTTTTCAGTATTTGTGCTAAATAATAGCAATTATTGATATATTACTGCTAGTACTTAGTACCCCATGGTACAAGTGCTTTATATAGTACAAGTACTTTTAGTTTTACTATTAGTACTACTAGTACTACTACTAGTACTACTACTTTACTACATTGTACTAGTACTGTGCTGCCTGCACTGTAGTACAGCATGAGCAGTACATGGGAGAGCCCCTCCCACTAAATCATGTATCAATCATTGAATCAATTATTGTGTATCAAGCAATAATTGAAGTTCTATCATTTCACTGGACAACACAACTTACATAGAACTACAAGAACCGTCCTCGGTCTCCTCCCAGTATCACTATCAGAGGGGACCGAGTATCTGGACCCTGTTTAACTTTAAGGGTCTAGCAACAAACTCGAAAAGGCCGATTTGGATCCGTGTTACTTTGTCACGTGGTTTATCATGACATGTCAATAATAAGCGCTTTAGTTTATTTAATTGCTCTATGCACTGACCACGACATTTGATACCTTTGAGACCCCGAATTGCCCAAAATGATTGTGGATCCTGGGGTTCATGTAACGTATAGCATTCTTATGACATCAGTACAAAGTATCGTACGGTATCTTACCCAAAGAGAGTCCTACCGCTGCAGTACCGGTCCTACCGTTCTTGCTGAGTTGCTGAGTGTGACTGCTATGACTGTGAGTGATGATTGTGTTGGTTCCTTGTCATCAGGTGCTCGTATGTAAATTTGAATACGCACGTGTACGTGTACGCATCGACGATACTACTGTACATGTACGTATCCGTACTGTATTACCTGTACCAAGGAGGTATTAGGCGAGCTCCTTGCCTGTACTCGGCCTACTACACGATTGTATGTACAGTATTAAAATCTTATCCGCAATATTACTCGGTAAAAGAAGTCATTGAACCATGGATAATTGAACTATAATGATAGGAACCACTGTCAAATAAAGTGGGAGGGGGGCTTCAAATTGCAAGATAAATCTGGGCTCTAAAATCGAAATCATTAATAATTTGTCATGGCCGTTCAACCATGGATGGAGCTTTCAATTCCGCAATGGTTCTATATAGGCCTAACCTTCAACCGGCCATGCAGTTTCAATGCGAATAAAATAATTATTCTGTGCATGCCGCTATAATGTTATACCTTCCATCCAGAATCATGGAGAATTGTCTTCTTATTATTCCTCTATGTTTGAACTAGCGAAAAACTACCATGCAAAACTGAATTAAGTTCGAATTTGTTTAAATTTGTAAGACCATGGAGGTTGGAATTGGTTAGAATTTGGTTGGAATTAGGTAAGAGTACTGTAAGACCAAGGTGAACCAGAGCCTGATCAAGGAAGGTTGTGATCAGATCGACTAGGGCCTATAAAAACCCCACTTTTGAAAGGTAGGCCTATAATTTTTATAGAAAATAAAGCAAATAAAGTGCATGCACCGACAATAATCATTATTATACTACGTGATAGGCCTAATGAGGAACACCTCTTTAATTAGTACATGCATGGGGCCATAATTATGCAGGATGAACACACCGTAAAATTATTACCATGCCGATGAGGCACACAAAGTTTGATCATGGCCCAGCCCTATAATGGTTCGATAATTCGTTCGATTTACTACTCTGTAATACGATAAATTGTACAGGCCCTGCTGAAATTACTGGTGGTGGCATCAGTATAGGTTGTAATCACAGCTGGTAATTATAAAGATAAGATAACGATGATCAGAACATAATTAGACAGGAAAACGTGTGAAGAGACAAGCCAAAATCTCAGATTATATTTTATGCTCTAGGCTTACAATTAGTTCTCGGAAGTCTGGAATTGTCACTGATAAAGTCTGACCACCGGTGCCAGAGTCATTCTTTTCTTTTCATCTTTACTCAAGTTACCAGAAACCTGCATCATTTAAAACTGTATAGGGTACGGCCTGGTATCATGGCAATCGCTTTGAAACGAATTCATCATAGCCTAAAATAGACTACGCCCAAGATTCGTCAAGCCCCCCAAAAAACCTTTCAATGCTCTTCTAAGTTCTAATGTCGTAAGACCGATCGCCGATCGAAGTGCATGCTGGATTTAGCGACCCACAACAATTAATATTATTAAGCAGTCCGTTGCCGGATACTTGTTAATCATTTGCAGAAAAAATGCAAGCAATTAAGCCAACACTAAGATTTATGATAAAATAGAAAATATCATTATTTCACGGACATTGGGTTATTAATTTCTCCAAAAAGAGCGAAGATATTAAAAAAAAATGATAATGAATGTTTATGAGTGGAATAGTAAGAATAATTTCATGAGGTGACAGATAAAACAACCAGGCCTTTAATTGATCATTTTCATCTGTCTCCGAATGAATTATTTTTATTCTTACCATTCCGCTCATAAACATTCATTATTATTTTTGTTTTATACAATGCCCGCTGAGATGAATCAACTTCCTCTCTAGCTCTCTCAATCTCTTTTTTTATTTTTTACCGTGAAATGAAATTTGGGAGCCATTGAAGTTCTATCTAACGGTGCTCGTTGAATAGAACTTAATTCGCCGTACGGTGCGTATTATTGGAACGAATAAAAGAATTATTATTTGGTATCATATGATCAAGATCCACCAATCAGATGACGGGGATTTATGCCGGTATTGTATAATGGATAATATTATTTTATTATCTGAAAATGATTCTGCCTTTGAGTAAGGTCCTGCTAGGATCGAATCATCAATATTTATAAAAATGATTTGATTAAATTATAGGTAAGGACATTCAACAAGTTCATGGTCACCGTGAGATGAGCATCAACCAGCTTAGTCACTCCTCGGTAAACCGATGGCGAGGGGAAATGCGTAGCAATCAAATTCATTACATTGGGTGCAAATCAGTGGAGTTAAAAAAAAAACCCGGAGTTGCTTCAAAGCTCGAAACGCATTTTATTCAGATAGGAATTTGTTTTGAAGTTTTGAAAGCCAAATGATATACAAAAAAAAATTATTGGAGAACGTGTTTGGAAAAATCGATCATAATAATCTTTTTTTCTCACTACTCGGAGTCTCCTTTTGACTTGAAAGGATCTTTACTCCTTTAGGCACGAAACAGCTAGCCGCTGTTTTTTTTGCGTTAGCTATAGCTGTCCACGTAAATCTCCCGAGAACTCGCATCTGAATCTTCGAATAGGCCTTTCTAAAAATAATATGTATGCGTCGAACTGAAAGCGAGGCTATGGGCGATAGATTTCCAAGATGTCGGCGAAACACTGCGCAGTTCCACTGTGCTCCTCGAACGAGAGAAACACCGCCAGAAATCAGCTTCCATGTAGGCCCTATATTTCCAAATGAAAGAACCTTTAGCTGTGGGAAAAAATGGATTATGAAGATCAGTCTAGATGAGGGATCACATTTCAAGTTACGTTTCTACTTTAAACGACTTATTTTTAAATTAGATTCGTCATGTTTGTAAATGGAATTGTCCATGGTGAGTGTGTCGCGTGTTATAATTAATATACTGCACGAACTTTACGCACCCAATAACAGATCGTGTGCCAATATGGAAGTGCGCCCTCTATTGGAAATAGGTCAGGGACTCGCTTGTGCATGCAATCCATGGACAAAATAATGTACAATCTACAATCCCTGTAATTACATTTAAAAAAAAGGAAATAATAAAATGAAGATACAATATCAAATTGAATTAAATTGGCTATCGTGTAGTTGCCGAAACTTGAAAGAGCTGTGAAATTAGCGTAGAAAAACTGGATGAAATAATTGGGGCTGGGGGCTGGGGGCTGGGGGCTGGGGGCTGGGGGCTGGGTCTGTGGGGCTGGGGCTAGGACTGGGCGCCATGGGTGGGGCGTTATATGGCCGGGTCTGTTTTTAGGAAATGTATAGGCTCAAGGGTCCGATAAAATGGATAGCACTGCGCGTCCCATATTGCGACCCATAATTATTAAAAAATTAAGCACGACTGTGTGCATAGAAATAATTTTTCTCGTCTAGCTATAGCTGTGATTTTCAGAGCAAGTTTATTGGCAATTAATTTTTTTTAATGTGCTGCGGTAGCCACGGTACCTGTACATCGAAGTGATCGTATCTGCGCTATAATTCAATATACTCAGTGTGACTCGGCAGGAGTTGTTATAGTTTTATTTTCGTGCATATATGCTTCAATAAAAGTTCATTGTAATACAAACATACAAACAATACAACAATAAATACAAACATGTGTCACAATTGTCTAGTGCGCTATAGCCGGCTGAATTAAAATTAATGTCCAGATCGAATTGCTATTTCCAGAATTTATAGAGAGCCTGTCATTTCGATCCTCCGTATATACAGAGGGACCGGTCTACTAAAACTCAAAGCCAAAAGCTGAAAACATAATTATACACATCAACTTTAATCAAGCATGGGGGCATCAACGAAAGTTGCACCACACACGGTCACTTTCTGTTTAGTTATAACATAGGCCCTAGTACGTATTACTAGTTCACAGCGTAATGTAGTCCCGACTCGAGTCTACAATGTATAACCTCCATGTACCGTATAACCCTTCCTCAACCTACGCCATTACCACATAATTATGAAAAATAGTTCCATGCACACCTGCATAGAGCTCTAGAGCTCTACGCGCGCCAGATACACATTGTACCTTCATACATAATTTCTAGGAGTAGTGAATCAACCAACCGAGGCACAGCAGGTAAACACGCGGCGTTGAAAGGAATATAATCACTCATGAATATTTATGAGGTCATTCGTTGTACCTATCATTAGTAATACTAATAGCCCTTGAAGTTGAAGTGAACCTCCATTCGAGGTACGGTACAGCGGGTTAAAACGCGGCGTTGGAAGGAATAAAATTGCACTCATGAATATTTATGAGGTCATTCGTTGTACCTGCCATTAGTAATAGCCCTTGAAGTTGAAGTGAACCTAATGCATTTGAGGTACGGTACGCGCAGCGGGTTAAAACGCGGCGTTGGAAGGAATATAATCACTCATAAATATTTATGAGGTCATTCGTTGTACCCTTCATTATAATAGCCCTTGACTGAGTCAACCTAATGCATCTTCCTGTTTCAATTCCACGGTAGATTCTTGGGCCGCGATAGAAAGAAACACACAGGGGGGGAAAATCAGCAGAAAGCAAGGACTACTATGGTGGTGGAGAAAGGACATCGTAAATCGCAAATAATCTGCAATTCGCACATTTTTTGTCGCAAATGTGCGCAGACATTTGCGATTTGCGATGTCCTTTCTGTGCCACCTTAGACTACAGCAACTGTTGCGAACGGTTGACCCTCACCAAAAACAAAAACTATGAATATTCATGAAAGCGGATGGATATACAGCCGAAGGGTTTTGTGACGACGTATGTGAGGATGACGATGACGAAGGCGGCCATGCTTTTGTTATTCGCCCCGCTATGCTTTCGCGTGTAGAAGTACAACCCGCACGCACGCACGGCGGCTATAGCGTATGACGCTTCGTCGCGTATTTTGACGTGTGACTACGTAGCAGTCGGGGCGTCCATTCCGATCGCGTCACCGGTGTGACGAGAAATACGTAACCCCCCGGTAAGTACTCGCTCATTCTGATCGCTCATTCACCGGACTGGGTACCAAAACAACAAAGCGTGGCTCTCCTACCAACACTCCCGAGGATCCAGGCGACATTTTTAGTGACCAATAATGGAGGATTGTCCGGGCCGTCTTGGGGATCGGGAGGGAAACGATGAGCTTGCCCGTGCCCGCACGCACGGCAATGGTGGAGGAAGAAGGGGTCATGTTGAAAGTCGTGATGTCGCATTTGCTGTCCGCTTTTTGTACACGGCCCATATAGCAACGTTTAGCATGACTGTTGAGGTACACAAAACCCACAATTATAAAAGGGTTGTTCCCCAGCCCATTTTAGTGACAGTCCGGGTTTAACATTGACGTTGGCGAGACCCATTTATTATACAGTCGTGCCTTTTTCAGTTTGGGCCAAATCGTGGCTTCTGTCTAGAGCTAGTCGTTGTTGAATACAATCAAATCGTTTAACGACTAGGCCTGTGTCTAGAGACCACGCATAAGCCTAGCCGCTTAGCAATTTTAATCACTAAATGACTAATCAGTATTGTACAAACTACAAACAACATGCAAGTTGTTAACTACATGACTGAGTGCTGCAGTAGTACCAAGTACCATGCGGCATGCACCATTGACAGTGTACAATACTCAATAGTAATACCTCGTTGTTAAAAACTCATAAATTGTGCCTTAACTCAAGTGTAAAAAGCATTAATGTAGGGGCCAGAGTCTTGGTCAGACCGTCATGCGGTAACAAGTTAACCTGTACTAGGTTGTACTTACTTGTTCTTGAGTTGTGTATTAACTTGTTCATTTTCTTGTAGTTTCTTCGCTAACTCACTAACCACTATCTGGTACCTGTTTTTAGCCAACTCGTACCTTCGTCAAAGCGATGTCATACCACCTGCGGTCAATTTCATCATGATTTCAAAATCGTCACGATATAGGATAGATTGAGTTGAGTTACGATGGATCATAAGCGGTACCGTAAGGCTTTGTGAAATCAAGCCCTGGTACCAATGCCAATAATATGGTACCCTGGAGTGGATAGTTAGGCCCGCTAAATTATCCCCCCGAAATAATTACTAGTGATGTGAATCATGCCAGCTTCCTAGAAAGATTGGTCCATTATTTTGTCTGCGAAACCAATTTGTTACGGCTGATCTTTGGGCTTGGCAAAAGCGCCCCCCCCCCCCTTTTTTTTTTTTTTTTACTTTACTGCGGCACCGACACCTCACCAGGCCAATTGATGTTCTCACAAAACCACAGCTAATTTCATCAGTCAAGACTCTGCACACTAGTCCAATGAAAATGCAGGTTGTCTATGAGTCATTATAATTTATAGTGAGTCTCACCAACCAGAACACTATTAATCTTGTACATAGTATTGAAAAACTGATTGGGAAGTTTGGAACAAATTGAACAATTGGCAAAGAAAACTTTGACTGGACCGGGACTTGAACCCGAGACCTCTGGAGTAACGTACTAGCGCTCTTCCGTCTGAGCTATCCAGTCCTTAGATGGTGGCCAAGCTGTCGTAGCGAGGTTTACAACAATTGGACATTGTTTGCATCTGAATGACAGCAGGGGTGCGATCCCTGGAGATATACGGCAGTTACTGGTTGAATTGCTTCTGACAGTCGCCCCCACCCTGGCAAAGACTAGTTGACTATTTGGGAGGCCACCAAGATAGCTCTTATGGGAGAGCACTGGTACAAGCACTGGTACCAGAGGTCTCGGGTTCAAGTCCCGGTCCAGTCCAAGTTTTCTTTGCCGATTTTTCAAACTTGTAGTCTTGTACATTGTGAAATTAAGGCAGAGACTCTTCAATCTCACTAGGACTGAATTTTTGTGACTTCACTCGACCAATTAGCAAATGAATGAAGACGACACTAATTGCTGAAGAAAGGTTTCTGTTTTTGTGCGCATTGTCCATCTAGGCCTATAGCCCAACAACATCATTGATGTCATTGAAATTTATACGGTTTTGATTTTTAGAATGCAAATGTGCGTAGGACTAGAGCGAGTCTATGAGTGATTGTGGACATGTGGAGTACAGACTACAGATAGGCAGCTTCTGGATTCATTGGCTACAGCTTGAAAGTACGCACGAGCCTATGGAAGTTGTCAACAAGCAGCTGCAGCCATTTCCCATATAGATTGCGTGTTACTTCTAGCCGCAGCCAATATATTCGGTCATGGCCAATGCACTCAACAAACTTTGCAGTTTGCACCTTGCCATGCATTCAGTCTCACTGTACAGTGTACAGCATGTACAAAGGCCAGAAATCATACAATGATCAGGCCTAATCCATGCCGATATTCACTTAAATTTTGTTGGGGAAATGTCTTCAATCTTACATGTAACAAAATAATAACAGCGGTGGTTTCACATTTCATTTCAAATGAACCCCCCCCCCCCGAAAGAACAGTAAAACTTCCCAAAATGGTGAAACCGGTAGATCACTCGGGTTCTTTTCAGAACCATACATGGTGTCACCGCAAACCGTCCTACACATGTATGTAGCTGTACATAAAAAGTGCAGAGATTATAGAACCGCTTAGCTTGCAGTAGTTGTCTTAAATTTTGTAACCTAAAAGATACATTGTTTCAGACGTATTTCAAACGACTTAAAGTGATATACAAAATGTTGCAAACTGCTTACTGACTAAAATTACCAAAATGCAAACCTTAAAATTGAGTGAGCCTGACGTTTCGATCCTAGCAGGACCTTTCTCTCTGCCTTTGAGAAAGGTCCTGCTAGGATCGAAATGTCAGGCCCACTAAATTTTAAGTATTTCAAACGAATTCAACTCCAAAATTATTTTACACGATAAAGACAAAATGAAGATGATTGAACTGAAAGTGTAAGACTTGAACTTGATGCAAGACTGAAACAAGTTGGATATATCACACTTTATCAGAGGTAAAATTGACGCTTCTCATTGTTAGCAGTTGGCATTTCGTCCAGCAAATACGTCTTTGTGGGGTTATTTTGGTCGGTCTCGGGCAGGGGCTATCCTGCTTGAATCTTTACAGGTCCAGCCTCGACTCCTATCATGTATCAGGAGCAGGTCTTCCCTGGCTACTCTCTTTGCACGCGGCAAAGGGCTTCCCCTTTGTTCAGCATTTGTATGCGCCTGTGACTTGATATATACAAGTGCGCAGTGAAAATTCCTATTCTTCAGGTTCTTTGGGAATGATGGTATCGTGCATGTAAATACATGTATTATGCTAAACTTTGATGACATTTCACACTGCAATTGTACATGTGTCAAAATATTAAGACACAGTATGTGTTTTTAATTTTTTGTTTTCATTTTGTTAGCTAGCACTTAACAACACGTTAGGGAAATATATTCTAGCACATACATGTACATGCTGGAGGGGCATTGCACACACACATGCATATATTTGATCATCTTATATCCTTCTAAAAACCAAAAAATCCAAACTCAACTGTTTGCAAATTTTTTACCTAAATCCAATTCAGATTTGCCAATTATTATGTTTCACATAATTATAGAAGTTGTTCAACCTGATCATGCTAAAAAGGGCAGTGGTACAACCTGTTGTAAATGGTTTCATCTGTATTATAGAATGCATGTACATGTACATGGTATGTTCATTGTTAAACTGAAGATATAATGTACCATAGTAATTGATAAGGTGTATTTTAATCCGGTAGCTAAGTTTGATGTAGGTACATGTATGTAAGTTCTCTGGCTGTGCCTTGATGGCATGTGCTCGACAAGTACAAGTGCTTTCTCTTCTTGGTTTCAGGACTGTACAACATTTGTCGGAATAATAAAGCATGGATGAGGAGAGTCAAGAGAATACCGCAAACAACAGCAATGCTGCAGAGGACAAAATCCAAGTAAGAAATCGCCAAATCCTGCATCAGTAGCCACAGCAAGCGGTTAACACGTAGCCATGCCGTACGAAAAACTGCGCTTAAGTGATAGCCGATTATAGCCCGATATGGGAGCGATGCCACAAAAGACAAAAATAACCATCATTTTGAAGTCAAACGTGAGAAAGGAACACCAAATTTTTTTTTCACTCTGAAGCGTGGAGCATGCCATGGAAGATACATAAAAATTCTTTCATTTGGTTCACATTTTGAACGACTTCTTGGACTTTCTATCTTGGGCTTGTATGAAGTGGAGGCCGGGGCGGTAGTCTCAGAGAAGCCAACTGGAAACCATTGGGGTCATATTTCCCGGAATATTGATTTCATTCGACAGATAATTACAACCCAGGCTCTGCCCGTGTCAGTGGTCATGTCTGGGATATCGAGTCAGCCCGTTGCCGTATCCTCAGTCATTCAGGCGAGCACACAGCCCTCGGTCATCCAATCCACTCCACTTCATACAGTCCAAGTTCAGGTGAGTGCTGCTCCACTAAATTGTCTTCAGTCGCACTAAGAAAATGCCTCTCTCTTTTTCTTTTCTTTTTGCGCGTCGGGTATTTCAATGATAAGGCCAAAATAAAAAGGTTGTGCTTCCGGTTTCCCGGCCGACCCTTATTTTGACGGCGCAGCCCCAAAAATTTTTTTTGGGGAAAGTGTGTTTCCTGACCGACTCTATTTTGACAGTGCGACCCTAAAGTTTGTATGGGGGAAAAGTGTGTTTCCCTACCGACCCTATTTTGTTGGCAGGACCAGTGATGTTAATCAACTTGATTATAATCAACCAACCCTGCATACAATTACCGGCACATGTTAATCATGTCTATGTTGGCTTGAGTAAATATTTAGAATTATAAAACACTTAGCCAGTACATGACTAGGCATAAATTAACCCCCTCCCCCCCCCCCAAAAAAATGTCCTACCTACCTATCTTGTTTTCAGATGCTATGTAATAGAAAGTACAACTATTTTTTTTTCTTTGGCCTAACAACAATCGGAGGAAGTTCTATCACATTACCTTAAGAATGTCATTTTGAGTATAGTGTAGAAAAAAAAAGCATTGGTTTCGTTTGAAATCTTCAGGTTACCCCTGTGCAGGATGGGGAGGATCAGCAGACGGTCGTAGCGGACACCGAGGTGGATCGCAAGAGACGACAGGACATCCTCTCTCGTAGACCCTCTTACAGGTTTGTCCATTCTCATCCCACACCCCTTGTTTTGAAAATCCCTCCGCGAAATGTCAATCGGATTCCTGCGGCACATTCCCCGCATAAACGTCTCCTGCTTTTGATTGTGTTGGACATGTCGGAGTAAAGGATTGTTGGATGTGGATGCATGAAGTAGGCACCTGCTTGCTGTATAAAGTGAGGCCATTCTTTGACAAGTGAACCAAAATGTCACACTCGTGGCCAGATGTCATCAAATAAAGAAATACATAAAAGAAAAAACCAGTGAGATGTTATTCCTATTTCTTTGATGTTTTCTTAGATCATAGATCTATAATGCATGGCTGTTGAAGGAATGCAAATTCTAGCTCGTTGGAAATCACAGGCTTTGCAAAATCAGAATAGATAAAAAAATACATCCTTTGACCTTAAAAAAAAATGCGTAATAAGAAGTAAAATGTTCTACCATATGTCTACCATGCCCTCTGAAATAACACCGTATCATTCCCCAATTTTTCATTATGTTGGTCACACAGCTAGAAATGGCCCAGTTGAGAAGGACTTGAACCATGACCTTGAACTAAGTTGTGTTGAATTCATTGAATTATTTTCAAGAAACCACTTTTGGTTTGATCTGAGGTTCATTGCTCCCTATACAAAGAAGATATCCTTCTAGGATCGAAACGTCAGGCCCTCTAACTTTTAATATTGATGTATTGCTGGTCATTTTAGTCAGTGAGCAGTTTAAAAAAGTGATTGTATTAACTTAAAAGATATCTTGCAGATATATATAGATATATATCTCTCTGCCTTTGAGAAAGGTCCTGCTAGGGACCTTTCTCAAACCTTTCTTTGAGAAAGGTCCTGCTAGGATCGAAACGTCAGGCCCACTAAATTTTAAGATATATATATAGATAGCACTTGAAATATACTAGCAGTATTCCCTGTTATCCCATTGTTCCTTTACCTCACCATACAGGAAGATTCTGAATGACTTGTCGTCCACGGACACCCCAGGTATAGCCAGAATTGAAGAGGAGCCCACCGAAGAGGACAATACCGGCACTATCACCTTGGCCGGTGCCACCGGACTCCATGGATTCCCCACAGGTACTCCCCAACACGGCCAGAATCCTTGGCTGGCTGCGGTTGCAGATCAGTTCAGGGGTGGATTTCTCAAAGTCTTGCGATGCATCGTAACTCGACTTACGATTGATAGCCCATCACAAGTTGTGATTCGCCGTATTGTTTCTGTGCATCGCTCATCGTCTTGCGATTGATCGTAAGTTACGATGAGTTTGGTGAAATCGACCGCTGCGGTATATAATTGTGACCCGCTCCAGAAAAAGGTGATATACGTTGCAAAAAATCTGGAAAGCCCACATTGTAAGCTTTCTTTTGGTATATAGCAGAGCTCTATACCCCCTTCCTTCCTTTCTGTAGTTATGACATATCTGAATATTCATTAGGTCCATGGAGTTAAAATTACAAAAGGCGAGAAAACAGGCTTTGAAAAATCTGATTCTGGTGTGAGGTGTAGGCACGTAAATATCACTTCGTTATATTAGAATCGCCATTTTTGTGAATAAAACCTGAAAGTATTTAGCATTGAAGATATGATTTCAGAAGGAATTTTTTTTCTCGAATTTTTACAGAAAATTCTGAACTCTCAACATTGAACTGGTCATTGTGTGCAAATGCATTGCGCAACTTATATCACCTTTTCCTGGAACGGGTTACAATTGATCAGAGTCCTTACACTGTAAATCAAACTGGGTTGTAATCGTTTGGGTTTTCAGGTACGGTCAGGGTCAATGAAAGTAAAAGCAACCGCTCATGTCACGAAACGAAACTCTCACTCACGATGATTTACATTCCTGCACGTACATATTCCCCAAGCAGCGTCAACGAGTGTTTCACTCAGTTATGTTTGTTTTTTGTTTTGTTTTCGCAGTTATGACAACTGGTGGTGCCACCATCCAAATAGCCAATGCTGGTGAAATGCCCAGTTTACAGACACTCACAATGACCAATGCTGGTGCACCGGCAGGGGCCATTGTCCAGTCTATTCAGAATCAGGATGGCACTCAACAGTTCTTTGTTCCAACAGCATCAGGTGAATAACTCATTGTTTTCTTCAGGGATGCAAGACTTCCGGAAATTTCCGGATTTCCGGAAATGGCATGATTTATTTTCGGACATCCAGAAATTTGTGATTTTGTAATTTTTTTTATTTTAATTTTTTTTTTTATAAATTTTGTATCAAACTAGTATTCCAAACTGCTCAATTTTATCTGTTAAAACCCTAAAAACTGAAAGGCGCCTGCACCCCTGCAGTGAATCTTGCAATCGCATCTCGTAACGGCTCATTCGCAGTCGCACAATTTATTGGCCTTTAGTAATTTTCAGGAAATGACTTTGTCAACCACTTACATCCCTGGTTCTAAGAGCACACACACACAGTCCTCTGTGAAGGAGCTGCTTGCTGTCGTCTGAAAATGACCTGAGGCAATGTCAACAGTTCTAAAAAAAAAAAAAAAATTCCTGAAAACAAACTACCGGGTAGTTGACTATTTGGGAAAGCCACCATCTAAGGGCTGGATACTGTAGCTCAGATGGTAGGAGCATTGGAACTCAAAACCAGAGGTCTCCGGTTCAAGTTCCGGTTTTCTTTGCCAATTTTTTCAAAATTGTTCAAAGCTCCCAGTCAGTTTTTTTTTCCTTTATTAGTTTGACTTAAAATGGAATTGCTGTAACCAGGTTTACAAGAAGTGGTTGGTTTATATGTGTATTGTTGGTCTCAAATGATTACCGGTATGCAATACATCAAGTTGACCATGCCTGAGGTCTTATGTTGACGAACCTCTGTGTGGTGGTTCTTAACAGGCGACATCCAGGCGTACCAGATTAGGCCTGCCACAAGTCTTTCGCAGGGAGTGGTCATGACCAGCACCAACCTGCAGTCCTCCGGCCACCTGCATGTCCACGAGGAGGCGGGCAGGAAGAGGGAACTCCGGTTGATGAAGAACAGGTACACACGCACTGCAGCATTCGCTACATTCATGTTTGCTAAGGGCGCCGTGGTTTCATAGATGTAACGTGATGTTTTGCGTCGAGGAGAATGTAATTCAATGAGGTTTTGCCCCGCTCGATGTGATTAACACCGAATGCTCGGTGATTTTGCTCGGTGCATGATATGGAAAAAAGTTCTGGCGGTTCGGGCAGGATGGTTTGTTGAATACTGGTTCTGGTTGGTCTTTTTAGGGAAGCTGCCAAGGAGTGCCGGAGGAAGAAGAAGGAGTACATCAAGTGTCTGGAGAATCGCGTGGCAGTCCTGGAGAACCAGAATAAGACGCTCATTGAGGAGCTGAAATCGCTGAAGGAGCTTTACTGTCACAAGTCGGACTAGAAGCGGACAGCAGGAGGGTCTCCAATGGACATTGGTTCTGAGCAGTGTGCCGCCGTGCCATTCGTTCGCTGTTAGCCTCACTGGAGCAAAGTACAGACTTTGTATTGTCTCGTGCTTGGGGGGAGGGGGCAGCGAGCTTGCAGGACTCATGACTGAGATCTGTCTCTGTTCTGCTGTATTTTAACCACTTTTTACTAGTAATCAAGATAAGCCGTGGAAATACAGTATTAAAGTATTTCCATATGACTTGGAAGGTTCGGGACATTGGACGAAGAGGCCCATGTATAGTGGGTATGCTTCTGATACTGTGTATCAAGCAAAGCTATAGACCAATCCAACAGGACACTTGTCAGCTAAGCATAGAACGATACTGAATTAGCAGACTTCATTTGGGGGGTTTTCATAAGGAAGAGACTTTTCTTACACATTTTAGGCCACTAAAAGGTGTTAAAAATGAAAACAGATTTAGTCATGAAGAGCCTAAGCTGCTAGTTGATGGGATCCGTTTGTAAAACTGGTTGGTTCACACGTCAATGATATGGAACTTTAGCAGAAATACGGGCAAATGCATAGCCTGATTGGCAGTGGCATTGATCGGAAAAGGTTTTTTTTTCTTGCCGAAATGTAAGGCCATCAAAGTGCGTAAGGTCCTGAACATGACATCGAATGTCTTCTTAAGGTCAACGGATTGGGAAAACTATTTTTTTTTCGGAAGTATACTTTCATATAACAATGTATAATGTAAATGATGTCTCTCTTTGATGTGTACATGCATGTGTGTGCAGCGTACACCTCTGTGTAAACCAACATCTAATGTTATGCATGTGTACAAGACTGTAATGATTTTCTGTGTGTGTCATTTAAGTGTCTAAAGATTTATGTCATTAGATGCTACGGGAATTATTGTTCTAACCAAATTCAGTCCATATCCTGTTGCTCACAATGTCATTTTTGTAGGGGTCAGCAGGAATCCGGTGAACTTTTTATTTTGTAATTTTTTTATTTTTTTTATTGCTACGTTTTAGAATTTACTGAAGGAATCAGTTTTACTCAGATTTTCTTTTGTCATCCAGACATCAGTAATGATCCGGAGAGAACCCCCATTCTTAACGTGACGCGAAAAGTAAGCGTATTTTGACGCAAGTCTCCCGGATTTCTGTATATTGAATGCTCTGTAAGTGATATGTGTTACTGCTAGTGTGGTGGTATCATGCTGACATGCATTTGTGATGCTTGATTCCCCCCATTCCATGAGTGTGGTCATTTCAAGTATTGCCAGGTACATGCAGGCCAGGTACCCATTCGCATGGGGCCATTTTTTCAGCACCCCCTGACCGCCACACTGGGGCTTCTAATCTAATCAATGTGCCACAAATTCAAAACTCGCTCGGCATTCGGCAACAGTAAAATACCCGTGAAATAAATCAATGAGTACGTTATGTGTGCAAGCGAGTCAGACCTGGCGCACTGTCTGCCCATCCGCCTGGCTTTTGTCACGCTACACACTGTTTTGCGGAAGGCTAGCTGAAAGAGTCTGCATTTAAAACTTGGACTATAGCGGCGCCCGGATTCGGAGGGCCCAGCACATAGCAACAACACCGGCGCTCCGAAATCGGACTTCCTGGTTCGAAGTGGTCAAGCCCTACAAGGCCGTATACACGTACCTAGAATGCCCTGCGATACACACCCTGGTCAGTCCATGTCTGTATTTCCCCACGCGTTCTAACCTGTGAACCATCCCATAAGGCAGCTAGTGACGGGTGTACACCCATGCTTCACAACTGATTCTATCGCTAGCCTCCTCATGGGAGAAATACACAGTAATTTTGGGAATGATATCTGTATATACATCTCTATTGCATTAAGTTTGTAAGAAAGTCCAATGTCATGTCATCCATTTTGTGAAGAGCTGTTGCTATTATTCTCCTCGGCAGTCTTTGTACGATTCTTATTCCTTTTCCCTAATCCCTAACACTTGTAGTAAATCATATACGGTGGTAATTTGGGGTTTCAGGTAGGGTTTAGGTTGAACATAAATGTACATGTACATTCATTATTAATGGGTCCTTTTCACCATTAATGTACTGCCTTAGACTTTTTGAGTGTTAGTTACGAAAGCTTCCCTCTCTATAAACATATCTTTTCCAGCATTTACTCGAATGAGGCCCAGTGTACTTCCAGTGTCCTCCTTTGGTAAATGCCAAGGCTTGTCCAACGCACGTTCTCAATTCTCTTCAGTCCCTCCGAGTATATGACTATGATCAACATACCTGTAAGATATGAACTTTTCAAGACTTGACATTGATACGCCATGCATTAAGTAAATTATAGTTTTTAAAGGAGCACTATCGACACTCTTGCATGGCTGTTTTTCCCCTTTAAACTTGGATGTGTTTCAGTGTCTCCTGCTGTGTAAATATGAAAAAGTATAAAATGCCTATGTACATGGACTATGGATTGTAATGTCACTTATTCATTGTAAATTATTTTTTTCTTTCCAATATTGTAGCCCCGTAATGACGAAATCCCCCCCAAACATTTATGTTCCGTTCAATGGTATAAGAAGTATTTCTGAGGATTATGAGCTGTGCATATTATCATACAACTACTGAATGAACGTCTGTGCATGCACTGCTTCATCTGATGCAAGTATAAATTTTCATATCTCGGACTGATAATTCAGATGTAGTAGCCTTGTATGTACTTGGTTGTATCTTTGTATGTACAAACAGCTGGGAATAAATTTTGACATGATATCATAAACCATGCTTACGTTTGTATGTAATCTATTTTGGCCACCTAGGTAATGTTGTTTCTGCCCCTCCCCCTTTTTTCCCCAAAATGTCAAGTTTCTTCTTGCGTATGAGGCAAGCAGCAATTAGAGGTGCTGCTGTCTCAAGTAAGTGATTGTCGTTCGCCTGGGCTCAATCAGAAGAGCGAGACCAGTTAGGTCTCTTATCAAAAAGATCATCGGTTGGGTATCAGCTGATTAGACCCGTCCGATGACGTTTCCACCGGATAGCCATCGTGAATTTTTCACCCCATATTCCAGTACAATCGGTTTTCTACCGGGGGACATTTTATCGGTCGGATAAATTCAACCGGCACTCGACCGATGATCTTTTTGACAAGAGACCTTACCAAGATGTCCAGCTATTACAGTATCATGCTTGTTCATATCTCAACTGAGTATTTGAAGTCGAATTCCTCGTAGGCCGTACCGAGATTGCATGGTATCATTTTCACCAAAAAATAACACCATTCAATTACCATCATTCTGAATCTTGTCAAGTTTTGTAGGCCAATCAATCTTTCTCACTCCCATCATGAGAAATAAAATTGGGAAGATATCGAAAAGCTAATTCAAAGATGGAGGTAGGAGGCATCTCCATCATTCAACCACACGTATTTTGATTCGGCTGGACGCACTACACTAAATAAACAACCATACGCTATACAGAGGTTGAACACGTGAGTTCAATTATTCTATTAACGAAATTCTCCATTAGCGATACTGGAAATTGTATACCTACATCTGTAACCTGTGAGATACCACCTTGTTAATTTTCGTGTTGACCGCTGACATTAAACAAAAAAATTCCCGCAGAAAATAATCTATCCAGAAACACGCCCCCAGAACCTGTTTACCGCCGGGGTTTGACACGCATCCCTCCGCCAATCCGCTTTCGTATTCAAGTAGGCGGTCTTAAAGTTTTCGATTTCCACGACTGAAGAAGTAAAGCATTGATAACGTGGGTTGCCTTATGCATCATTCATGCTTACTGACTCAAAAGAATAAAAAATGTACTAAAATCTTAGAAACAACAACCCTAAAAGCCTACAGTTACGGTAATAACAGGATCTTTCCCAAAGGTAGAATGACGGGTTTCTGCACTTGAAATAGGTCCTGCAAAGATCGAAATGACAGACTCTCAAAATGTTGGGAATTTTATTGTACAATAGCCTATGCTGATTGATTTGCTCCAAATTCTCATTAAAATAGTTATGAATAGGCCAAGTGTTGTCGTCTTGGACAATGCCGACATTAAACATATTTTCAGATGCCGACATAACAAACAAACACCCAGAAAAGTACATGCCATACGCAAGCAAGAAAGAAGACCTGCTTTGAAATCTTAGCACCAAACAAGAATAGAAAATCACCGACGTGTAGGGCCTACATTGCGAACAGACGGCTACATTACGTCCGCACATTATGTCTGTCAAATTCACAGAGCAAGGAAACATCTATGGTAAACTATAATAAATCTCAAATGTTAGAGGGCACGACGTTTCGATCCCTGCTAGGATCGAAACGTCAGGCCCTCTAACTTTTGAGATTCATCATGCATGTATTGCAGGTCAAATTTCTAGTCACAGTGAACAGTTTGCAACATTTTTTCAAAATTTACTCCATTATAATCGAGACTTTCGTACCGTGCATGCCTCTAGCAGTTTTTCCCCAATACAGGAAGCGCGTGGCAAGTTAATCTTTAGGCGCCGGGTCTATGGCCTTTGAGGGCGAGGGCAGCTGCTCGGGGAGGAAGTGCCGCGGTGGACCGGTAGCGAGGCCAGAAGAGCTTTCCTAGTGTGCCTATAGATCCGGGCACAGGGGGCGACACGGGATGTCCCGTGGATACGGCACCGCATAACTTCCCCTGATGAAGACGGCCACTGCAGAGCATACTGGCCGGAACGTCGAGCTATCACTCGGGTTCTTTTCAGAACCATACCTCTTCCTGCTGTTCTGAAGAGAACTTATAATTATACAAGGTGTCACCGCAAACCCTCCCTTATTGACGCATAAGTTCTTCTTTCCAAAGCAAGTTTCGAGACAGTTTTGTGATCTGATTTTAGTAAGAAATTGATTTCTTCGTATAGGCCTACTCTATTTTTTTAATGAGAGTTTCAGTCGAGGATATAATGACAATCTTCCAGACACGTGATTGGGGGAATATTCTTTATTTTTTCGAAGGTATGAAATATTGCATTTGAAAAAACGAGTCGGCCGCTTAAAATAATTAGCAAATGTGTTACTCATGAATCCAACGTGAATAACGTGAATCCAACGAAAAAAACCGGAGCACAACATATAATGATATCATAAAGACACCAAGGCATTAATCAGGAAGGTTTTGTCAGCAACCCAATGGTTAGAAAGGCATCATACAATTAAATGTAACCTTGTTCTACGGAAGTCTATTCGTGCCATAACCATAATGTAGCTCAGTCGGGATTGTAGAGTGAGGTGTGAAGTATATGAGTCAAAGACAATTATTATCATGAAATCGTCGTCGGCTTCCTTAAATCTCGCAAGATCATGGATGTGTGCCTGGGTTGGAGCACCGTCTGCTGTGGCTGTGCAGACCGATGCGGGACTGGCAAACTCGGCCACAGGTGGTGCAGGTGAAGGGGCTGTCAGTGGAGGGTAGTCGCTGGCTGTTCTTCCGATATCATGAAATATACAGATTTTATTATCGGCCCATTCCATTGTTTGTGTCCTTGTCCTTGCCGTATTTGACAGCAGACAGACGGTTGGATGTTTATCCAGCACCGTGACCTTCATCATGCTTGCACCGTAGATCGTAATATTTTGCGCATCACGTGTTCAGCTGCAGGTCGTGTATGTAGTAATCCAGCATTAACATTTTCAGGCGATCCTGCACATAATGGATGGAGATGAGACTGTCGGAGCAGCACCCTCGACCCTGCGAATAATAATTAACAAAAAAGAACAAACTAATATTGGTGGCGCCCTCTGAAATTCTCAGTGACACATCGTCGTTATGGGGCTCTGGATCGAGCCCAACCGCCGCCGCCCATTGTAAAAGAGCCAAGCTTTGCTGATGGTCCTGTTGCGACATCAGGCAAGACTAGTCAGAACACTTAACTAAGGCCGTGTCCGAAACGGGCTTTCAGAGCTACGGCTAGGGCTATTGTCTTCGCATCTCCGTGTATTTCCAATAGGGGGGAAGACCTAGACCTATAGCTTTGGACGCCCGTTTCGGATACGGCCTAAACTGCAAATGGTGTCCATGGTTCTACGGACACCATTTTCTTCGGAAACAGTGTTCTCTTTCCATCGCGAGGGGACTTATTCTAAGTCTTGACTTGCAATCCCTTTACCGTGGATAGCCTGAAATTTCATCTGAAAAGGAACAAGGTTTGGCATGAAAACAATCTGTATGGGATATAACGTTCTTTGGAGCTAGTGCTGTACTCGGAAACACTAATGGATTCGTGACATGTGTGGAAAAACAGCATTTACCCAAGAAATACGTCGGACTTATAATATTAAGGATCTCCGATATTTTGTGTGTAGGCCTACATCTCGAACACGCACCCACACTCACTGCCCGGACATAATTCAACACAGTCAAGTACCACAGCAGCATAATGACTAATAAATAGGCCCTATGGTGTAGTCACGTACTATGTCCAAACTCACCTTTTCGACGGCGTACTTGGCATTTTGGTGGTACCATTCCGGCAGCTGGTTGTCGAAGAAGGAGTGCACTGCCAAAGGAAGGAACCGACTCCTATTCAGACTGTCCCGTGAGTCCCCGGCGGCCACGCCGAGGGTGGCCATGCACTCGCCCATGGCTACGTCCTCGGCTTTGGTCAGCCACTGCCGGCTGCCGCAGTAGGTCTTCGCCTGGAGGGCGTCGGCCAATCTCCGCACGGCCTCCTTGCTGAGCACGTAGCCTGCTCCGCCGCTCATGTACCCCTGCGGCGTGTACCCGCCGAACTGGTGGCCGTAGTACACCGGCTCGCTGCTGTTCTTGCCGCGCAGGAACCTCCGCAGGTTGTCCACGATCAGATACGTGTCGTCGTCCGTCTTCATGAACCAGTCGGCCCGGTGGAAGTGGTGCCGGTATATGTACAGGGTCGCCGCCCGGGTCTTGTTCCAGAGCGAGTCGCGCCCTTCGCCCACGTCCAGCCCCACGGCGGGGAAGTCCGCGTCCCGCCGGGAGCTCATGTAGAGCGTGACGTCACAGCGCGGTCCCCACGTCTCGCGCACGTTCCTGGCCCGCGTCTGCAGGGTCTGCGGTGACGTCATGACCCAGCATAAAACTCGGACCGGTTCGGACGAGTTCCTCCCGGCTGTCTTGTGCGGTGTGCGGCCGATATCTGTTATTAGAAAATACATGAAGTTTATGCAAAAACTGTTGCAAACTGCTCGCTGACTATAAAATGACCTGCAGTGCATAAATCTCAGAAATTAGATGGCCTGACGTTTCGATCCTATAGCGGGCCCTTTCTCAAAGGCAAAGTGACAAGGACAAACATAGACAGTCAGGGGAAGGAAAGCCCTGACACACGTGACAGGGGAAGGACAAAATGGCAGGGAGTGGGATGCAGATGTACACCAATTAAGGCAGGGGAGATTATAACAAAATAGAAAATACAGTGCAGTTACGGGATGTAATCGATATATTTTCGGTTTTGCAATGTGTGCCGCCTCGTGGCAGTGCAGTCGAACGACGGAGATCTCGAGAAAGAAAAGCCTCGATAAAACCAAAACTAGTGCAGCAATCATCGTCGTATAGGCCTACTTTACGACGGCGGCAACTTGATATGGGGGCCGCCATGTTTGGTGATTGCAGTACCCACTCTAGGTCACCTGACCTTGCATATATAATGAGGCAAGGAAGCAGCAATTAGAGGTGCTGCTGTCTCAGGTCTGGTGTTGATGTTTGCCTGGGCTCAATCAGAAGAGCGATATACCAGTTACCAGGCCAGGGCCCACCCACTACTGTATTATAATAACATATAATGGGTCCCGCTGATTCTCTGAATCTTGACTTTTGAATCATGACTATTTTTCGTTTAAAGCCCCTACACAACATTGGTCGAGGTCAAAGAATAGCATCCATACGTTAACTGATCCAACATATGCATGAAATAGCTCAAATAGCTCAAATTTCAGCTCAATCCGCCGACCGAGTCTCGAGAAAATCGTGAAAACCGCTTTATTTGTTTCCCGAAAATGCAGCATTCAACGCCGTACTGTTCCGAAAAGTAGTTTAGATCTCGGTGAGACGTAAACTATTTCTTTTACTAATTTCTCCCAAAATACAACATTTTAGGCAGAAATATTTCAGTGAGAGGTTTCAACTATAACCATCTTCAAACTGTATAAGTTTCATGTAAATCTGTGAACATTTCTGTTTTTCGATCTTACCAAATTGTTTAGGGGCTTTACGCCAATTTTGGTGCTTAACTATAGGCCCAATACAACATCGGAAAACATCGACTCCACAGATTTCCTTGTAATTTACACAGTTTAAAGATGGTCATGATATAATCCCCATGTTGAAATCTTACGGTCTGAGATCCTGTATTTTTCGAGAAATCTTCACTCAAACATTCACAAATAGTTTATTACTCGCGAGTAATAAACTATTTCTTACACTACAGAACGGTGCGTAAACCGTGACGTTTTATTTGTATTTTTCTACTTTCTCAGATTACCATTATTTTCAGCTAAAATCTTCGCAGTTTTCCTTTTTTGGAATGTGTAATGGTTTAACAAGCAAACTTTGGCAATCTTTTAACCTTTATCAATGTTGTATACAGGGCCTTTAAGCGGCGAAAATGAGCCCTGGTGTAACCATACGAAGCACGATGCTTGCTGTATTACACACGTGTAACCTTTCAGTTGCTTTTAATTAAGCGCGTGAAATGTATGGATCAGTTCAGATACATGCCTATTTTGTGTCTCGTCACACCGCGTGGATGACTGTCCACGTCCTCACTGGCCCGCTGTCCGATGGTAGTTTCACGGTCGTGCGCGGGTACCATCCGACCAAATCCCCCGAGAAAAGTCTCCCGACTGAATCCACCACGTAGCCCCTGCTGAGACCCGCAACTCGGGTCTCGATTGACGGTGATAATCCACGTGAAATAGCTGCCACAAACGAAGGCCAGTAGATACAGGAGAGCACTCTGACTATTGAGTCTTTTCGCCATTGGACACGGTGGCAGGGAACTCCTCACCGTGGGAAGGAACCAAGTAGCATATAAGACAGAGATTCGTGTGTATTATATAGGTACTTATACTCATGAAAACTGCAGTTGAAATATGTACAACAATGAAATCACTCGGCGGTATTTTAATCAATCACTGCGGCTTGACACGACCGTATAAATGGACATCGTAATCGATACTGTATAGTGGGGGCAATAATGCGCGCTGGTGCGGAGCAAGCATGTGGCAGATGTCTGCAGATGTTACCGAATGCATCCGCCAATTAATATTCATGATTGCCACATCACGCGGAAATGGCGTTGCCAAAGATAAGACTGTAGGCCTAATCGCACAGACTTATACCTGTACCATATAAATAGAGCCTGTACTATAATTATACGTAAGGAAGCATGGAACATGTAAGACATGCAGTGCACTTTGGGGGAGTTTGATTTGGGCGGTTCTTCCGAATGTTCCACTGAATTGACCTCTTGAAAAAAAATACTTGAAACTAATCTAAACTGCTTGGGAAGTGATTTTCCTTTTTATATCGATTTCCATACTGACACAGAGTTGATATGGGAAGTTATACTAGCAACAGGAACTGGTCTTTATGATAGGCCTAATTGTGCCATAAGCGTGGTTTGAACTTCGACAATTTTGGTCGAGCCAATAAAATTATTTTATTTATGGCACAATCGAAAGTCTGAATACTACTATAACACCATTCGCAGATTGGCACTATACATTGCAATGTACAATCACGGCACATTGTGAGTCAGAGAAATATCATGTCTTTGTCTGCATGTGGGAAAATAGTTCGAGCAACATTACAATGTATAGGCCCTATCAGGCTTTTAGGCAGGATTGGTGGAACAGGGTGTGTATGAAAAAAGGCAGGCCGTGTACATGAACTTTTATTAAAATGTGCATATGTAGAAACCCGTGATCCATTGCCTATTGCATAACGCAGAGATGGTCCATTTAGGGGTGCTGAATAATCGAATATTTGATTGATCATTGTATATTATTTACCGAATTCGTATAATTATTCGGTTGCAGAATTTGATTGTATGAATGTGCCAAGATTCCAAACGTCAAGTTTGGAATTATAATCATGTACAACATTGTTGAAATAAAATAATTATGATGAAAACAATAATTATGACGAATATTTAACCTGACGTGGAAAGACAGGAGATCCGAGGATCTCCTTGGTGCCCAATATTTTGTGCACAAAATCTTCCGACCAATATGCAGTTGCCGTTTGTCATTCCCGAACCGTCAGAACTAGGATTCTCCTTCTTTTTTTTGCCTTGGAGACGGTTTTTCGGTTTTGATTTTTCAAAAACTGTGAAATTTTAATCCCCTTTGTTTTTTCTTTTTCACATGAGTTGAAAATACAAACGTTTTGTGTCCGAAATTTAAGGCATTTGCCGCACACATCTGCTCTAAAAACGGCTTTTGGGATCGTACTCGTCCCCGTGATTTGCGCACGCATACATGTACGTTTACGTTGAGGCTGATGTTTATCGTGGTGCAAGACCGCTGTCCGATCCAGTGTGCACTCAGCACGTGCACAATGATTAGTAGACTTCTACCAGTCCTTACAGTTGTTTCTAACAATAAACTATATGTTTATTACATTTGTACCAGCGATGTTTCGAGTTTCGCGGTCAACCGAAGTACGCACTCTGCATAAGAAATGTATTTACTAGAATTGTAGAAATTTTTAGAAGGATTTGTCATTTATTTGTTGAGATATCGAAAGTTGTAAAGAATATATTATTTTTGCAAAATCGCTCCGTGCGCGCGGCGCCGCGGTAGATCGAGCCAAAACGGCGGAGAAAAAAGTCAAACTCGCATTTTTCGACCGCCGAGCGCACCCTGTAAACATCGTCCAAATCTGTCGATTTTACTCTTAAATAGAAGCCTGGAATCTCTTCTTTCTATCAATTTAATGACGAAGAGAATAATGTTGAATTACGTGGAAACAACATTCGGAGACAAACGATGAAAGTAGCGCATTTTCGTTATGAACGATTTACCTTCGCGATGTTAGCGAGGTTGGCAAGTCTAGGTGTGGTTTCCGCCTGTAGGTGAAGCTATAGCGATACTACAGGACCAGTAGGGCCGAAACCAGCCTACGCGCTGCAGTGTAACATGACACAACTCAACTTTTCACAGCAGGTATAGTGCTTCCAGTGCGTGCTCTGCTGTGCGTTCGTGAATGGGATCGTGATTTGATCGTGAATGGGATGGAGGATCGTAACAGATTATTTTATCGACTGTCTGCTTGTGCTGGTTCTATGTATACATTACACACACGCTAATATTACTGTAAAGGTATTTTATCACTTTTATCAGTGATACATAATTATTTTTCTCAAGGTATACATCTGCACGGCTTGTGCTTAAAAGTGTAAGGCGTGACGCTAAAATTAGGCCGTGTTTGTTTTTATTTGGCCGTGCTTATCACGGCTGCACGGCTGGCTGCCTAAAAGCTTGGGCCCTATAGTCTTGCTCTCAATACGTGCATTAGTAAAATAATGTGGCAAGCTGTGACCATGCAATACCGGTATGTACACAATGCTTTTGTAGTGTCTGCTGTTACACCCGTCCAGCTTAGTGTGGCATCTGGTCCATATGACGTCGAAACACTTTTGCTATAGGTTTATTGGCCACCGATGATTTCATTAGACTATACACCTCCGTTTAAAGCCCCTCCACAACAATGGTAAGATCGAAAAACAGAATTAAATTTTCACAGATTTACACGAAACTTATACAGTTTGAATATGGTTAAGGTAGAAACCTGGCACTGAAATATTTCTGCCTAAAATGCTGTGTTTTTGGAGAAAAGAGTATCAAATAAATCGTTTACGTCTCACCGAGATCTAAACTATTTTTCGGAACAGTACGGCGTTGAATGGTTCATTTTCGCGAAACAAATGAAGCGGTTTTCACGATTTTCTCGAGACTCGGTTGGCAGATTGAGCTGAAATTTTCACATGTGTGCCATTTCATGCATATGTTGGATCAGACAACGTATGGATGCTATTCTTTGACCTCGACCAATGTTGTGTAGGGGCTTTAAACCACATTCGGGACGTATAGTCCATTACCGTACCGATTGCTACGGACCGAAGACAGCTCTTTGATGTTCGTTGAGCGCGCTGGCATTTAGCTCAACGAACGTACCGTACCGACCCGGGTTGGAAAACTGGGCGAGCTTTCACACATCCAAAGATGACCCGGAGAATTGGCTCAGCTCAAGGCCGCCGTTAACCCCGCGATTGGTGGGTTAACCCACCTCGCGAGCAGGGCTCACCTGGGTTAAGTGCGGGCTTTTTTTTAGGCAGTTAACCCGGAGAATTTCTAACCCCGAGAAGTGTAGAGTGAAAGCTCCAAATTACCCGGGTAATCTCGGGGTTAATTTCTTTGTTAACCCCGAGATTCACCGGGGTAACAGCATTGTGTGAATTGAAATGGGCAATAATTAAGACTCGTTTTTACGACATTGTGTTTGTGGTAAAAAAATTTGAGTGCGTGTGTGGTTCTGAAACGCCATGTTTTGAACAGTATTGTGAAGTTCGTCTTCAGGAAACAATAAGTTGTGTATGCATTTGACGCAGTAGAGGTAGGGCTTTCTTCAGCGGTATAAAGTTAAAAATGAAACCTTTTTACAACAGAACGTGAAAACATGACCTCGTTAGCAGTTACACACGGGTTCGTACTTCGTATAATGAGGAAAACACAAGACCCATTTAGAAACACGGGAATTATCTACAATTTTGTGGAGTTTTGGAATTCTTCCTGTTTCCCAGAAAGATTTGCTGGTTAGTGATTTGGATATCACCTGCCGGTCGTTCTTCTAAGCTAACATGAATATGTGACCCGGCACAGCATAATGAGGAATAACCCCACTTTTGAGATTTTGAGGTTTTCTAATGATGTGAAAGAGTATACCATTAGCTTTCAAGTGATATCAAAATATAATATCCTCTTATACTTAAAATTTCCGAAAATACAAAAAAACCCACGAAAATTGATTTGTAATCGAATTGTGAAGCTACTTTAAATTCAGGCGTTGTTTACTCAAAAAGTGTTTTGGTGGGATATTCCTCATGTCGTTGTGCCGGGTCATGTATCTTTGCTAGAAAGGTGCTATGTAGGGAAGGTTAATAAAAGTGAAACTGAAACCCCAATAGAATTTATTTGATTCAATCGCGTGCTTTCTGACGGTCAGCGTTCAATTTATTCAGGAGGATGTACGCGCCTTCGAGTCATCAAAGTTTGTCCGGAAATATTCAGATTATTTGCAGGCGGTTTCCGTGGATGTATGTTTATACGCTCATGCGGACTTGACCGCCAAGGGCAAATTAGCCTTCGGCGGTCAAGTGATGATGTCACTGCGAAAATATCTTGAGTAGGCCTACCAATATTGTTGCAGCGCATTAGTATGCATTGCCCGGATTAAAAAACCCTGGGAGATCTGCATGTTGTTTTTGTTTGTCTCTACTGCCTTTTTGCATCCAACTGAGCTATAGTCGGCGTGGAGGAATTCCTCCACGGCAATGATTTAATGCATTGATCACTGGGCGGTTTGGAATAAGCATCTTCCTCCATGGAATAAGATACCGTATTGCTGGAAATCCAGCTTTTAACAACGGCGGCTAACAGTAACGCACGAAAGTCGAAATCGGCAAAGAAAACATTGAATCATTATATGGTAATGTTTACAATTGGTCGTAAATGCAGTGGTTGGTCCGCATGAAAACCTGCACATAACTTCTGAATCGAATTATTATTGCGCAGACAACAAAAGTACAGTACAGAAATAAGCCAGGCCAACATCCCTTTTCCCATTGAACTACAAAAACAACTTGACTGGATGAACAAGCTAGAAAAAGGATAAAATAATAAAAATGTTTTTTATTATTATTAAAAAGATACTGATCTTTTATCAACTCCAGAAGGCCTAATGGGCATGAAGATGTTCACTTTATTGGTCATTAATATTCATGTTGACACTTACTTTGATTCAGACTGAAACTCGCCCTTCTCTTTTACTTTTAGCAACATAAAAAGGACGATATATAAATAACTGTCGTCCTTTTTATGCGACCTTTCCCTGAAAGGCCTCGTCCGAAAGCGTTGGCTACGGCTTGAATGAATACACACCTCTACATGCACTGCAAGTAGCCACTAGCTTATGGCTTATGTGGATCCGTGTGTAAACTGGAGCCGTAGCCGATTCATCTTGCCCAACTACAATGTGGCCCAGCCCAACTGGGAATAGCTCCGGCAATGGTCGTAACGCTACGGGCAATGGTTCTGTTCGGAACATAATTGGTGCAGAGATGTACTTGGGACGTGGCACATGCATCATTGCACATGAACCGTGGATCATTTTCCGTTCAGCTTCGTCTGCAGTCTAATTCTAACTACCGATACTACTTTTACTACTAGTACTACTACTACTAGTATAAAGTTCTAGGCAATCTCATCGTGGTAGCAGGTGATTCTCATAAAATGTACGATTAACCACATTGAATTGGCCACGCGTGCAACAAATAGATTTCTGTAGTCGGTCTGTTAATGTGTTATCACATCACAGTCACAGTGCTAGTGCCGTGGCAGTGGACTGCTGTACGATGATGTATCGCCGGACCTCCTCAAATTTTTTGTTAAAAGGGCGATTGTAAGGGTCCAAGTTACTTAGACTAGCCTAGTAGTGTAGTTACTCGTAATAGTACTAAGTACTAAAGTAATACTAGTACTAGTACTAGTACTAGTAGTATTAGTAATACTAGTAATAGCCGTAAAGGGATAGGGGGGTTTACCGCAGTCGCCTGTACTGTACTCTGTAGTGTAGACCGTACTGTACTGGCTTACATCATGTACAGTACACAATACATTACATTCTGTGACTGTATGCGTCTCCATGTTGTGTGTACAATCTAAAGTAATCAGAATCACGTGTGTAGTTGTACTTGCAGGCCAAGGCCGAAATATATTTGTAGCTTCAACTTGTGTTTGTACTTGTAAGTTGTAGTTGTACTTACTGCTTACTTGTACTAAGTTGTACTTGTTGTAGTACGTTGCGGTAACCGTAACCCTCATCCTCCCGAAGGTCGGAGACCTCAGGTCTCCGACCTTCGGGAGGATGAGGGTTACGGTTACCGCAACCATGGAGGAACTCTCCTTATTCCTCCATGCCGCAACTATACTTGTTGTAGTTGTAGTTACTACACTACTCAGTACTTGTAGTTGTACGGACTAGTAATTGTAATAAAAGTAATAGTATTAGTGAGTTGTTGTACTTGTACAAGTGTAGTTGTTCTACTACTAAAGTACTACTACTACTAGTACTAGTACTAGTTCATAATCGACATCGGACATGATACTTGATACAATGATATTTATTGATAGTGCAGTATGTATGATCATGGAGGAATTCTTCTTATTCCTCCATGGTATGATGTTTTGATGTAGGCATAGGCCCAATTCAGCTCCAATCACTCTGACTCTGTCTCACCTTTCCTTGCTCTATGGCTTATCCATGCCCTTAACCCATACAGTGATGCCATCCTCAATGTTGAGCCATGGGACAAAACAATGTACCTGACATTTTAATTTAAGACCACTGCCATGTTCTTAGTCATATTCCATTGCAGGTTGTCCTAACTCATGTATCATCTTCCCATGACCCTGAAAAACATTGTTTGCTATGCCTCTGAAAAATATACACACATTTCCATACATACATGTACATGCACATTTACATGTAAAAAAATTAGGAGGGCCGACGTTTCAATCCTAGCTCAGTAGCAGGACCTTTCTCAAAGGCAGAGAAAGGTCCTGCTAGGATCGAAACGTCAGGCCCTCCTATTGTTTCATATTCGCTTTTTGGGTCATTTTAGTCAGTAAGGAAGTTTGCAACGTTTGCATATATCACTGCATTCATTCATTTTCATGCTCATGTGTACACACAGCAGCATGGCACGGGCTATTTTGCTTCAAGTGGCACGCCATCATGTCTTAAGGAGAGGCCATCCCAGTTATAGCACAGCAGCCGCGGCTACCATGAACACCGCTGCCAATGAGGTCTTGACATCGATCGTTGAAGCAGGTTATTGCTTGTCTTTAAACAATCTTCCTGCCTGACGTTTCGATCCTAGCAGGACCTTTCTCAAAGGCAGGACCTTTCTCTGCCTTTTAAGAAAGGTCCTGCTAGGATCGAAACGTCAGGCCCACTCGATTTTAAGATTTGCATTTTGGTAATTTTAGTCAGTAAGCAGTTTGAAACATTTTTGTATATCACTTTAAGTCTCCCTGCCTTTTGAGAAACGCAGTGGCTGTGTTTACGGCAGTCGTCCGTATGGTTCCCTGACGTACTGAATATTTTTCAGGATGTTTAGCTCTCTTGGAACCAGACTGTCAACGAATAGTCTGGTTCAACCAGCCTGCGATGCTGACGAATACTTTCAAGTGAGTGAACCACACGGACAACTGCCATAACAATAGCCACTGCCTTTGAGAATTGTCCTGCAAGGATTGTTTTGAAACGTCAGGCCCTCCTCAGTTTTGATAATTTGCGTTTAGTCAGTAAACATTTCTGCATATTACTCCATATAATCTGTCAGCTTAGCTGTTCCTCTTCATAAATTAGTCCGAGTTACTTGGACCCGACAAGTCACCCTTTTTTTAATCAAAATTTGTAATTTGGAGGGTCAGGTGACTTGTCGGGTCCAAGTTACTCGGACTACTCATAAATCCATCTTGTACTATTTCACAAATGTAGAGCCACCATTGTCCTCATGGCTAGCCAGCCAAATTTCAGACCATGTTCAATATCTGGCCTGCTTCTAGACCATTTACATCATTGTTGAAGTCCATTTCATTTGTCATGTTCTGAATTTGCAGTCGTCAGGCAGCGGCAGCTACCGCAGCAATCAAACAGGCTTTTCCTGCCCAGGCTGCCTGTGTAATGTTATCAGTAGGCGATCGGGCAAAGCACCAGAGCCTGCAGAACTAGTAACATGTATACAAAAATTATGATTGAGTAGGGCAAAACTTAGTGGAGGGTGGTAGGTTGACGTCAAGACGAGAGGCCAAGAAACTGAATGCTGAAGACGAGGTGTTTTGGCTCAGTGTGTACACAGGTTTAATACAATCTCCCAAGGTTCTCGGGTAAAAGAATAAGATTACCGGTATATCAAACAAGCAGGCTTTTACATGTATGGTCAGAAAGTGGTTGTGATGACAAGTTCCTTAGGATATCAGTAAATCACTAAATTGTAAGAAATATCTGCGATGAGACATAACTACTGACACTATTTGTACAATATCATTATATTCTAGGTAATCACTTTTACAGCTAAATGAACCAATGGTTGTATTTGCAGGCACTTACAAGGGGGAACGTATCATAACCAGCAAGCAAGCCCCTTCCATAACGGTTGCAGGAAACTCGCAAAGCATACTGAACTTCTGCGCCAACAACTACCTCGGTCTGTCGGTGAGTTCTGAGATGACGCAAGGGCTGCTCCCACTGTGCAAGCTATCGTGATTTGAATTGCGATTCGGCAAAACCTTTTTTTATTTTGGTCAGCCATGGTGTGTGTGCTGTATCCAACGATTGCCTCTTCTTTCAATGCACAGAGTCATCCTGAGGTCATCCAAGCTGCTAAGAAAGCCCTGGATGATTACGGGGCTGGACTCAGCTCTGTGCGCTTCATCTGTGGTACCCAGGTGAGCCTCCTATAGCCCTAATAGACGGCCAGAACATGGTTTGCTAAGGGGCCAATATCGGGCAATCTATTTAAAGGCCCAATACAACATTGTGAAGATCAGGAAACATCCATGTCCACAGATTTCCTTCTAAATTGCACAGTTTTGTAGATGGTCATGAACTCATGATAGAATCCTCATGTTGAAATCTTACGGTCTCGGATATTGTACTTTTCGAGAAATCTTCACTCAAACATCGACAGATAGTTTAATACTCGTGAGTAATAAAACTATTTCTTACACTACAGGCCGTTGCGAAAACCATGACTTTTTTTTTTGACTTTTTCTCTTTTCTCAGATTGCTATTTGAAGTAAACCCTTCTCAGTATTGCTTTTTTTGGAATGTTAGGCCTATAAAGTTTAACACAGACTGTGGCAATCTTCAGACCTTTACCAATGTTGTATAGGGCCTTTAAGTCAAACAAAGTAATGAAAGTCTGGTAACTGGACTGGAAACTTTTCAACAAATTGAAAAAAAAAAATGCAAAGAAAACTTTAAACGGACTGCGGTTTGAACAGGAGACCTGGGGTTTTGCCTACCAGCACTCTTACCATCTGAGCTATCCAGCCCTTAGATGGTGGCCTTCCCTAACAGTCAACTAGTCTTTGCCGGGGTGGGGTTAGGGTTGTAGGATGTACATGTACATCGAGTCTCTGAGCTCTGTAGCTTAATCATTCTTAACGAAATGTTCAATTCTCGTGCAGGACATTCATAAGGAACTAGAAAGGAAGATTGCCGAATTTCACCAGAAAGAGGACGCCATTTTGTACGCTAGCTGCTTTGATGCCAATGCGGGAATCTTCGAAGCCTTACTGACCCCTGAAGATGCCGTGATATCGGATGCGCTGAACCACGCCTCAATCATTGACGGCATTCGTCTGTGTAAAGCAGAGAGGCATCGCTACAAGCACATGGATATGAACGGTGGGTGTGTAATTATTCTGTGGTCCATTGTTAGTCACATGTGCCACCAAAATAATGGGAAAAAATTAGGAATAATAATTCCGGAAGTTAATACAAAAACTGTTGCAAACTGCTCACTGACTAAAGTGACCTGCAATACATACATCAAAGTGACGAGGACATACACAGACAGAAAGGGGAAGGAAAGCCTCGACACACATGACAGAGCACCCACTCCCTTCCCTTTTGTCCTTCCTCTGTCACGTGTGTCGGTGCTTTCCTGCCCCTGACTGTCTATGTTTGTCCTTGTCACTTTGCCTTTGAGAAAGGTCCTGCTAGGATCAAAACGGCAGGCCCTCTAACTTTTGAGAATGATAATTCCTGTGTTATTTCAGAGCGTATGGTAGGCATATAACAATTTGAAATCGTATAACTTGTACATGTTTGATTAAACATTTTACTTATTAGTCTGGGTTAAAAGGTCAAATACGATTGGCCACGTGTGTGACTTCACGGGACCGGGACCGGGACTTAAACCCGAGACCTCTGGATCAACGTATCAGTGCTCTTCCATCTGAGCTATCCAGTCCTTAGATGGTGGCCTTCCCTATTAGCCAACTAGTCTTTGCCGGGATGATGGTTGCCAGTCAAAAGCAATTCAACCATTAACTGCCGTATATCCCCAGGGATCACACCCGTTGCTTTTATTCAGATGCAAACAACCAATTGTTATAAACCTAGCTACAGGTTACGGGGACCACACAAAGTGGATGCAGCTTTTTCAATTCAAGTCTAACAACCAAAGGAAAAAACTGACAGGGAACTTTGACCAGACCCAGGACTTGAACCCAAGACAGCAGTTATGGAGTGCCCATTGCCAGGAGTTCTAGGTTGTAACTTTAAATACCAAGTACCAACCCCCTTTTTTTCTCTCTCTCCGTAGATCTGGAGTCTATTTTGGAGAAGACAAAGCACTGTAGGATGCGAATGATCGTAACCGACGGAGTCTTCAGCATGGACGGTGACGTCACACCACTCGGGTAGGAATCAAATGCAAGACTGCCCTTCGGGATCCAATTTTGTTTACGTTGCCACGTTTCAAACCTTGTTTTGGATGTTATCACGAATGAGATTGAAATATATGTAAATGCAGACTGCGACTGGAAGAATGGTTCCACAGGTGGGAAGTGAGAGTGTTCACCAGGGATGTAAGACTTCCGGAAATTTCCGAAATGGCGTGATTTTTTTTCTTCAGATTTCTGGAAATGTCATGATTTTTTTAATTTATTTTTTTATGTCAAACTGCCAAAACTGGTATCTCAAACTGCTCAATTTGTATCTGTTAAAACCCTAAAAACTGAAGGGCGCCTGCAACCCTGGCCCGAATATTGGAATCGCATCTCTCGGTCGCGTAAGCGCTCACTCGCAGTCGCAGAAATTTATTGGCCTTCGGTGATTTTCAGGAAATGACTTTGTCGGTCACTTACATCCCTGGTTCTTACAACTCAAACGCGCAGTCCCTTTTCGCCTTCTGTGAAGAAGCTGCTTGCTGTCTTCTGAAAATGACCTGAGGCAATGTCAACAGTTGTTGGTCACTTTGTTGGTCACTTCCCTGGTTCACTGTCACATTTGGATCGGCGGTGGCAACCCGCGGTCAACTTTCCTAAAAATGTTTCGGGGTTTCCTTTTTTAGTGTCGGGCCATAGTTTGCCAGTAATTTACGAACCTAAAGATATTAATTGGCAATTGACGATAAGCGTAGTAATTAACGAACCTAAAGAGATTAATTGGAAATTGATGAAGTGGTGAAAGTGTAGTAAGTAACGAACCTGAAGATATTAATTGGACATGACGATCAGTGTATTTATTAACGACCCAGAAGAGTTTCAATGGTAAAAGTCGAAAGCGAGGAATATGTATTCGACAATGCATGAGTGAATGTAGTGTATTATGGAACCTAGGGTGCAAATTGCTAAATAAACGTAGATTATTGTAAATAGCATTTAGTGTCGGAAATTCACTTCTGTGGTATTCCCTATCCACCGTCATGGCCTGTCCCGAAAAGGGGTGGTTGTGACATTCACGCTCTGTCTGATTGAGGTTGGTTGCTTTCAATGCTGTCTGATTGAGGTTGGTTGCTTTCAATGCTGTCTGATTGAGGTTGGCTGCTTTCAATGCTGTCTGATTGAGGTTGGTTGCTTTCAATGCTGTCTGATTGAGGTTGGTTGCTTTCAATGCTGTCTGATTGAGGTTGGCTGCTTTCAATGCTGTCTGATTGAGGTTGGCTGCTTTCAATGCTGTCTGATTGAGGTTGGCTGCTTTCAATGCTGTTTGATTGAGGTTGGTTGCTTTCAATGCTGTCTGATTGAGGTTGGTTGCTTTCAATGCTGTCTGATTGAGGTTGGTTGCTTTCAATGCTGTCTGATTGAGGTTGGTTGCTTTCAATGCTGTCTGATTGAGGTTGGTTGCTTTCAATGCTGTCTGATTGAGGTTGGTTGCTTTCAATGCTGTCTGATTGAGGTTGGTTGCTTTCAATGCTGTCTGATTGAGGTTGGTTGCTTTCAATGCTGTCTGATTGAGGTTGGCTGCTTTCAATGCTGTCTGATTGAGGTTGGTTGCTTTCAATGCTGTCTGATTGAGGTTGGTTGCTTTCAATGCTGTCTGATTGAGGTTGGTTGCTTTCAATGCTGTCTGATTGAGGTTGGTTGCTTTCAATGCTGTCTGATTGAGGTTGGTTGCTTTCGATGCTGTCAGATTGAGGTTGGTTGCTTTCAATGCTGTCTGACTGACGTCGGCTTCTTTCAATGTTGTGATTGCGCAGGGAGATAGTGAGTTTGGCCGATCGGTACGAGGCCCTGGTCTTCTCCGACGAGTGCCACGCCACGGGCTTCCTGGGCAAGACGGGCCGCGGCACTGAGGAGCACCTGGGCCTGGAGGGATCCTGCGACATCATTAACTCCACCCTGGGGAAGGCGCTCGGTGGGGCAGCAGGTACATGTAGGGTCTGTAACATCGGATCAAGTGCCGGGGGGGAGGGGGTGGGACTCATGTCACTTCCAAGCCGCGTTTCCACTGGACTAAAGCTTTACCGAGACGATGGTTAAATTTCCAAGGGTCAAATTTGACCGTTGTTCTCACTTGGATTTTTTTAGTCGGTCAATTTAACCGAGACGATGGTTCAAGTAACCGAGCTGGTAATAGGGCCTATGTGGGTGCTGTGCGTGACCTTTGAGGTTACGAAAATGACGTCAGTAGCATTCAAGATTAGGTCAACGTACATGGTACGTGTACATATAGCGCGACACAAAGCAGACGATGTGCACAGTGCATGTACGTGTTACGTCATAGGCTGGATGTTGGTTTTTTTACCGAGTCGCATTTTACCGAGTGGTGCGTTTCCACTGGACTAATCGGCTCGGTTAAACTTGCCTGGTCACTTTTTACTGGGCAGAGAATGGCCGGTTAATGTAACCATTCGGCTCGGTTAAATTAACAAAGAGGAAATTTAACTGGGCCGTTTCCACTGGACTCAAAATGGGAAGAGTATCCATCGTCTTGGTTACTTTCACCAAAACAAGTCCGGTGGAAACGCGGCTTATGATCCCCATGCCCGAGACTGAGACCATTATGACACTTCTATGTAGAGTGTAATAATAAGGATAGTTTGCTCTGAATCTGACTACATTAACTCTCATTTGAGATTTCTAGTGTTGTTTTGGATTTCCTAAACTAGTGTTGTTTTGGATTTTTTTTTTTTGCCCACTTTTAAGGATTTTGTTGATTTGTTTCACTTTCAAAGATGTAAGGTCTCCATTTGGCTGTGACTGTTTCTATCTTAGGCTGTAGCCTATACCACAGTGAACCCACTGCCCATGATGGCCATAACCATAGAACAATAGTAGGGCAAGAAACTCCACCCGGGAGTGCATAAAAAGCTCCACCACTAGTAAGACTGGGCACTCAGTACCAGAGCTATGCTACGGTGAAGACACCCTGCCTACCTGCCTACAGCGGTTAACAACCACATTTGCGTGTCCAGAAACGGGGGTAAGAACCAGTTAGGTAGTGTTTGCTCCTTACAGTGACTACCCCTGTGGAAGGGCACACTTTTGTGTACTTGTGTAGTTCATTAGTTAGTATCAAATCCTTAAAGATCTCCCTGTGATCATTGAGTTTTGACTTGATTGATTTGTTTCTATTTTACAAGGTGGGTACACTGCAGGGCCCAAGAGTCTGGTTGACTTGCTGCGTCAGAAATCCCGGCCGTACCTTTTCTCCAACACGCTTCCACCGCCAGTCGTCGCCTCTGCTTCCAAGGCAAGTTTTTTTTATAGCAGAGCAGAGGAGGCGGGACACCAGTTCGTGCCAATTGTACGTGTCCAGTGCATGCTTCCTGGGTGCACGGATGCAGCAAACCTATTGGCAGTTTGGTTCTGCATGCAGGTCCAGTGTTGAATAAGACTGAAGGCTTAAAATTCAGTGGGCCTGACGTTTCGATCCTAGCAGGACCTAGCAGGACCTTTCTCAAAGCTTTCTGATAATCTTTCTTTTGTGTTCACTCCTTCACACTTCTCTTTTTGATCTTTCCCCTCCTCTCACTAATCCCAACCCTACTCCTTGCCCTTCCCTTTGATCTCACCCTACCAGCTTTACTCTTTGTCCTTTGTTTCTCATCCGTGTCCTATTCACTCTCTTCCCCCCTCCTTTGTGTACATGTATCTGTTTTGTCACTCTGCCTTTGAGAAAGGTCCTGCTAGGATGGAAACGTCAGGCCCACTAAATTTTAAGATTTGCATTTTGATAATTTTAGTCAGTAAGCAGTTTGCAACATTTTTTGTATATCACTTTAAGACTGAAGGCTGTGCATTGTGTTGGTACTGAAAAAAGAGTAGGTCTGCGGTGACACCATGTATGAAGAATCTCTTTTGTGAGTGAGTGTGATAGATAAAAACATAATGTTTGCATCACGGAGAATGTAATTCAATGAGGGTTTGCCCTGCTGAGTGAGTGTGGTTCCGGAACGAGACCGGAGGGTTTCACTTGATGTTTCGGACAGGGTGCTCTGTCCGTCTTCAATGCATCAATGAGCTTAGGGCCGCCGCAGAGTTATCTGCTTACCAAAAAATTCTCTCGAGGTGGTTAGCTCAGCACGTAGCTCACCGTGTGCGCTGAACTTTTGGTGAGATTTCTGCCTCAAGAGGCCGTGAGACCAATATCTATCCTGTTTGATTTTTTTCGCCTCTCGTGGATGAAAACTCATCGTGTGCGGCGACTTGAGCTATGTGCTGAGCAAAACATATATTTTTGGAAGCCATCATGTGAACAGAGCGTGCGCTTTTATTGGCCAGTTGTTATTTTTTTGGTCAGCACGTACAGGGAGCTCAAGTCGCCGCACACGATAAGTTGAATTGAACCGAATTGAAAGAGCTACAGTGGGTCCGTGTATTATTGGGTGTAGGCAGCACGCCACATTTTTCTGTGTTCATGATCATTGCCGATAGTGATAGCATAGACCAATAATTTATTTTGTGTACTTGTTGCCGATCTTGCTTGCAGGTGATGGACATGATTATGTCTGATTCCTCCCTGATTGAGCAGCTGCACACCAACACCAAGCGGTTTCGAGACAGAATGACCGATGCCGGCTTCACACTCTGGGTAAAGTCCTGACTCAGCTGTGCCAGTCATGTCTGAGATCTGTCACCTACGGTCCCTCAATTGACCGATTACGCGACCACTGTTTACATGCCATCACGCGACTCATAGTCAAGCAGGCATGCAACTTTTCTGCGGATCCGCGGATTTCCTTTTTTTTTTTTATTTGGCCGTAAAAAAAAAAATCCGTAAAAAAAAAACAAATTGCATCTGGATATTTCTTCTCCCCTAACTATTATTTAAAACACATGCTGAGATCAGGTTAAAAACTTTGATGTTTACTTTTCATTATGTGTAATCAAAATAAAAATCAGTTTTCTGGGCGTATGCCTTGAAAATGGTTAAAATCTGTCACTCAGCTTAAAGTCATTAGTTGTCACAAACTGCTCAGAATGCACCACAGAGCATCTAGAATCCAAAATTTTCCTGGGCCCTTAAGCGGGCCCCAAACCCCACGCTGTGAGGACTTCGTGCTTCGCGCTCGCAGTTTCATTCGGACATTTTCCTCTTTTTTTTACAATTCAAGAGTTGCATGCTTGATAGTGGGTATGTTTTCATCTCATTTGGCACCGAGCTAGTAATGGAAACAAACAGAGAAGAATGTGGACAATGTGAGTCGTCTCTGCCCGTTTTCACTCCTGTTCTGCACCAAATGAGATTGAACTAAATACCCGCTATGAGTCACGTGTTGGCATGTAAACATTGGTCGTGCAATCGGTCTATTGTTTCCCAGTTTACTCACTGTGCTCAGTGTTTGCCAACTTTGATATCTCCCTCTTCCACACTGATACCACTCCTTGTGGCTGTGAACAAATTAGCTGTCATTTACCATGAATTTCATCAGTGTATGATATATACTAACTGTATGTAAGACTCAAAAGTTAGAGGGCCTGACATTTTGATCCTAGCAGGACCTTTCTCAAAGGCAAAGTGATGTATGTAGGACTGTGACATCTTCAAGCATTACAATTCACAACATGATACATTTCATAAACCACAACTAAATCCAGTACCGTAAATTCACGGGTATAATGCGTACCGTGTATAATGCGCACCCCCAACTTTTACCTTCAGCCGAGAAAAAAACAAAAACATGTCTGTGGACTAAAAAAAATGCATGTCCTGACTTGGATTGCAGATCTGCCCCCAATTTTTGCCTTCCACCGAGGTAAAAAAACAACAACATGTCAGTGGACTGAAAAAAATATTGTCAAGTTGTTTCCGTCCCACAGTGGGAAGGATGATCACCCTCTGAATAAAATAATCCATTCGAGCCCAAGTTACCTTGCCATGGGAAAAAAAAAACAGGGGGAGTTTGCAGTGGGGACGATGATTGAAAGCTCCATTGTTGAAATACCTCAGATTTGACATCATTTGATGAATGTATTTGGGTGTGCATTGCAATACTAGGGCAAGGACCATCCCATTTGTCCCGTCATGCTTGGCGACGCTAGTCTGGCTGGACGCTTTGCGGAGGAGATGCTCAAGCGAGGCATCTTTGTCGTTAGCTTCAGCTTTCCCGTGGTGCCTAAAGGTGAGTGAGTCTAGTTTTTTGTACGTAAGATCGCCCAAAACAAGGCTGGAAAGCCACTCATCAAGGCTAAAGCCCCTACGCAACATTGGTCGAGGTCAAAGAATAGCATCCATACGTTGTCTGATCCAACAGCTTTCAAATGATATCAAAATTATTTCCGTGTGAACTTTGTTGTAAATAGTACAAGGGGACTTTGCTCGTTCATTTGGTACCAGACACAATATAGCAGCACCATTCTAACTCCTCGAAAGCGGCCATTCCAAAAGGCAGGAACTTTACATTTTCATGAAAATAGTACACAAACACTCCCCCGAAATCCTCGTTTTTTCAACATTTAGAGACGGATTTCGGAAAAAAATCCTTTGGACATAATATCCTCTAATACATTAACTTTCTGAAAATACAAAAAATAAATAAATATCGAATTGAGAACTGAGAAGATACTTTGACTTAAGGCGTTGTTTACTCGAAAAGTGTTTTGGTGGGATAATCCTCATGTCGCTGTGCCGGGTCACAAATGAGCTTGACTGTGATATTCACTGAAGAGACACCCCTTAAGAAAGTTGGATGTGTTTGTTGTGTATAGGCCAGGCAAGGATCCGAG
The DNA here is from genome assembly GCA_949987565.1 of Luidia sarsii. Lineage (NCBI taxonomy): Eukaryota > Metazoa > Echinodermata > Asteroidea > Paxillosida > Luidiidae > Luidia > Luidia sarsii. The sequence continues at coordinate 4,541,213 of OX465109.1, forward strand.
TGCAGCTGTCCTCGGCCCATTCAGAGCAGGAGATTGACCGGTGCATCGATGCCTTCATGGAGGTCGGCAGAGACCTGAATGTCATCTGAAGTCGGCCGGCGACAGTCCCAAAGAGTTGGGCCACGGTGACAGCGGGCGGCTGTATTGGTCTTCAATGTCTTAGACTCGATGAATGCCTCCAGTCTATTGCCCCATTTCAGGGTCAAACCTTTGTGAATCATGTCTGTGAATACAAAATGCCCATTAAGAAATGCTGTGTGTCTCAGTTACTCGCTATACTTCATTGGGACAGTATGATATATATTTTTTTCAAATTTTATTAAAATATGAAATGGAACTGCTTCTGTTTATAAAACTGAAACCTCGGACATGTCATTGATATATGTACGACTTTGTAAGCCGGTATCTTGAGCTATATTACAGGGTTTTTTCTTGCCTCTGGTTACCACTTTTTTTGTTTATTCAGGTCTCGGAGTTATGATAAGGTACAGCGGATTTATCATGACTTGACCTTGCTCTAAGTACTGAAGGCCTTTTCACACTACACCCATTCCCCAGGAAATATCTGGGAAAATAGGGACGGACGTTTTCACACTGCAGCCATTTTAACCCCTCAGTTTCGCGGGAAATAGCGTAATTCCGCATGTAATCCGAGGGCTGGCTTACCTACCCACAGGGTCGTGTTGCTGCATAGTGCATGGTGCTTTTGACACTCAGCTCACTGTAATTGCCGGGAAATTACCATTAGTGTGAATTGACAGAGGAAGTCCTGTGGAAATCATTTTTACACCGGGGATTGAGAAAATGGGTGTCATGAGAATTGCCAGTTAGGTTTTACTTCCCCCCGAGAAGATCCCGGGAATTAGCTGTGTTCTGTGAAAATGTCTTTTAAGTACAATTGGGCCTTTATTTTTTCCCCACTCACTATTTTCTGTTCAGTTCTTTTACTTTCAGAGTTTCTCTTTGCATATCAGGGTGAGTTACAATTTATCTAGTCCACAAACTACATAATATTTATATGGCACATTTTTTTCCCTTCTCAGTCAACACAGCATCTTTTTATGAATCACCCCCAAAAATAAAAAAACACCCCAAAACACCAACACCCCTCCCCAAACAAACAAACAAACAAACAAACAAACAAACCCAAATATATATATTTTGATACTACAGTAGATACTAGATTCCTTCAGTTTATTTCGTCCATTTACTGAAATAGGTACCCTATTTGTATTATTAAAGGCCCTATACAACATTGGTAAAGGTAAAAAAAAATGCCACCGTTTGTGTGTTAAACCATTAAACATCCCCCAAAAGCAATCCTAAAGGTAAAAAATCGTCACGGTTTTTGCACCATTCTGTAGTGTAAGAAATATGTCTTTTACTTGCGAGTAAAAAACTATTTGACAATGTTTGAGTGAATATTTATTGGGAAGTAAAACATCCCAGATCATTATATTTCATCATGAGGATTCTATCATGACCATCTACAACCTGTGTCAATTAGAAGGAAATCAATGGACATCGATGTTTTCCGATCTTCCCAATGTTGTATTGGGCCAGTCGAACATCATATTAAAGTCAAAAGTGTTGCAAACATACCTTATAAAGACCAGTCACTTACTTTCTCAATTGATAATCACATTATTTGGTAATTTTGAAGTGAAGAATAAAACAAATACTGGATTTGAATTAATGAAAAAAAAAATGTTCACGTAAGTTTATGCCCTCGGGTCTATAGCACTCCTGCGAAAAAAGGAGGTTATTTTTTGTCGGCGTTTGTTTGTTTGTTTATCTGTCTGTCTGCAAAATAACTCCGAAAGTTATTAATGTATGGTTCTGAAATGTTTACAGCAAGTTGGTATTCTCACTGGCTGGAGGTGATTCTGTTTTTGGTGATGATCTGGCCGGATAAAGTGGTGGATTCTAGAGCACTTTGGAATGTTCGTTAATGTGGTGGCAAGACTCGAAGCGAGTCTAACCGTAGGTCTAAAATCATACCTCCTAACCTCTGCCAAAGCAGTGTAATGCTATGGTCCGTATGTATCATTACATAATCTTCATTTATTTTATTCAATTCCCCCTTTTGTGTTAATAATCACGCCCAGTAATTCTATTCTGAGGCCCTATTCTTTGCTTTACTAATGATTTTGAACAATTACAGAGCTCTGTTAATACCGGTAGAACTAAGTTACTATACCAGCATTCTCCTGACCACGGGCAGGGTACACACTGCCCAAAACGTTTAGTTATCGACTCTTTTCAGAGCCACACTCCTTCTCGAAAGAGATGTGCTATACATGGCGTCACCGCAATCCTTCCACCATGCAAACCTTCCGGTCTTATCTGATACGTTACTTAGTGTCACCGCAAACCTTCCACCGGTAGTTGATATCTCGAAAAACCGGCATGTCACGTACAAGGTTACGTGTTGTACAATGTATTTGGCTGTGGCGTAAGTGACCTTCCGCTGTCTGGCAGTTGTTGATTGTCTACAGGCGTGATCTCAACTTTCATTACAGAATCCTTATAGTAATTATTTGCATCCAAATTCCACATATCATTGATTATACTCCATGGCGGGTGGTCTGCGCTCTCCGAGTGCTTTTCTAGATGTGATTTTCTAGATAGGCTTAAGTTATTATTACAGAAATATGCAGAATTGTTGCAAACTGCTTAGGCCCACTGACTAAAATGACCCAAAAAGCGAATATCAAATCTTGGGAGGGCCTGACGTTTTGATCCTAGTAGGAATTTGCTCAGAGGAGGCAGAAAGCCTCTGAGTAAGGATTAACAGCAGGGTAGGACCTAAATCATTTTGCTTTTACTAGTACAGTGCAACGTCGCTATAACGAACGCCGATATACCGCCATACCAAACGTTCGGTATAGCGGTCCTTCGTTAGGCCTATATCAGTTGCGGCCACATATTTTGTACACACAAATTTGGAGTCTAAGGGCATGTTCGTTACAACCGAATAATTTTCATGTATCCCTGGATGTTCGTCATGATGGCGACGTTCCACTAGTAACGCGACCTAAGCCTGCGTGTAACAGCTAGCCCAGATGTTGGCCCTTAATTTGCCTAGGGTTTGTCTACTTTGATTTACTTTCGGCAGTGTTATACGAAGTGATGAAAACCAAATTGATAGATTTAGGCAGGACCATTCTCAACGGCAAAAAGCCTTTGAGAATGGTCCTGCTAGAATCGAAACGTCAGGGCCTCCTTATCAATTATTTTTGATAGGCCTGTAAGTTATCATTACGTTATAGGTTGGGCTTCTTATAATATATACACCACATCCTTAAAACTTACCATTTCAGATATTTTGGTGTTTACGTTCAAGCGAAGCTGTGCAATGACTACATTAGATCCCTCACTCTTTGGTTTGTGTTTGTTGTTCTATGTCAGGAGCCACGTCAGTTTTGACAATTTGTCAGACTTTCTCACTTTCCCGTTTGTTTCTTGGTATATTTTTTTATCTTACTGCTTCGTCAAAAAATGTACATCTTTTGCATGCCAGTCTTGGCCCGTAAGACTACGGTAGCTTCTTCACTCTAGCCACGGAGCGGTACTTATTATATCTCCAGGCTTGAGTAAGCTTAGGAATAAGAGGCGGCGGGTAGGCCCTAAATCATTCATCTAGTAACACGAGCTATTAAAGGATGTGCGCTACACCCCGCACGTTGCCCCATAAAAATGCCAAGGGTTCATAGCGTATACTTTGATTTACTTTCGTCAGTGTTATAATTATGAAGTGATGTAAACCGCATTGATAGATGTAGGCGACAGGCGATGATGACGGATGGTATAAAAAAAAATCCTCAGATTCCTTTTGGTTGACCCCAGTGATAACGCCATGCTTTCTATATAATAATTATGGCCAGACCTGGATTGAACCATGCAATGCTTCACGAACCCTCTTCTTAATAACTGACTCTGGTTATACAATTTCATTGTAGTGAAAGAGTAATTTCATGTAAATACAAGTGCTGGTATAGAATTTCGTTTCAATAGAAAAGGTGAACGGTCCATTGGGGAATAGTGTGTTATAGTCGGGATGTCATTAGTTATTGCGTCTTCCATTTTGATAGGATTGGCGTTATGGAGTGTATAGACCAATTTGTCACCGTCTCCGTGGATGCGACCATGTCTGGGGACTCGTCGTCTCTCGTACCAACCCCTTTGTGTATACTATTGTATCAGTCGCCTGATAGGCACGTGCACACAAAGGGTTGTCGTGCGGTGCCCCCAGCTATGGCGGCTTCGGGAAGGATTTTCCCAAATGGGTCTATAATTATTATACGGCTATAACCAACTTATTTGCATGGGCACCTGCAAACTACATGTACATCGACTGGGCATCAGACTCAGTGCTGCCCCGTGGGGCGACACGTACTTTCAACCGATCATCTTCACATCTCACCCCGGGGCAAATCAGCCCTGGGTTCGGCCAGCTCGTGTCTCACTGCACAAGTCAATTTCCCCGGGCCGCGTAATTTTCTTTTCGTAGGAGGGTTAGGGGCAATTATCATAAAGTAATGGGCGTTGTTTTTAAAGCAAATTTCGACAGAAGAAGGTTACGACACGCCCATGTATGATGATTGTCCCTAACTTTCCTGCGAAAAAAATACGCCCCGTAAAATGCAGTTGTACTTTAAAATGTAGTTGTACTTCAAAATGCAGTTGTACTTTAAAATGCAGTTGTACTTTAAAATGCAGTTGTACTCTAAAATGCAGATGTACTTTAAAATGCAGATGTACTTTAAAATGCAGTTGTACTTTAAAATGCAGTTGTACTTTAAAATGCAGTTGTACTTTAAAATGCAGTTGTACTTTGAAATGCAGTTGTACTTTAAAATACAGTTGTACTTTAAAATGCAGATGTACTTTAAAATGCAGATGTACTTTAAAATGCAGTTGTACTTTAAAATGCAGTTGTACTTTAAAATGCAGTTGTACTTTAAAATGCAGTTGTACTTTAAAATGCAGTTGTACTTTAAAATGCAGTTGTACTTTAAAATGCAGTTGTACTTTAAAATGCAGTTGTACTTTAAAATGCAGTTGTACTTTAAAATGCAGTTGTACTTTAAAATGCAGTTGTACTTTAAAATGCAGTTGTACTAAACTTTTTCGAAACAGTACGGCGTTGAATGCTGCATTTTTGCGAAACAAATGAAGCGGTTTTCACTATTTTCTCGAGACTCGGTTGGCGGATTGAGCTGAAAGGTGCACAGGTGTGCTGTTTCATGCATTTTGTTGCATCAAACAACGTATGGATGGTATTCTTTGACCTCAACCAATGTTGTGTAGGGGCTTTAAAATGAATGAAAGTAACGGTGACAAAAGCTGGAGCCTAAGCCAGTTTTGGGAAACGGGCCTAGGATTGTAAACATGCGGGTGGTGAAAGCCGCGTTATATGTTACACCCTGGGTCCCCTGTTTGATCTCTTAATAGAATAAGAAGCCAACGAAGGCAATAAAACGACTGCAGAAGAATGATTCACGACACTCTACACTCTGCAAGTCTCTAGTGAGAAGCGCGCGCTTTTTGGGGGTGACCTTTGTGCCATTGCTCGGCCCGAGGCGAAATCAGCCCTGCCCCCGTTTTCCACATTTGTGACCCGGCACAGCATAATGAGGAATAACCCCACTTTTGAGATTTTGAGGTTTTCTAATGATGTGAAAGAGTATACCATTAGATTTCAAATGATATCAAAATATAATATCCTCTAATACTTAAAATTTCCGAAAATAAAAACAAAAGAAAATTGATTTGTAATCGAATTGTGAGTATACTTTAATTTCAGGCGTTGTTTACTTAAAAAGTGTTTTGGTGGGATAACCTCATGTCGTTGTGCCGGGTCACATTAAAAGGCCTATTCAGCTTTGTAAGGAAGCCGGAAAGTGCCAGGGGATCAGAGGTAATTTTTTTTTTTTTTTTTACAAGTGCGTGAATATTTTTTGTGTAGCCTTGTGGTATCTGGCGGCCGCCACTATTATCTGGCGGCCGCCACTTACTATCTGGCGGCGCCAGATAAGGCTACATAAAAAAAATATTCAAGCGCTTGTGAAAAATAAATTCATTTCTTGCCCCCTGGCACTTTCCGGCTTCCGTAGGTTTTTAAACCCTGATCGCGAGCAGGGTTGAACTCGCCCCCGGGAAAAGAGCGATCTCGGGAGTGGGTGGGGGTGGGGTGACGCAGGGGTGAACAGTTCCAGTGAGAAACGGGCTCATACTTTCACCTCTGCTTGGCCAAGGGGCCGGGCCACTCAAGATATTTTGGTCTAGTGAGAAAAGCCCTATAGGATGAAAGGTTTGTTGGCGGTTTTATTTTTAATAAAAAGGCTGATTTTTAAGTAACAATAGGCCTACCTTTTCCCCCCCTCTTCCATGCTCGCAATCAGATTCGGCTGGAAAGTGGCATGTGTTAATATTCGATAATTACGCCTTCTTTATTTCCGAGTACGTAAGTAAAGCACTATAGCCCAGGTTAGAATATTATCTATGGGTCATACCGTATCACACCAACGCACGTTTTGACTCTGGAGGTCTACAGATTTGGTTACAAAGCTACTGTGCCTATAGACACTACTATGTGTTTTTAACTTCAACACATCATTACCACCTCCTTCCTCAGTTTGAGTGGCCATTGACTGCCACAGCTTACCGTGTCCGAAACGGGCTTGCAGAGCCACGGCTACGGCTATTGTCTTCGCATCCCTGTGTGTTTCCAATGGAGCGAAGATCTAGCCGTAGCTCTAGAAAACAGATTCGGACACGGCCTAAGTTTGTTCACCTATGCAAGTTGACTGTTGTGGAACAAAGACGGCAGCCTGTATACTTCCATTATACAGTCGTCAACCTAACAACGTGAACAACGTTGATAAGTACTCCAAAACTATTAACGATTGGAAACCGATATTGCCTTCTAATGCGAGCTATGACTAATGCATACGTTCGGAGTTGTATGTGCCTTTCGGTATTATTTTGTGTTTCAATTTCAAGAAACATTTCTGCCGGTTGCCGAAGCCCGCGCGTTGACGTATAGAAATCGAAAGTACTCGGGTTTACCGAGGTCTTTGGAATTAAGGGGCTTACCTGGATCGTACCCAACGCATTATCGTGGATTCGTACTCCCAGCTAAAGGTCAACGCATTGTGGAGCAGATGTTTTGAAAACCGCGGGATCGGGACTCCATGGCTCTGACCGCCTAATGGTCGTTTGCACTATAGGCTATCGCTTGCACCAAACGTGAAAATGAAAGTATCACACTGTCCTAATTATGGAGCGCCATTGTTTTTGCTTCTGCTCCAACTGCCTTTGGAACCGGACGACTAGACAAGTTCACAATGACAGTTGTGTGTGAAGCCCTGTACATCATTGGTAAAGGTCAAAAGATTGCCACAGTTTGTGCGTTAAACCATTAAACATAAAAAAAAGCAATCCTGCGAAGGTTTCAGCTCAAAATGGTAATCTGAGAAAGTAAAAATAAAAGGCAAAAAACTCACGGTTTACGCACCAGCCTGTAATGTAAGGAAACGTTATTACTGGCGAGTGATAAACTATTTGTCGATGTTTTAGTGAAGATTTCCCGAAAAGTACAGCATAATCCCAGACCGCAAGATTTCAACTTGAGGATTATTTCATGACCATCTACAAACTGTGTAAATTAGAAGGAAATCTGTGGACATCAATGTTTTCTGATCTTCCCAATGTTGTAGGCCTATTGGGCTTTTAATCTCTACCCAAGACGTAGTTGGGGGCAGGGGACATATAGATGGGGCAGCGTGGAGTGACGAGTTCAATTCAGGTCCTACATGTTTACACTCTTACTGCAATACAAAACAAAACCCTCAGGCGACTAAACATTAGTATAGGTCCACACCACATGCTTTTCTGATGTTGATCAGAAATGGCATAACACATCCCCCACACACACCCGTACACACGTATACTTGTGGGGGTATTTCCTTTGTTCAGCTCGTGTACTAAAAAAAACACTCCCAGAAAAGCCTAATTCAAATCGCTCCCTTTCGAACCAGAGTCACTTTCCTAGGCTGAAATTTCTAGCGAACGTCCCTTATATAAATTAGTTCTTTTTGCGACCAATAAACATACCTCGGAAATTCCTCCTTTTTGAGTTAATTCCAAATAATCAGTTTCGTGAAAACCTTATGGGGTACCAACAAAGTACCCCACAAGGAGCGGTCCCATTGTTCTGAGTACCCACCCATTGTTCCGGTACCCCACGACCCACCTTATGTAAGCCCATCACACATACATACTCTTTTTTGTATCCTTGTGGAGACATTGCTTTGTTGTCGTGCACTATACAACCGAGTAAGAAACAAATTGTTTTAAAAATGCTCCCATTTCAACAACATTCACTATCCTGGGTAGAAATTAGGACCGTACGTCCCTTATACTTATAACTCTTCAATTTGTGTCGGATTCTTACCCATACAAAATGTCCCGTTTTTTAGTTATTTCCAAATACCAGTTTCATGAAATCCTTGTGGAGACGTATACACCTTTACAATTTCCCTGTGGAGACCTATATTCAACCTAGTGTCTTAGGTCTCCACAAGGCACTAGATTCGCGCCCCCCCCCCACACACACACCCACACACACGCGCACAAACCATGTACAAATCAAACAATTTAAGGCAGCCACACCTTTATTGTTTTACCCTTCGGGAGGTGACGTCACAATTTACAATGTACACATTTCACCTCACTTCCGGGGTATAGATGAGCGGGGTCAGTCCGCTTCAAATGGCTTCCGGTTCGGTGAACAACCACGACTGCGGCCGGCCGTGGGGCGTGCATGATAAGCAGGCACATGCAGTTCATGCATGCGGTCCATAGCACAGACCTGTACGCTAGTACTGTCCTATCATATACATGTACATAGTTCCTGTTCGTCCTCAAGCCATTTCCACATCCTGCGTATAGGTCTATGTATGCTTTGACATTGTTCAATCATTTGACTTATACCTACAGCCGTGCAACGTTCCTTCTGAAGCACGAATGAAGCTTACTGCCGATTGGTGATCAGTTATTGCCCGTTAAATTCTCCGCTGGCCACCATGGCTCGTTTGCCACTGCCATGTGTGCCCACGATAGCGCCAGTTCTGTTGTGGATGCCACTTCTAGTACTACTGGTGATGCTGGACAACCAATGCAACGGATTCAACTTGGATGTCACATTGCCCATCACACGCGCCGGGCCGGCCGATAGCTTGTTTGGATACACAGTTGCCTTGCATCGACAGAGTGGCGGAGATAATGTGTAAGTTGAAAACGAATGCAAAACCATTGAATGAAACACAAGCAGTATACGAGAAATCCGTGAAGTTTTGCTCTCCATAAAGGATTTCTACTGATTATACAATGCTTTAGAACACATAATAATGAAGTACGTTGTATTACTATTAGGTCCTTGCAAAGTAACGACCATCAGCCGTGGCTGTTGGGTCCATCACGGTCCATCGGGACGGTGCAAACAGGGCTATCATTATCTTTCTCGGTGCACGCGTACAACCGAGTAGACAACAGATGTTATGTAGATCTTGTCATCCAAATTTCCCGTACAGGATATACAGCCGTGCAGGGCAAGAATACAAATCCTTATTTTTCATAGCTAGCTGTTGTCGATATTACCACATCATCACCCCCATGCATTGGTGCAGAGGTCGTCAACAAAACGAAAGGGGTAACAGTTGAACCGGCTTCAACTTTAAGACTGCACGCAGGCTGTTTATAGCGGGTTTTATTATTGCGTTTGATGAACTGAAGCTCGCAATTTCAACTACACGTATGGAGCGCGCGTATGAACATGTGGCTATTTTCAATAACACGAGCTCGACAGAAATCGATGTGCCCTCAGTTTGTTTTGGCACTGCGCATGTCGCGACGCACAAAAGAAATCACGTTTCCAGGCAAATATGAGGCAACCGTAATAGAATGCCTGCAAAAAGGGTGACATAGTCAAAACGGCGCTTAAACACGGAAAAGATTCTCGGGCTCCCCCTCAGTATTGACCTAAAGGCCCTATACAACATTGGTAAAAGATTGCCACAGTTTGTGTGTTAAACCAATTCCAAAAAAAAGATCAAATGGTACGTGATCTTTTAGATCAAATGGTAATCTGAGAAAGTGGAAAAAGGCAGAAAAACCGTCAGTGCGTCACGGTTTTCGCACCGTTCTGTAGTGTCAGAAATAGTTTATTACTCGCGGGTAATAGACTAATTTGTTGATGTTTTAGTGAAGATTTCTCGAGAGGTACAGCATCCCAGACCGTAAGATTTCAACATGAGGATTCTATCATGACCATCTACAAACTGTGTAAATTAGAAGGAAATAATTAATGTAGACATTGATGATTTCAGATCTTCCCGATGTTGTATTGGGCCTTAAATTGACCGCTTGTACGGGTACGGGTATATCTAGTGCTTTACGGAGAGGTTGAATAGGCCCCCATAGGGAAATTCTAAACGTATATGTCTCTACCAGCATTTCACGAAACTGGCATTTTGAAATAACTCACGAAGGGAAAATTTGGGTTGGGTGAGAATTCTTCGCAAATTTACGTGTTTTTATGCAAGGGACGTACGGTCCAAATTTCTACCCGGCAAAGTGAATGTGGTTGAAACGGAAGCCTTTTTTTTTAAAACATGGTTTCTCATGGTTGCGTTATGATAGTGCACGAGAACAAAGCCATGTCTCCACAAGGTTAGCGGATTCAGGCATCATTGTTTTATGTGGCGCAAAACCGGTGCATGGCCCGCTACCGAAGTAGGCAGCTATGAAATAGAGCACAACGATCGAATCGACCGTACTTATTAAAGTTGGGCTCCTTCATTTCCTTGAGAGGTTCAGAAGACGAAAGGGGCTTTTCTTCGGCACACGGCGGCAAGCATTTGGGATTGACTTACAATCCGTGGAAATATTCTCATTTCCTGTTTTCGCTCTCGAGCACGCGCTTGCCCGCTGGTTCTGAAGGGGAAGTATCTATCACATTCCCTTTAAAGGCAGCATGCATGTGTGACCAGTGACCACTGATGTTATACCGAACGCCATAAACAGTATGCATGTATAGGCATATTCATTTGTATGTGCCACAGCGATTTGTATCGCTTGGTTGTTTGATATTTTTACGGCATTTTCAATGAGCACATCAAACTCAGTGCTGCATTGAAGACATTCGATGTTCAGATATTAAAGCCCCTACACAACATTGGTCGAGGTCAAAGAATAGCATCCATACGTTGTCTGATCCAACATAATGCATGAAATAGCACACCTGTGAAAATTTCAGCTCAATCCGCCAACCGAATCTCGAGAAAATCGTGAAAACGGCTTCATTTGATTCGCGAAAATGCAGCATTCAACGCCGTACTGTTCCGAAAAATAGTTTAGATCTCGGTGAGACGTAAACGATTTTCTCCCAAAATACAACATTTTAGGCAGAAATATTTCAGTGCGAGGTTTCAACCATAACCATCCTCAATCTGTATAAGTTTCATGTAAATCTGTGAACATTTCTGTTTTTCGATCTTACCAATGTTGTGTAAGGGCTTTAATATAACTGAAATCAAACACGGTCGTGGAATGTGGAAGTTTCGGGTAGTGTCGGGCTTCATTTCATATCATGTACATGTATACCGCTACTGTTATTTTGTTGTCGATCAAGGAACCACACGCACGAGGAAACGGGTGATGGCCGGGTCGCTATATATAACAAACATTATTTTTGCTGGACGACGCACAGGGGAAAACAGAAAGATAAGAAGGTTGCCTGCATGGTGGAGAAGAGCCGATAACTCAACGTTTCTCCAGGAAAGATTCTCCACGCTCATGTGGTATCCACAACACTTAATTAAAGCCCCTTACACAACATTGGTAAGATCGAAAAACAGAAATGTTCACAGACTTTATACATAAAACTTATACAGTTTGAAGATGGTTATAGTACAAACCTCTCACTGAACTATTTCTGCCTGAAACGTTGTATTTTGGGATAAATGAGTAAAAGAAATAGTTTATGTCTCACCGAGATCTAAACTATTTTTCGGAACAGTACGGCGTTGAATGCTGCATTTTCGCGAAACAAATGAAGCGGTTTTCAGGATTTTCTCGATACTCGGTCGGCGGATTGAGCTGAAATTTTCACAGATGTGCTATTTCATGCATACGTTGGATGAGACAATGTATGGATGCTATTCTTTTACCTCGACCAATGTTGTGTAGGGGATTTAAAGCACTTAGTTGACACTGTCCGAAACGTTGAGTAATGACTGGCTCTTTTTAGAGCCACACTCCGTCTCAGAAGAGATGCGCTACATTCCGTCACCGCAAACCGTCCGCATGATGGAAAACAGAAAATCGGGAGAGTGTTGTATAGGTCCTATCAACATCATTGGAAGTTAAAAGTAGTAAAAAAAACTGTTGCAAACTGCTCACTGACTGAAATGACCTGCATAAACCTGCATATACAAGCCTATATACAAATCTCAAAAGTTAAAAAGGCCTGACGTTTCGATCCATAACCTATAGCAAGGACCATTCTCAATGGAAAGAAATGATAATAGGCCTGTCGACAGAGAACTGTATGCGGGCATATCCGTCTTTTTAGATGGGGCTGGTGGAGTCAATGATGCAGCAGACGGATCATTTGGAATCATCATTACGGGGCAACGGAGCACAGGAAGGATTCGCTTTGATATGAGTGTGGATGGAATCTGACGCCAACCCCGTTGAATTGGACCGCCGGGGTCGCGTAGGCTGTACAGGATTTGGGTTAGCCTCGCTGCGTGTTATAACATCCGCCGTATTGTAGGGCCAAAACGTGCACGGGCGCCGGCACCTGTAAACAGGATGGGGTGGCCGACGGACGAGACCCACCCACCGCCCGGGAAATGACTCGCGGTGACCTTACTCAACGGAGGAAGCGTAGTTTAATATGACATCGCGTGTGATACTGATAGTGTATAGCTCCGTTTACTAATGTGGTCGCACGCTGGTATACTCGTGCCACGTGCACGTGATGTATTTGAACAGGCATTGATATCGGGTGGTCCAATTCGGCACGCTTTCGGATATGTTGGAGGGCACAAACAGGATCTTCGAACACCGATTTGTGTACCCACACTTCAAGGCGGTGTGTATGCGCTATGCAATAATAATTTGCAGTCTCATTCGCCCCCAAAATGACCAGTAATACAAAGGCTACCCTGTAGAATCGAACGATAGGAGAAAAACCCCATTCCATAATTATATACTACATCAACTGATTAAATTCATAATTAGAGTTTCATTCAGCTCTTTTGCTTCTCATCAACCCCAAAGTGATTCAGTTACCCACAGATCAGACTGCACTTTTTTTCCTACATGTTTTTCAACTCCGTTCTGACATTTGATGGCCAAGTTGTGTTGTTGCTGGCTGCGTAATGGTCATGTGGTATTTTGTTATGCGGGAAGTCTCATGTTATTTTAATGAGATTTTCAGATTTGCAGTTGTAACGTATGTTTTCTTTTTGATTTAAAGTGATATACCAAAATGTTGCAAACTGCTTACTGACTAAAATTACCGAAACGCAAATCTCAAAATTTAGTGGGCCTGACGTTTCGATCCTAGCAGGACCTTTCTCAAAGGCAGAGAAAGGTCCTGCTGGGATCGAAACGTGAGGCCCACTAAATTTTGAAATTTTCTTTTGGATGATAAGAATTGTAAGTTGGCCCTTTGGCTTGGCTACGAGAAGAATGTATTAAACCAGAATGAAATGAAAATTAGACATCAACATCCAGGAGGGTAATGACTAACACCATTGAGCTTTCTGCTAATCTTTCTTTTGTGTTCACTCCTCCACACTTCTCTTTTTGATCTTTCCCCTCTTCTCACTAATCCCAACCCTACTCCTTGCCCTTCCCTTTGATCTCACCCTACCAGCTTTACTCTTTGTCCTTTGTTTCTCATCCGTGTCCTATTCACTCTCTTCCCCCTCCTTCGTGTACATGTATCTGTTTTGTCACTCTGCCTTTGAGAAAGGTCCTGCTAGGATCGAAACGTCAGGCCCACTAAATTTTAAGATTTGCATTTTGGTAATTTTAGTCAGTAAGCAGTTTGCAACATTTTTGTATATCACTTAAAATTAGATTAAATCAAATTGGGGCTGCACTAAAACAGGGTAAAAGTTAAACCCGCCCGGGCTGCCTTGTTTTTTTTTTTACAGCTTGCAATCGGACATAATTATGTAGAATATAGTCCAGGGGCAAACGTCTGCGGGGGAGATCAGATCCTGCGGTCAAGAAGGATCTGGTCCATGCCGCGTTTGGATCCTTATCCCGCGGTGATCGCGCGTGGAGCAAGGCCCTTTTCCCCAAACCCGGCTTAGGCTTCGGCTCCGGCTTCGTCTCTGTTATTCTAAAGCTGAAAAGACAGGTTGGAGTTCTTTGTTGACCCATCCGGGTCAGATCCTTCCCGAGAGGTGGATCAGATCAGATCCAGGGATCAGATCCTGATCGCGCGAGCGTTAAGCTTTACACTTTCATCGCTCTTTGCATGGGCGTCAGTAGGTTGGGCCGTCATCATCACCATCGTCCCCATTATTGTCATTGCCACCATTATCAACCTCATTGGCCCATTGTCATCGTCCCCATCATCATCATCCTTCCCATCGCCATCATTGTTCCCATCGTCATCGTCGTCCTTTTCGTCATCATCGTCCTCATCGTCCCCATCGTCATCATTGTCCCCATCGTCATCATTGTCCCCATCGTCACCACCGTCATCATCGTCCCCATTGTCATCATTGTCCCCATCGTCTCAATCGTCACCATTGTCCCCATCGTCATCATCGTCCCATTGTCCCCATCGTCATCATCGTCATCCTCCTCATCATCGTCATCATCCCCCTCATCGCCATCAATGTCCCCATCGTCATCATCGTCCCCATCTTCATCATTGTCCCCATCGTCATCATTGTCCCAATCGTCATCATTGTCCCCATCGTCATCATTGTCCCCACCGTTCCCACCGTCATCATCGTCCTCATCGTCATCATTGTCCCCATCGTCTCATTCGTCACCATTGTCCCAATCGTCATCATCGTCCCATTGTCTCAATCGCCACCATCGTCATCCTCTTCATCATCGTCATCATCCTCCTCATCGTCATCATCGTCCCCATTGTCTCAATAGTCACCATTGTCCCCATCGTCATCATCGTCCCCATTGTCTCAATAGTCACCATTGTCCCCATCGTCATCATCGTCCCTATCTTCATCATTGTCCCAATCGTCATCATTGTCCCCATCGACATCATTGTCCTCACCGTCCCCACCGTCATCATTGTCCCCACAGTCCCCACCGTCATCATTGTCCCCATTGTCATCATTGTCCTCATCGTCATCACTGTCCCCATCCTCCCAATCGTCACTGTCGTCCCCATCGTCATCATTGTCCCCATCGTCATCATTGTTCCCATCGTCATCATTGTCCCCATCGTCATCATCGTCCCCATCGTCATCATCGTCCCCATCCTTCCAATCGTCACTGTCGTCCTCATCACCATCATCGTCCTAATCGTCATCATCGTCCCAATCGTCATCACTGTCCCCATCTTCCCAATCGTCACTGTCGTCCCCATCACCATCATCGTCCTAATCGTCATCATCGTCCCAATCGTCATCACTGTCCCCATCCTCCCAATCGTCACTGTCGTCCCCATCGTCATCATCGTCCCCATCGCCATCGTTGTCCCCATCGTCACGAATACCAACAGCTTTTGGTCTCAGTCCTTCACCCTCTCTCTTTCCTGACCTCTTCCCAGCTTGCTGGTAGGGGCCCCTCAAGCACAGACCTCTCAACCAGACGTACACAGGGGAGGCGCGGTGTATCGCTGCCCGGTGCTAGCGGACGACTGCCAGCAAGTTGTCTTCGATGCAGAAGGTGGGTTAGTATATGGTTTGAAAGGGACCACGTTGCATTATTGTACATTGCACAGCTACCCTCGTCCAATAATAATACACGTACTTAAAATTCTCCGCGCACAGCATGCGGGGCTTCGTAAATGAGGGGAAATCTGTAGCTGAATTTTTTGTTTAATATGGAATTTTGCTTGAAACAAGGATATTCATGTAAAGCCACTTTGGGTAAATGGCTAAGGAAGGAAGAAAGGAAGGAAGGAAGGAGATGGGAATTGATATTCCTCTTAATACCTCCTTTTCTATACATCCTGGAAGAGAGTTAGTGTATGGGCGAGATGAGGCAAAGAGTCTGGGCCCAATTTCATAGAGCCGCTTAAGCGTCAAAATCTGCTAAGCAGGAAAGGTCTTCCTTGTGTAAACCAGGATTACAAACTGCACTGCCATGCGATGTGATGTCAGTTGCTTTTGACTTGTATCCGACTCTTCTTTGCTTAGCAGGAAACATCAATGAAGTTTGGGTTAGGCAAGGGGGATCCTGTGGCTCATGAGTTTTTGCGCTTAAGCACATTTTGGCGCTTAAGCGGCTTTGTGAAATTGGCCCCTGGTTGCATGCTCGCTGAAACGGTCTTAACTGGAGTCAGCCAGACCAGAGGAACTTGGACGTATCTGTAGGGGGAAACTCAGGGTGGCAACCATCTGACGATGGACAAAATAGGGGTTAGCAACCAACTAGATTAACAACCCAACCCGCCTTTGCACCCGATCCAACGAGGACATGTGACAGGCAGATGATACACCAGCCCAAATGTCGGAGCGTGTATTCTACGAGGGGGCGTATGGTTGTTCTAGCGCTGCCTAAAATAATCTATTGCGTTGGTCGTCACTTTGTATAATGTACACCGGCGCAGAATGTATGATAGGTTTCACTCTCTAGTTTTGAAACCCCGTGCCTCTTTGCTAACAGGGCAGGCGATGAACAACGCGGGGCAACAGATGGGCAGCAAATCGGATCAGTTTTTCGGCGCCTCGCTCCACAGCGCTGGGGCCGGTGGGCCTGTCACGGTAGGTTTGTGTATAGGGCAAGCTCCTGGTATCAGTGTCCGCCCTTGACCCGTTGGCACAACAGTGTAACTGACTATGATCATAAGGGTTTGATTAACGACGACGTCTGTTATTGTCTTTACTCAAGTACCCTGTGAAAATGCAGAGCTGTCAATGGACGCTGATGTTCAGAAGTTCCCACTCAGTTTTTCCTTTATTTGTTTGACTTACAGGCCGTGTCCGAAACGGGCGTCTAGAGCTAGGTCTAGGTCTTCCCCCTTTTGGAAATACACGGAGATGCGAAGACAATAGTCCTAGCCGTAGCTCTGGAAACCCGTTTGGGACACGGCCTTAATTTGAAAGAAGGAAAAAAACATCCACTCTGTGTGATCCCTGGAAGTCTAACCTGTGACGATCTGCTTTCTTGTGTGCAAACATTATGAAACACTTGACCGCCGAGTTGGTGTCTTATGACTCGCATACAAGACTTCCTCGTACTGCATTTAAGTTTCAAATGTGAAGATGGTGACGTGCTGGTAACGTCTCGTATTACACAGTTTTCAGACAGATAAGATTTTAAGGTTTGCATGGTGGAAATACCAAGTATTAGGAGGTTTGCGGTGACACCATGTACACCATCTCTTATCAGAATGAGTGTGGCTCTGACAAGAGCCGGTAACTCAACGTTTCGGGTATAGTGTTTACTCTGCCCGTCGTCAGGAGATATTTTGCAGGCATCAAAATATGAGAAGGGGTCGTATGTTTCGATCCTTATAACAAGACCTTTCTCGAAGGCAGAATGACAGGGACAAAATAAATAGGAAGGGGACAGCAACAGGGACATGAATGGCAGACAGAGGCAAAGGGACCAGCTGGTAGGGTGAGATCCGAGGGAAAGGGAACCCAGGCTTAGGGTTGAGATTATAGAGCTGAGGCGAACATCAAGGGTAAAAAAGTGAAAGAGAGAAGTGGGGTGAGTGAACTCAGAAGTTGTATACATAGGTCAACAAGCAAGGTGTCAATCAGTCCCAAAGATGTAGGATGATGTTTGCATGCTTCGAAGAGATTGTAGTTCAATGAGGCTTTGCCCTCCTCGACGTAACAAGCACGGAGTGCTCAGTGCTTTACCCGATGCCTGTTGAAAAAAAAAACCAATATCAGACAGCTCAATACAAGCGGGAGTCGCGAGTTCGATCGAATCCCGCCCGAGCTATCTGGTAATTTTGTTCATCAGGCATCGGGCAAAGCACTGAGCTCTTAGTGATTTTATTTATTGTCTGGTTTATTTGTCAGTTTTCAATAATATGACATAATAGTACAATCACCTGTACAATTATAATTCTAGTTGGAATCACAACAAGGAATTACCGACATGTAGGTAAAAGGTGAAGCGAGCTGCTTTTGTACCTTTCCCTTGGACAGACAAGACTCAGAGCCGACAAGGAAGTGACAGACAAAGTGGCTAGTAAATAAATCAGGCTGGTAAATAGAACAAACATTTATGTGGATATGGTAAGGCTAGTGCAATTATTTAGGAAAGGAGCAAAATGCATCTAGGCCTTTTGATTATTTGAGTGCTTATTACATGTACATAGAGCGGGGCAAACCCTCCTTGCCCATTTTGGAGGTTGAGGATGTCGTGGTTGAATCGACCGATTGCGCCCTATGGGTCACGCGATCTATAGTGGGCATCAAACAATACGAAAAACAAACATGGCGGCACCCATATGAAGGTGCCACTGTTGTAAAGTACACGACGACGATAGGTTGTTCGATTGAGGCTTTTTTCTTTCTCGAAATCTATAACATTCTTAGAGTTTGAACCCGAGACCTCACCGCGGAATACCGCAACCTCGGTCTATAATCGTCCGAGGGTGCTTCGTTCCCATTGTATTCGTTTCTTCTGCAAATTTTGCAGGCGTGTGCACCGAGGCGGATATGGACCTTGGAGGAGTTCAACCTGAGCGCCACACCGCGCTACCTGGCAGGGGTTTGCTTCGTTGCCGACAACGACCTGACCACGTTCATAACGGTGGCCCCCTGTGAGCAGCCTAGCGCAGGTGACTGTCTATTCTAATAACCACCTCATTCCGATCAAACCATAAACAAAAACACATACAAATACATTGTAATGTGGAACGGCTTGCCAGGTCTGTTATATTTATTGATTGGTTTGCGGTGAAACCATGTGTATGATCTCTTTTGAGACTGAGTGTGGCTCTGAAAAGAGCCGGTGACTCAACGTTTCGAGCAGTGTGTACTCTGCTCGTCGTCAGGAGACTGTTGGCGGGAAGGTTTCTCCACGCTTCACCGCTCCTCCAAGCCCTAAAAAAAACCTGATGATAGTTGGAATCCAGCAGTCTCCTGACGACGAGCAGAGTACACACTGCTCGAAACGTTGAGTCACCGGCTCTTTTCAGAGCCACACTCAGTCTCAAAAGAGATGATACACATGGTGTCACCGCAAACCAATAAATAATTATTGTTTCCACCGTGCAAACCTTCAAGTCTTTTCTAGGTCTGTTATATGTCGCTCAGCTGCGTTGTGTCCGAGCTGCATTGAGCAGGGTCGCAAGCTAGAATGCCACTACCGCATTCTGCCTCTTATAATATGCACATTTTTCGGCATGCAAATTAACCAACGCCCACCCTTGTCCTGCTGCTTAATAAAACCGCTTCGGAATTCCTTCCTTTAAACGCATAGACAACTATTTGCCCGCTATACAACCGTACCGCGGGCAAAAGAAAAGTACTGTTACGCTATGGGCAGATTCAATCGACCGCATTTCTTGCATCTTATCTTGCATTCGGATAAAGGTCAATTTAACTTTGAGGAAGAAGAGGGGATATGGTCCATTGAATTGCCAATGTATGCCAACTGTTTAATCCGGAATTGAATCATGTATAATCAGCCTGGCTTGTATGGTGTGCGACAATGAGGTGCGCGAGGTATCTGACACAATATTATAAGAAAAGTAGAAACTTAATCCTCACCCAGTGTCGCACTTGTATCTAGTTTGGTCACGTGTCTCATGACGACTGTCAGAGTATACACTACCTGAAACGTTGAGTTACCGGCTCTTTTCAGAGCCATGCACACCTCTTCTCTTAAGACACGATGTACTTGGCGTCACCGCAAACCTTCTTTTTCACCCATGTGTGATGTGTGATTGATGTTCGTTCTTGCATTCCTCTATCTTACAGACGTTTCTAACCTTGGCTTCCATAAGATCAGCTATTGCCAGGCTGGATTAAGTGCCTCCATCTCTAAGGTATGTGTGGACGCTTTTAGATGAGACTTGCGGGTTTGCACGGTGGAAATACTAAGTGGAAGGTTTGCATGGTGGAAATACTAAGTGGAAGGTTTACACAGGTGGAAATACTAAGTGGAAGGTTTACACAGGTGGAAATACTAAGTGGAAGGTTTACACAGGTGGAAATACTAAGGGGAAGGTTTGCATGGTGGAAATACTAAGTGGAAGGTTTACACAGGTGGAAATACTAAGTGGAAGGTTTGCATGGTGGAAATACTAAGTGGAAGGTTTACACGGGTGGAAATACTTCGTGGGAGGTTTGCACGGTGGAAATACCAAGTGCAGGTTTGCACGGTGGAAATACTAAGTTGAAGGTTTGCACGGTGGAAATATTTAGTTGAATGTTTGCGGTGACACCATGTGAAGCTTCTCTTTGAAAAAGGAGTGTGGCTCTGAAAAGAGCCCTAAAAAGAGCCACATTCCTCTGAAAAGAGTGGCTCACTGTAAAGAGCCAACTCCTTCTCTTTTTCAGAGCAACACTCCTTCTTGAAAGAGAAGCGCTACATGGTATTCCGTGCAAACTTTCCACTTTGTTGACACTTTTGTCAGGATGGATCGATAACCGCTATATACCTGTCACTGCACGTACATTCTCATTGCATTCAACTTTGAGGAGGAACTTTGATACTCCAGCAATGAACCCGAAACCAAGATGTGTACACGAATCCGTATGGGCTGTGCACTATAGTCTTACGTGCAGACAAGGGATCGGAGTTTGAGTCCATAGGGTTACATGTAGGTGTTTGAAGTGAACCAGTCAGCGGGCATCGCCCCGTTGCTTCAATCACAATAGGCCCATCTCAGAACTGACTTCTTGTTTTCTTTCTCCTTTCGTGTCAGGATAGCAAACTTGTTCTTGGAGCACCCGGCAGTTATTATTGGCAAGGTAATTTGAAAGCACAAAATCCACTTAAGTCAATTATCATCATCACCATTCGGCCGCGGAGCAGGCGACTATACAAACTTTCTCCAACTGCTACGGTCTTGGGCCAGAGAAGCAATTTTGTCTGGTAGCAGCATCCCTTCAGTATCTGCCATAAGAGGTGCTGGACAGATACTGCAAGTACAGTGTGCGAGGCCGTCCCGGTTTCCTCTATGTGGTGGAACATAATAGAGCAAATTGTTTCACAAGCTCGTCATCTTTGAGGCGAAGTATGTGTCCCCCCCCAAAAAAAAAAAAATGAGTCGGCGTGCCTTGACTTTGATGATCAGTGGGGCGGTGTTGGTCAGATTATAGACGGTCTCGTTTGGAGTCCACTTGAGTACGAGTATACATGAGATGATTATTGCTGCGTTAGGAGCTTGACTCCGGTCCAGTGACTGATGGTATAGCTTGTGTAATCGTAACATGGTCCCTCTCCCAACCCTTGATCGAATCAGGACAAATCTACGACTTCGACATCGCCAACGGCAGGGCATCTCCCTCCAGCAACACGAGTGAGCGCGACGCGTCGTTCGACAACAATTACCAGGGCTACTCCGTAGCTCAGGGCACCTTTGCCAACGACGGAGTCTTCGTCGTCGCCGAGCCCCGCGCCGATTACTTCATGGGACGGGTAAAGAAATCAACGAATACGGGCGATTTAGAGTCCCTTATATTACACGGAGTACCGACAACTTAGAGATTTGGACGCCATTTTGTTTCCTTTGTTCGGTCATGTTCAGTACGGCGTGGGGTTCGTGACATTCCCACTGAGTATTGTCACCAATAGGTGATATGCTCGAGTGACATCATTGTTGAAGTCAAACACGATCTGCAACGTTTAAGTTGTTTTCTAACCTCACGCCGTACCGAACGATGGAACCAAAATGGCAAAAACAACAAAAGTTATCGGTACTCTCTGTATTATTGGGTCACGTATGCTGGAGCAACTCTCTGCCGAGATACGAATAGGCCTATGCATCAGGTATTGACGTCACTGCACTCCGATCCGTATATCCGTACACTGACCGTACCACTAGCACTCCGTGTTGTGTAGCAACCCTGTGAAGAGTCGGCGCTCGTCTCAGCCGAGAATAATTGGCTAGTTGTGTTGCGGACCAACACAGGAGAGTCGGCGCTCTTCTAAGCGGAGAATAACAATTGTAATTGGCTACAATGTACATGTATATTATTGACAATGCCATTACGCGTTAAGTTGTGCAGCAACCCTGTGAAGAGTTGGCGCTCGTCCAAGTAGTGTTCCTAGTTTTGTACCGTCTGCTCTATGCGTTGAACGGTTGACGCTGAGTATCCAATCAGAATCATGGGAAGACGATACATGCGCTCTATTCAGAACCATCCAATCATGTGCGCCGCTACGACGACTCAGTGTTAATATTCATTTGTTTTTGACTTTGCCAGTTTTTCAAATTGTTCAAAATTAGTTCCCAGTCAGTTTTCCCTTGGTTTGTTTGTATTGAATTGAAAAAAAGCTGCATCCACTTTGTGTGGTCCCCGTGCTGCCGTAGCCAGGTTTACAACAATTGGTTGTTTGCATCTGAATGAAAGCGGGGGGGGGGGTGATCCCTGGAGATATACGGCAGTTAATGGCTGAATTGCTTCTGACTGGCGCCCCCACCCTGGCAAAGACTAGTTAACGTTGAGGCAACGATCTAAGGGCTCGATAGCTCAGATGGAAGAGCACTGGTACGTTAATCGGGTTCAAGTCCCGGTCCAGTCAAAGTTTTCTTTGGCAATTTATCAAATTGTTAATAATAGTGCTGAATTCAATCTATTTTTGAGCGCGTACACGCTTTTGGGGGTACACGCTTACATTCAGTGTATACACAAAGGGTTAGGGTTAGGGGTTAGAACACTATTTGAACTGTACGGGGACGTGCAGGTTGTCGCGCATGCGCAGATCTATGCTCGAATGACCGTACTAGATTTCTTCAAATCGATAACCATGGCTAAAAGACAACTCGATTCAGTCTGATATATAAACAAACCGCGACCTATTAGTTGTTAAGTTTAAGGGTCGGAGGTGAGAGCGCCACCCGTCGTGTTTGGGGTTCACGACTTAATACGTCCCCCACCCTTTCAAAAACAAAACTGTGCTTTAATTGCGCATTTGCTCTAAAAATAAAAGAGAAAGAAAAAGTATACAGTCGCTATGATTTTTGACATAGGCCCTAATACCAGCTCACCAACCATCATTTTATTATGATGTGACTTTCCACGATTTTTTTCCAGATTTTACATGAACTTTCAAGGGCTTTGTAAAAGACGAAGTGCTACGAAGCCTAGACATTTTCAAAACAACGTCAAGCCCACTATAAAGTTCTGCAGTTTAGGGCTTACCACTTTGCTACCCCAGGGTCGCCAAAGCAGACACACACATGAGTATCACTCATACGGATACGGAGTGGTACTTTCAGTGGTACGGATACGGAGTGGTACGGATGCGGAGTGGTACGGAAACGGATCGTTTTGCAGTGACACCAGTACCTGATGCATATTCATACTCGGCAGAGGATCGCTCCTACATACGTAACCGTATTCTTGGGACTTTAGTTTGCAACGCGTTGGCCAATCACAATGCGCATACTATTATGGAGATCCATGGCCGACCCTTTCCAGACGTGACAGATTCCGCGCGTTGTGATTGGCAAACGCGTTGCAAACTCTTGAGGGCGCGCTATTGTGAATCGCCCGTATTGATGGATGGATGGATCTTATGATGGATCTTATGTGATGGTCTGTTGGTTACCAGCGAATTCACGCTGACCACCATTCTTCACAAAGGACTGTGCACGTTGCTTTTAGTGGTATAGGGTTCTGTTGTAACCATAGAGCTCTATAAATTAATAAACTAGAGTGCGCACTCATCGCGTGACGCGTGCCGACAAGGGGACTGCGACGCCATTATCAAAGAGGTCAAATACATGGACCTCTATGGGGCAAACCATGAAAAAATCATCCCATTTGTTTACCAAAAAAGTAGGTCATTAAAATTCGCCAATCCCTTGAGGTATTGATGGCCTTTCCTTTCATTACTAACAAAAACATTTCTATAACATTTTAGTTTCCGCATTCACAACCTTTCGGCTTTACTTTTCCCCATTCGTATTACGGGCGATTGCTTCTGACATCCGGGCACTTCGAGCTGAAGTTGACCTCTTTGGTAATGGCGGATGCGCGTCTATGTCGGCACACGTTCGTACCGCGCGTTGATATAGGGGAGTGCGCACTCTAGTTTATTTCTAGAGCTCTGTGGTTGTAACTCCTGTTCCGTGCTCCATGGTCTAACCCAGCGTGGCTTTCTCCCCCCGTCTTGCTTGTATACATTGCAGTTGCGGATTCTGGCCGATAATCTAAACATTCTTCAGACAATCAACGGCGATCAGATGTCGGCTTACTTCGGCTACTCGCTCGCAGTCACGGACCTCAATGCAGACGGGTAAGGCGATCGCACGTCGTTTCCCAGCCTCCATAGACTCTTCCTGATTGGTTTGTCTACCAAAGGGACCACACAGTAGAGCCGTTCCCACTACCAAAATAATCGCGATTTGAATCGCGATTCAAAAACCAGGGTTTTTTGAGGTCGTGTCCACACAGGCCAACAAATTGCGAGCCGATTGTGGTTAGCAGTTGTGGTCAAATGGTAGGCGTGTCCTTGAGGGTGGCCCACGCAGGGAGACATAATAACCAAGCATGGCACTTCCTGTACAGCGTGAGCGGTGCATTGTGGGATCAAGCGGCGCCTGGTTGGATTCCATGTTTATAATAAGCATTAAGGCAGTATAGCGTTTGTTCACTTGTGCCTATAATCATGCAACCATTTTCACAGCCTGGACGATATCGTGGTCGGTGCGCCGATGTTTGTCGACCCGGACAATCTGTTGGATCGCTGGGAGGTAGGCCGTGTCTATGTATATCTGCAAGAGGAAGCGGTGAGTATTGTTGTTTTTCTTTGGGCGAATTACGTATGGTTAGAGAAGCTGAGTTGTTACTCGACTTCAGCTTTTTTAAATGAAACTTTCATTGGTTTATTTTTGTTTACTAATTCACTTAGAGATACACGCACCTCTCTATTTTATCACTTCCACAATGCAAGCATGCATAATATGCGTATATTTCGCTTTTAATGCTTCGAGTCTTTCATCATCATTTTCTGTCTCCAAACAATACATGAGTTTGTTCGGTTTTAAAGGTTTCAAAAGGTCCATGAATGCTGAACTATTTTTAGTTGAGACTCGACCAGGAAACGTAGCCAGACATGACGGAGAATGCACTCTGTGAATTCCCTAATGAAAAAGGCCTATTTAGAATAGGCTAGGTTGCTATAGATGTTTGGGAAGACATAGTCCACGGCTTCTTGTATTACAGTTCAGATTTCCCCAGCACATTTCTAGGCATCTTTTTCTAAAGTCCTATTAATGTTGCTCTGCGGGCTCTTTGCCTGTTGTATTTTGATTTTGTGAGATTTTTGAATTCCCTCCAGCGCTTGTTTGTCAATCTTGACCGTAGTTGGCGGGATTGGGTTGTGTAAAAATAATAATAAAAAATATAAAACAAAAGACTTGAAGACTCGATGGTCACTATAATACGACTTCGTGTCCCCGACTTCTCAATCAGAGTTATGATTATGAGAAAAATCGTCAATACGAGGAAGCACTTGTACGTCTATAATGTGGAATCCCCTTGTTCGTTTTTATCCTCAAGGGTACTTTTAGAAAAGTGGATCCCGTAACGGGGACCTTCGCTGGCGGGCAGTTAGGGCATTCCGTGGCTGCTCTCGGTGATATCAACATGGATGGCTTTAATGGTAAGGTGCTCACCGGGCACACAGTTCAGTTCGTGGAGACGGTCTTTATTTATCATACATTAAAATTACATTGCCGTTTATGCTCATTCTAGGATGCTCAAGCCATTATTACATGGTTAATGATGATTATCTAATAGTAAATGGAAGGTTTATAGGCCCTTTACAACATTGGTTAAGGTCAAAATATTGTCGATGTTTGAGTGAATATTCCTCGAAAAGTGCAGCATCCCAGACCGTAAGATTTCAACGTGAGGATTCCATCTTGACCATCTATAAACTGGAAATCTGTGGACACACAAGCTACCCGCCTTGATCTATCTTCTGTCATCCGTGTCTTATCACCTTTCTCCCTCTCATATCTGATGTTGTATTCGTCGTTTTCCGATTTTTGAGAAAGGTCCTACTAGGATCGAAATATCATGCCTGCATTTGGGTAATGAAAATCCATACAGCAAGCTGTACAATTTGTCATAACTTCATTTTATGCGGACCGTTTGAATTAGTATAGGCCCTACTAGTTTGAATCAAGGCTATGAAAGTGTGGCACTCAACGAATGGGTAGTAATTATTATTATGCTGTGCCTGCCTATTATTTGTAGATATTGCTGTTGGAGCACCATATGCCGGTGAGGATGGCGCCGGACTGGTGTACGTGTACCAAGGGAGACAGAAAGGCATCAGACAGGTCGTATCACAGGTACCCGTCTCTCCGATGTGGTTGCATTATGGGCGATTCACAATAGTGCGCCCTCAAGAGTTTGAACCGCTTTGGTCAATCACAATGCGCGGAATCTATCGACCCAATGTACGGTCGAATCTATTTGCTACGGCATGAGAACACACGAGTCTGTGGAAGTCGTCAACAAGCGGCTGCAGCCAGTTCCCATAGGGTTGCGTGTTACTTCTAGCCGCAGCCAATAGATTCGGGCCCGGCCTTACGGTCTGGACAGGGTCGACCATTGATCTCCATAATAAAGACTGGATAGGACACCGCGCGTTGCTCGTGCACAAAATACGCGGTCGAACAATGGCGGCGCGCAACGCTTCAGGAGGGTAGAGTTGTGTATGTTGGTTAGAGCATCTTGCTCTATGGTTAGAGTTCACTCGCTTGGCCGTGGATGAATTTGGTCTACCTTGTATGTTGTAGGAACGAGTAATTAAGGTGCCGGAAATAATTTTTATATCCGCATTTGAATCGGCCACGGCTACACATTGATTTGCTGGTGTTTATCATTCTTAACTTTTCTGAGCAACTTTAGGGATAAAAAACAAAATACCGCTCGAGGAACATTTTTTCATTCATTCAACGCTTGCACAATTGCAAATTGACAAAAAGCAATGCAGACTTATTTCTTGTAATTTGTTGGCACATGGTTATAAGGCTAGTCACCAGTGATATCCAAATTATTCCTTTTTTCAAGGGGTGGATTCAGCTTTTGGGTAACCCAAATAACAGCAGTTATAATGTTGATGATTATTTGACCACTGCTTGAACAACACAGGTCATAATTATGCCATTAATTTAAAATCTCAGTCATCAATAAGCAGTATGCAGTACTAAATGAGTCCATCTGGGCTAACCAACAACTTACTTGTGAAAAGTTATTCCTTTTTTACGGCTCACTTTTCCGTCCCTCTCCGGCCAATTAACTGCTGCACACGCTTTGACCTTTGTTATTTTCGAATTTTCCTATTTTATTCGTGTATGTTTATGTTTTTTCAAAAAGATGACTATTTGAAGGGAAAAAATGCGTCCACTTCTTTGAGATGTCCATTCAAATGTGTGCGCGCAGCAAATCGACACGTTCGTTTCTTACCCTCTTGACAAAACGCACACGCAGACGCGCATTTGACGCGCTGTCCTATCCAGTCTTTATTATGGAGATCAATGGGGTCGACAGATTCCGTGCATTGTGATTGGCCAACGCGTTGCAGACTCTTGAGGGCGCACTATTGATTGTGAATTGCCCGTATTTCTTTGCCTATTTGCAAGAAATGTCATTTACAAC
The DNA here is from genome assembly GCA_949987565.1 of Luidia sarsii. Classification (NCBI taxonomy): domain Eukaryota; kingdom Metazoa; phylum Echinodermata; class Asteroidea; order Paxillosida; family Luidiidae; genus Luidia; species Luidia sarsii. The sequence goes on from OX465109.1 coordinate 4,569,259, forward strand.
TGTGCCCATGCTGCTTGTTATTTACATGCAAGTCTACGAGAGAGCTTGGTGGGATAGTGCTACAGTGATGGCCTGAATGTTTTGTTTCTCTTCAGATAATCAGCCCGGCTGATCTAGGACTAAGCATCAGAACCTTTGGAACCTCACTGTCTGGTGGAATGGATATGGACGACAATGATTACAATGGTAGGAACGTTTTTTTTTCCCTTTAAGATATTGAGACATTCTGGCAGCTCTAGCTGAGGTCCCCTTTAAAAGATTCCCGGCTAATGTCGCCCTTTGGGAATTTCCCCAATGGCACATATCACGAAAACCCATTCCCTCAACATAACCATACATAATCATGATCTGTAGTCTGATCCTAAACATCCACTGTAGTAGGCCTACAGCTTGGTATTGTATTTGAGCCACTTGCCCCGCGGTCATGTAATACACAATGCATATTTTCACTCTTTTATTTGATCTTTCCTTTTTGTTCGATTGAACATCTAAACCGTGAAAGAGGGGTGCAAATGTCATTTTGCCGTGAAACTAAAAAGTCACTGTGATTTCACAGTGCATTTTACAGTGAATTCACCGTGAAATAATCGCCTCTCTGACCTGATAAGGACACCTTCAGGACACTAAAGAGACCGTGAAAAAACCGTGAATATCTAGGGTGGCAAGCTCCAGCCTTGAGGGATGGCTAATTCAATTACCAGTAGGGACCCTCAGCCCCCATATTGGTACTGTATGATGTCCTTGTAACTTTAACTCCCAGATACTTCTGAATTGCCTCTATCTAGCCATTTACCACCAGGAATGTGGCCTTGGAGACCACTGGTGAAAACACCGTGAAAATTACTTGGCTAACTGTGTGCCATGAAATAGGGGTGAAAACACGGGGAAATTTCTGTTCACGGCTAAATGACATTTTCACCCCATTTTCACGGTTTATATGTTCATAGTGATCTTTTCTTTTTCATTTTTGGAGGCCAGTGTGTCTGTCTACCCCTTTTCCGTCTGTCTGCTCGACCGTCTGTTTCTCCTGTCGTTTATTTTCGTTTGTTTGTTTGTTTGGAATTGCTTGAGATTTGAAAATCTTTTTATTTTCCCTTAAAGATTTGCTGGTGGGGGCTTTTATGTCATCGGCTGCGGTGCTGCTCAGGTAAGATGCCTATGGCGATCATTGGTGGAAGGTTTTTATATTAAGCGCCCTGTACAACATTGGTAAAGGTCAAAAGATTGCCACAGTTTGTGTGTTAAACCATTAAACATCCCAAAAAAAGAAATCCTGCGAAGGTTTTAGCTCAAATGGTAATCTGAGAAAGTAGAAAAAGGCAAAAAAGTCACGATTTTCGCACCATTCTGTATTGTAAGAAATAGTTTATTACTCCCAAATAAAGTATCTGTCCATGTTATTAGTGAAGGTTTCTCGAGAAGTACAGCATCCCAGACAGTAAGATTTCAACATGAGGATTCTATCATGACCATCTACAAACTATGTAAATTAGAAGGAAATCTGTGGACATCGATGTTTTCCGATCTTCCCAATGTTGTATTGGACATTTAAGGGAAGGTTCATAGAAAGTGAAACGGACTCATCGCAATATGCTCCAATGGGCCATAGGTGATGGTTTACTGCATTTAGAGGATGAAATACTTGTCCAAAGGCGGTGTAGCAGATATGCTACGACGGTGCATAGAGGGTTAAGCCAAAGGTTATTTATTGGATGCCATTTAGTGTGCGATTGATTTTGAGTTATCGCCTTCTCCCTTCGTTGCAGATCAAGACCAATCATCCGGATACAGAGGTCCTTGACCTTTGAACCGCCACAGATAAATCTCGACACCAAGGACTACCAGCTTCCGTCGAGATTACAAGTATCCAGGTATATGTGATGGCCAACCGGTTCCACTTGTCCTTTTGTCAATACGACTTTCATGAAAAAAATCAGGAAATCAACGTTGCTTGAAAACAACTTGACGTGTTGAATAACTTATAGACCTGTATGACTCGGACTCGGACTCGGACTCGGACTCGGACTCGGACTCGGACTCGGACTCGGACTCGGACTCGGACTCGGACTCGGACTCGGACTCGGACTCGGACTCGTACTCGTACTCGTACTCGTACTCGTACTCGTACTAGGACTCGGACTCGGACTCGGACTCGGACTCGGACTCGGACTCGGACTCGGACTCGGACTCGGACTCCCTGGGTGACTCGAGACTTGGACTCAGCCTTTTCGTAGCCCGAATAAAAGTCAAATTTTCAAGCTAAATTTTCAGGACGCTGCACTCACGAAAACGCTTATGTCTTGTTGATGGATTTCATTTTCGAATATTGATATTTTTCAGCTTCAATGTCACAACTTGCCTAACTGCAAAGGGAGAAGGTATTCCAAGTTTCGTGGGTAAGTTTCCAAAAACATCGATTGTACGCAGAGGTTTAAATGTTTCAATAGGTCCATATTTTAAACTATGTATTCTCGCTGTATATAGATAAACTAGAAAAGTGGGGGGGGAGCAGTTTTCTGTCGAGAATCTTGCTATTTTCTTTAAAAATATGATTACTATATTTAAAAAAACAAACTGACACATGGAAGTTCATACCCTCTCTGATCGATTTCACATCATATTCCTTTTTATTTCAGGTACCATTTAAATCCATGCTATAGAACTGTTTTACAATGTTGCTAACTATCAAACTATTTTCCACATTCGTTCTGGGGTGTATTTTGCAGGATTTCAGTTTTTAAGCTAATGAAAATATCAATATTCATGACCAAAGTTGTGATGCCATCACAGGATCATGCAACAGAAACCCAATTGGTTGTGTACAAACGTTTCTGAAAAAATCTGGTTTTTCCTGCAGTCCTATCCCTAAACCTGTTGATTAATTTTTTCAGTGATGGTGATTTAGTGATTTAGTGAATCATTTAGTTTTTCATCAAACCTAATCCAGAGGGATTAATTTGCAGTTTGAAAGTTAATGTTTTCCTTGATTCTTAAACTTTCCTTAGTGGAAGGTTTGCGGTGTTGTCTTTTCTTTCAAGAAGTATGGCTCTGAAAAGAGCCGGCGACTCAACTCAAATGCAACTTTGACTTTGACCTATAGATGCAAACAGCATTTTCTCACGGTATTCCTTTCACTGCGTGCAACTTGATTTTGATTGGGACAGGTCTTGTAAAAACAGCCTCCTGACGACTGGCAGAGTGCACACCACCCGAAACGTTGAGTCACCGGCTCTTTTCAGAGCCACACTTCTTGAAAGAGAAGACATACGTGGTGTCACCGCAAACCGTCCACTAAGTGTTTCCACACCATGCAAACCTTCAAGTCTTATCTGTACTTTCCTGGGCAGATGTGAAGTATTCCTTGCAGCTAGATGCCGTGATTGGCACCTCCTCGCGGGTTGCCTTCGTGCAAGAGGCGAGCCTGGATAACTCCGAACTGACGAGGACCGTCCAACTGAGAGCCAACGAACGAACCTGTCAGAAGGACCTGGTGTACGTCAAGGTATAGACGTCTTTCACTTTGCCTATTAGCCTTGCATGCATATATACGGGAAGCATTAAGGATCTATTCAATACTGTAGCTGCTTGTGGGAGTATTCTTGCGTCATGAATGGGATGAATATAAAAGGATAATCATCGTCGTCATTATCATCATTCTGCTCATCCTCCTCCTTCTCCTCCTCTTCACCCTCCCATTCCTCCTCATTCTCCTCGCCCTCCTCATCCTCCTCATCTTCCTCATCTTCCTCATCTTCCTCATCTTCCTCATCTTCCTCATCTTCCTCATCCTCATCATCCTCCTCATCCTCCTCATCCTCCTCATCCTCCCCACCCTCCTCATCCTCCTCATCCTCCCCATCCTCCTTATCCTCCCCATCCTCCTCATCTTCCTCATCCTCCCCATCCTCCTCATCTTCCTCATCCTCCCCATCCTTCTCATCATCCTCATCCTCCTCATCCTCCTCATCCTCCTCATCCTCCTCATCCTCCTCATCCTCCTCATCCTCCTCATCCTCCTCATCCTCCTCATCCTCCTCATCCTCCCCATATTGTGTGGCTGTGCTACGCTAGGTTAACGATTCCCACTGATTTGCTGCCGCGTTGCCGTGTTTCATGCACGATACTGACTACAATGGACCCGGGGCGCGGCTTGAGACGCGTCTACGCGTGTATGGCTCCGCCCGTGCTAAACGAATTCCGCTGTCGACATTATTATTTTTTTGTCTCGCCCAGATTGCCATCATCGAGAAGAACTTGCCCATTGCCGCTCGTCTGGTCTACGAGCTGGCTCCCGAGGAGCCCAGTCTGTCCACCGCCGCACCCTCCGCCATGGATTCAGTGCCGCCCATCCTCATTGAAACCCCGTTGCCCGTCTACGTGCAGTCCGTAAGAAGATTTTCAACCAATCCCGAAATAAATCATTCCCTCTAAAATGTCCCCATGACCTCTGAAGATTGATCGTATTGTACGTAGGCCTACTTGGATGATATGTTTGGTATGTTTTATTGGGTGAGACTAATTCGTTTTAAATTATGTATACACACATTATATCGTATAATGGGCTTATCGATTTTTCTATGATTCGAATAATCTTATTGACAAAAATACGAACTTTATGACAGATTATGAAACCGGGATCAGTCAACTATAGTCTTTGCCGGGGTGGGGATGCAAATCAGATTATAATTTAGCCATTGACGGCCGTATATCTCCAGGGATCATCCCCTCATTTTCATTCAGATTCAATAATTACAGTTAGTTGTAAACCTGGCTACAGCAGTTGAGGGATCACACAAGGTGGATGGAATTTGATAAACTATGATAAATCTTAAAGACAAAATCTAAGTCCATTTCATTTCCTTTGGCTGTTGTATGCAAGTATTCTGCAAAACATATGCAAACTGCTTACTGACTAAAATGACTCAAAATGCAAGTACAAGTAAAAGAAAGATCCTGCTAGGATCGAAACGTCAGGCCCTCCTAATTTTCGATAAAATAATACTGGTAATTTTTTTTTCTGTGTACTACTACTAGTAGTAGTAAATCTACGCGGCTGAATGATTTCGAGGCAGTGAATCTTTCGTCCCTACGACTGAGGCGTATGACGGATTACACTGCCCTGCCTTTATGAAACTCTTCGGATGACGAAATACCAATCTTTGAGTATATCATGCCGTTCCTTTCATCCCCACAGTTGCCGATCAAGAACACGTGTAAAAACTACCTGTGTGTCCCAGACCTACATTTGACAGCAACCACGTATGTGGAATGACCATAATACTATAGTCTATTGTTTATTACTGCCGTATTCTGGTGGGTTTTTCTTTTTTGTATATTTGGAATTTTTTCATGAAACGCACGTGGCAAGTAATAAACTATTTTTGTCGATGTTTGAGTGAATATTCCTCGAAAAGTACAGCATCTCAGACCGTACGATTTCAACATGAGGTTTCTATCATGACCATCTACAAACTGTGTAAATTAGAAGGAAATCTGTGGACATCGATGTTTTCTGATCTTCCCAATGTTGTATTCGCCCTTTAAGTGCATATCATTTACCGAAGTATTATGTTGATATACAGAAATGTTGCAAACTGCTTACTGACTAAAATTACCAAAATGCAAATCTCAAAATGTAGTGGGCCTGACGTTTCGATCCTAGCAGAACCTTTCTCTCTGCCTTTGAGAAAGGTCCTGCTAGGATCGAAACGTCGGGCCCACTAAATTTTGAGAAGTATTATATTGTTGACAGGAGGAAACTATATTTTTGACCGGACCTAAGAGATAACGGTCCTTGAAACGAGCACAATTTCCAAACGTTACCCTAATGGTTACCATGCGCAGTGCATTACTCGCTACTCCGAGTATATGCTAAGAATATTTCTCGATTTTTCCTGAAGTGCCAGCACTAGGGTTGCCGTGGGTGACAATAGCGAGGTGGTCATCTTTGTGTCGGTCAAGAACAACGGCGAAGACGCCTACGAAGCCTCCTTCCTGGCCTCTCTCCCCCGGGGCATGACCTTCATACGGGTGGAGAGGATCAAATCTGTAAGTCGAGTCTCCCCGACAAGCTCTAGAATAGTGAGAGAAATTGGTTCCTGATGACACTGACAACAAAAACCCGGGCTTTGCAACGACGAGAAAATGCACCTCGATATCTACTTGTTTTTCGGGCAAGCCGCCATCTAAAGGGCTGGATAGCTGAGATGGAAAGAGCGCCGGTACGAAAGCCTGAGGTCTTCGGGTTGGAGTTCCCGTCTAGTCAAAGTGTGCCATTTGTTCATTGTTCAAAGGTTCTCAGTCAGTTTTTCCGTTATTTGTTCGACCCAATATCTCCTTTATAAGGTTACCTTGTCTTGAGATTCGCGCCCTTTATTGATAAAGTGCAGTCGGAGATATTGTTTGATTGCCAATCAAGTTGAATAACTTTACCCGGAAAAGACGACAAATTAAGTATCTGGTAGACAATTGAATTGAATAATGTTCTGCTCACTATTGAATCATGCATTTTACCAACAGGAATAATCTATACGAGGCGAACTACCGTCGATACATTGAAACATTATGAATCGGAATTGCATCGGCAATGCGAACAGATTCTGTTTTGGTGTAAGTACTAATTCTCTATGCATATTGGCCCTTTTTTTTATTGAAGGAACTGTCCGTGAGCTGTTACTCAGACGACAATGACGTGGTGACCTGTGACATCGGTAATCCGTTTCCAGAGGACTACACGGTACTTTATGGATACTGAGCTTGACTGAGTTTTCTTGTTTCCGTACAACTTCTTGAATCCCGGCGATTCACAATAGTGCGCCCTCAAGAGTTTGCAACGCGTTGGCCAATCACAGTGCGCCGAATCTGTCGACCCATTCCAGACTATAAGGCCGTGTCCGAAACGGGCGTCTAGAGCTAGGTCTAGATCTTCCCCCATAGGAAAAACACGAAGACGCGAAGACAATAACCCTAGCCGTAGCTCTGAAAGCTCGTTTCAAAGCCGGTCCCGAATCTATTGGCTGCGGCTAGAAGTAACACGCAACCCTATGGGAACTGGCTGCAGCCGCTTGTTGACAATTTCCATAGACTCGTGCGTACTTTCAAGCCGTTGCAAATATAGATTCGGGCGCAGCCGTACACTGGGTCGATAGATTATTCCGCATTATTATGATTGGCCAACGCGTTGCAAACTCTTTGAGGGAGCACTCAAGTGAATTGCCCGTTTTCTCCGCTTTTTTCAAGATATTTGTGATACGTTGATAACGCACATGGTCATTGCAGTTTAAGTTTAGGATTAGGTTGAGTTCTCCGTACCAACAATCTGCAATGTACATGTACACACCAATCACAGAATGTACAAGAAAAGGTAATGAATGGGCATACCTAACGGGGCTGGTACTGATACTGATATGTAATATGAGATTTGAAGGTTTGCATGGTGAGAATATCAGGATAAATAGGTTTGCAGAGACACCATGTAAATTCTCTTTTGTGAGTAAGTGTGGTTCTGAAAAGAACCGGAGGAACTCGACGTTTCGAACAGTATACTCTGCTCGTCTTCAGGAGAATGCTGGATTCCAACTGGGAGTGGGGCTTATGTAGTGTGGAGAGGGATCCTGGTGAGGGGATTAGCTCAATGGAGGGTGAAGGCGGGAAATGTAAAGGCGGGAACAAGGGATGCTGCACAGGATCCTAGTTTTGGGTGTACTGTGTGTGTGTTCACATAGATAAATATTAGTGTGACACCAGTGGGACCCATTAAGAAGCACAGCTTGGCCCCATTGCAACACGTGCACTGAGCCAGAGCCGCTTAATTATGTGTAATTCGTACCGTAGACGGCACGAAGGTGGCTCATGGCATCTGACGCAATCAGGAGAATACAAGCAATAATATCAACACAAAACCATGACGATAGGCAAGGACTTAAGATAAACAGATTGAACAGTATGATGAACAATAGACGGGGACTAAACACATAGGACGAACAGGCCGACATTAGATTGTGACATGGAACAAATAGCAAAATAGTAATTACTGGTAGGCCTACAATATATCAACTTCAATGCTTGGTTCAACAATATGATTTCAGTAAGGCCTCTTGTCAAAAAGATCATCGGTTGGGTATCGGATGATTTGACCCGTCCGATGTCGTTTCCACCAGACAGCCATCGTGTATTTTTCACCCCAGAGTCCAGTACAATGGGCTTTCTACCGGGGGAAATTTTATCGGTCGGATGAATTTAACCGGCACTCAACCGATGATCTTTTTGACAAGAGACCTAAATTCTGACTCACTTTGGAAAGTAGAGGGATTTCTGAACTTTGAAGTTGGTAAGGAAATGAGTTCGAAAGTTGGGGTCCGTCTATTTGCATTTTTTTTTTCATACAGTCTTTTGAGCAAAAGGGTTAAATGGATGTGGAATGTTGTTCTTTTGTTCTATTGTGGTTCTTGTGTGCAGCTTGACTTCGGGATCACCGTCAGAAACGAGCAACTGACGGGGGAGCTGGAGGAGGTCATCATAGCCATGGAGGTGGACAGGTACATTAAAGCCATTCTTGTCCGATGTGGCTTGTCAAGCTGTCTAACGGCACATGCGCTGTTTGCACAATGTGGCATATACTCATTCCGTCTACGAAGGCTTAGGCTCGGGCTTAGGCTTCGGCCATTATTTCTCTCACCCGTTATAATGTCGCGGGCATCTATAGAATCAAGCGTTTGGCCCCCAGTTTCTTGGAGAATACTCTGTACTCAACAAGCCAACAAATCTACCAATTCGGATTTGTGACTCGAATATATAGGTTTTCTGTGTGATCAAGCTTCCATTCGTCATTTCCGCATTGAATAGACTTCCCTTATTGTTGTGGAGTTCGTCGATTTATTCGGATTTCAATGTGTTTTATGATAATCCTTTTCAGCAAGAACTTCGAACCAGCGAACATCACCCATGACAACCGTGCAAACGTGGCCATAGAAGTTTACGCTTCGGCAGATCTCGGCCTTTATGGGTAGGCCTACGGGTTTGTTCTAAATCATCCCATCTCTAAATATCTTAAAATGTGGTAATATATTAAGGTGATATACTAAAATGTTGCAAACTGCTTACTGACTAAAATTATCAAAATGTAAATCTTAAAATTTAGTGGGCCTGACGTTTCGATCCTAGCAGGACCTTTCTCAAAGGCAGAGATCGAAACGTCAGGCCCACTAAATTTTAAGAATGTGGTAATATATACAAACTGCTGACTGACTAAAGTGACCAAGAAGCGAATATCAAACATTAGGAGGGCCTGACGTTTCTGATCCTAGCAGGACTTTTCTCGAAGGCAGAAACCTGTCAGCATCCATTCTGCCTTGGAAAAAGGTTCACCTGAGACCGAAACGTCATTTTTGTTTTCAATCTTAGACTACACATTTAATACTGAGATCAATAGAACCTTCACAGGCTCGGAACTAGTGTTCCATGGGCCGCAGCACAAACAACTACATTTTAATTATACAGGGATTACAGCGCATTATTATACATGGATAATGAGATTTGATTAAACAATGGATCGGAATATGATGCAACGCAGTACCCGCCGCTATACGTTATTCGAATCCACCTAACGACCTCGACCAGCTCGGTGGTCCAGTGGTTAAGACGTCCGTACTAGAGTCGCGGGTTCGAATCCCACCCGAGCTGCCTGAAATATTTTACCGGTAATCAGGCACCGGGCAAAGCACTGAGCACTCATGCAGTGTTTATCACGTCGAGTAAGGGCAAAACCTCTTTGAATTACATTCTCCTCGACGCAAACATCATGTTATATCTAGGATCGTAGTAAGGAAAGAAAGTAAGAAAGAATACTGCTTTATGCCGTATACTTAAAACCATCACATAGGGGAGTTCAGGCTATGATGGTCTTGGGTATTGACTCTACACATTTTTGCTTAAGGTGCCGAGTATATGTGATCCGGCACAGCATAATAAGGAATAACCCCCCACTTTTGAGATTTTGAGATTTTCTAATGATGTGAAAGAGTATACCAAAGAGTATAAATTTATTTCCGTGTGAACGTTGTTGTAAATAGTACAAGGGGACTTCGCTCGTTCATTTGGTACCAGACACAATATGGCAGCACCATTCTAACTCCTCGAAAGTGGCCCTTCAAAAAGGCAGGAACTTTACATTTTCATGAAAACAGTACACAAACACTCCCCCGAAATCCTCGGTTTTTTTTTGTGCCGGGTCACATAATATAGTATTAACCCCTTTTTTTTTAAATGTATTGTTCAAAAGGGTAGTTTGATGTATGGACTTCAAAATTGTAACACCCATTTTTTAACTCAGTATTTATTTTTCCCCAAAAAGTGGGATACAAATTTGACTTTCCGTAGGGCCTATTAGTAATACTGCATGTTTTGAATGTGGCGGCCATTTTGATTTTGATAAATTGACTATTTTCTCATTATGTGGTTATTTTGGACAAAAATCGTAATAACTTGAAAATTAATCATCAGATTGATATGAAACTTGACAGAGACATTAGGCGTGACATGATTAACAATCCTGTGATGGCCTTTTTTGATATGTTTACCAGAAACAAAGATATGGGAAAAAATGATGGTTTCATCTGAAATTTCCTCCCCAAAAAATCATTTTACATATTTCTAATATTAAATTACAAGAAAGCCATCATAAACTTGTTAAGACAGGATCACATTATACAAATAGAAATAAATCTCCTTAACGTCAACATTTTTTGGCAATTTGCTCAGCGTGTCCGTGCCGCAGCAGATTGTCTACCTTCGGCCCAATAGCAGCCAGCAGCTGTCAGACCCGGAGACAGAGCGGGACGCGGGTCCCGAGGTGACCCACCTATACACGGTAAGTCCCGCCTTGGTCGAGGGCCTAATAATTCTTTGATAAAAATGATGTCAGTTCTCGCCATGCACATTTCCACGCAGCACAAACGGAGAGGCATCTTCTAAGGCCAACGCACAACGTCTCACTATTGGGATTCCGATTCAATGTGTATCTATGAGTAAAACAGACTGCTTTTCTGTTTCACCTAGAATTCATTCAACTATTCACCAATGGGGTCTTGTATAGAGCTGCCCACCAATCAAAGGATTGCCTTTGATCTCAAATCTTAAGTCATTGTGAAAACATAAAGAAAACAAACAATAGCTGATTTTTTTAAAAACTATAACCAAAACAAACAATATCTTGACTAATACGCACAGAAATATTGCAAACTGCTTACTTAATAAAATGACTAAAATGCACATTAGGAAAAATTAGGAGGGCCTGACGTTTCGATCCTTTATAAAATGGTCCCTAGAGAAAGGTCCTCCTAAATTGTGAAATAAACAATAGCTGATCATATTTTTTTCACATTTCATTTCAGCTTCAAAACCTAGGTCCGAGTGAGATCGGGCGGGTGGAGGTGCTAATCTACTGGCCGCTGACCGACTCGGACGGAGACTACCTCCTGTACCTTACAAGTGTTAAACTGGGCCAGACTGAAATGTGCGAGGTCGAAGGTGGAGTAAACCCAGACAATTTAAAGGTACGGCCATAGGCCCATGGGGCCGATAAAGAGAGATGCATGCTTTTTTTGTATAGCTTTCATTGCACGGTGCCAGTCTTGGGCTGAGAATACGGGCGATTCACAACTGTGCGCCCTCAAGAGTTTGCACTGCGTTGGCCAATCACAATTCGCGGAATCTGTCGACCCAATGCACGTCTGGACCATTTTCCAAAACCCGGCTTAGGCTCAGGCTCCGGCTTCGTCTCCAGTTCCTTCATCCATTTCGAATACAAGGCACGAAACCAGGAAGCCTTTGGCATCATTTTTGAATGTTCTACTGCGTTTTGAAAAGGAATCCAAAGCTTCAACTTCAACAAAGAACTCCAACCTGTGTTTTCAGCTTTGGGATAAAAGAGACGAAGCCGGAGCCAAAGCCTAAGCCGGGTTTTGGAAAAGGGCCCTGGAAAGGGTCGGTCTTAGTTATACTCTAACTATTAAACACACACTTGTACACACGTCGTTACTGTTAGGCTAATATATTTCGAGCATTGGCCAACGCGGAGTTGCAAACTCTTGAGGGCGCACGATTGTGAATCGGCCCTTATTATTCTCTGAATGGACTAACCGTTGAAGGGGGTTGGGTTGGTGGTGGATGTCATTTTCTAACTGACAGCAGAAATCTTTCAGAAATGAGACGAATCCCAAAGCCGAGACTCCAAAATACCACTGAAACCTGGCGATCAAATGTGACGTCATAATTGATGCTCCAGCACACTAGTCTTCATTCAAGTCGCAAAAATCAAATCTTCTGCGTTAGCTAAACGGTAATTTCAGCCGATCACTTGATTCAGCCGCACACGCAAAATGTTAGTGGCAATTTTTTTTTTTAGAATTTGATTCTTGCACATTCTGTTCACATAAATCAAGGAAGGCCAACTATTTTCATTCTTCACTCTCTGCTCTTTCAGCTGCAAGAGCAGGAATACAATGCGAATGGCTCGGTTGCATCTGCGCCGGCAGGGTTACAGTCCAGGAGGCGGCGACAATCCGAAGACGTTCCCGCCGAGGCCAAGCCCCAGGTGGACGCAGGCTTCAGCATGGAGTGTAACCAACCGTCCGACGCATGCGTCGTCATCACGTGCGTCGTCGCCGCCCCGACGGGCGGCGCGAGGGACGATCAGGACAGCGCCCTCATCGAGATCAAATCCAGAATGTACGAGCTGACCTTTTTCAAGGTGAGTACGTGTACGCACCGTCCACTGTTTATCGGCATTGCTTTCTCGCCTGTTTGGAAATGTCTTCGTCAATTTGCACCTCTGTTGTCATGCTCGGGAAAGGCACTGAACCCGGTGCTTATCACGTCGAGATGGGAAAACTCTCATTGAACAAACATTCTCCTCGACGCAAACTTCATGTTATACTATCTTTGTGTTATATCCTTGGTTTGTTTTTATAGAAAAAATACACAAGAGTGTTCGTATCGTCGACCGCTTTTGCAAGGGTGCTTGAGATGCCGTACATGGACTCCATAGTGCCAGCAAATTTATCAACAGCAACTGCGCAGGTAAAACCCACACAGATTTCTTTACCAGGCACGATCGAGCTAGGCCACGTATTCATGAGTATATTTACTGACTCAGTACTCGGTTTGAGGGTCCAAAAGTATAGATCAAAATAAATAGTCAAGAAAACTTGAAACAAGAACATCATCTGATCAACAAGTTTACCCGAGTGTACGAGTGTGTAAAAGGCCGCTATAGCTGTTGATTCCAGTTTGGTTTGGGTTCGCAAGGATCCGTTGTTTTAAAGTATATGGGGTGGGTTTTTTTTCTCATGAAGTCACAAATCGCGCATGACCGATTTGAGCCTTAGTCCCAGTGTAATCTTGATTCGAGTCGTGGGCCCTTTTACAAAACCGGGCTGAGGCTTCGGCTCCGGCTTCGTCTCCGTTAGCCAACAGCTGAAAACACAGGAAGGAGCTCTAGTTGTTGAAGTCAAAGCCTTCGATTTTTTGTTCACTCCCAAATGCAGAATAACATTAAAAAAACAAAACCAAAGGCCTCCCACGTTCATGCCTTGTACTTTGAAAACGGACGAAAGAAATAAATACAAAGCCGGAGCATGAGCCCAAGCCTGAGCCTAGGCCGGGTTTCGGAAAGGGGACTAAGTCCAAGTGAAGGAAAGTAAGACTCTGTGTCGAACTCGAGTCGGAGTCGGACGCAGGTCGTACGAGTCTGCGGATGCGGACACAGGTCGTACGAGTCTGTGGAGTCGGACACAGGTCGTACGAATCTGCGGGTGCGGACACAGGTCGTACGAGTCTGCGGATGCGGACACAGGTCGTACGAGTCTGCGGATGCGGACACAGGTCGTATACGAGTCTGCGGATGCGGACCGGTGAGCCGTAATGTAATCGCCTTGATCGTTGCTATGATTTTGCCAGGCCACCATTCAAATGATTGGACAGTCACCCGTCAGACCCATCACGCCCAAGGAGATCGTCCTCATCCCGTTCTGGGTCTACATCCTTGCACCGATTGGGGGCACACTCATCCTATTGGCGGTCAGCCTCGGATTGTGGAAGGTAAGGATTGAACGGCATCCTAATCTTAAAAATTTAGTGGGCCTGACGTTTCGATCCTAGCACGTCCTTTCTCAAAGGCAGAGATTGTATATCACTTTAAGGCATCCTAATCTGTTTATATATGTGACCCGGCACAGCATAATGAAGAATAATCCCCACTTTTGACATTTTGAGATTTTCTAATGATGTGAAAGAGTATACCATTACCTTTTAAATGATATCAAATTATAATATCCTCTAATACTTAATTTTTCCAAACATATATTTTTTTATTTCTTATTTTTAGTCGATTTGTGAAGATACTTTAGCTTCAGGCGTCGTTTACTCGAAAAGTGTTTTGGTGGGATATTCCTCATGTCGTTGTGCCGGGTCACATATTTCCCGTGATATACACTTAACACGTCGCAGCACTGCACACACATAATTTAAGTCAATGGAAGCTATACCATGGCCCTGAAAAATGTTCCTTGTCAGAGAACGGCACCTCCAATTCGAATAGAAATGGTGTCAAAATGTGCCAAAGAAGATTGCCGAAAAAGTCATGAAGCCTCAACGCGCAGGTAAATGTAGCTGACGTGTGTTTTCTTTTCATTGATAGTGTGGGTTCTTCAAGAGGAAGAAGATAGTTCCCAATCGATCCTCCGCTGCCGCTCAGGAGAACTGGCAGAATGACGTGCTCATAGAGGACAAACAGTAGTCACCAGTGGCGATGTGTAAGGCCGTGACAACCAGTGGTCCCTTGTCCGCCGTTAATGTAATGGTTGAAGGGGATGAAGGGTAGGGTGGGGGAGGGGTTGGTAGTGTGGGTGGGGATGAGGGGTGGGGTGGGGGAGGGGTCGGTAGTGGGGTGGGAATGGGTTTGGGGATGAGGGGTGGGGTGGGGAGTGGTTGGTAGTGTGGGTAGGAGTGGGGTTGGGGATGAGGGGTAGGGTGGGGAGGGGTTGGTAGTGGGGTGGGAGTGGGTTTTGGGATGAGGGGTAGGGTGGGGAGGGGTCGGTAGTGGGTGTGGGAGTGGGGTTGGGGATGAGCTGAGGGGTAGGGTGGGGAGGGGTTGGTAGTGGGGTGGGAGTGGGGTTGAGGATGAGGGGTCGGGTGGGGAGGGGTCGGTAGTGGGTGTGGGAGTGGGGTTGGGGATGAGCTGATGGGTAGGGTGGGGAGGGGTTGGTAGTGGGTGTGGGAGTGGGGTTGGGGATGAGGGGTCGGGTGGGGAGGGGTCGGTAGTGGGTGTGGGAGTGGGGTTGGGGATGAGGGGTGGAGATGAGAAGGAGGGTCATGCCTCCACAAAATAACCCTGTCTTGGCCTGTGTGGCCCGTACCTGACAGTACCTTATACAATGGTAAGCAGTAACGCGCCGATAGGTCCATGTGCACTTTGCACAGGCGGGCAGGTGTGAGTTATTGAGCGAAGAGAATCTAGAGTCCAATAAGTAGAACGCGAGTTTATAGTTTTGACAATTTCAGAGCTCATCCTTTGGCTCTTACTTCATTTGTGATCAAAGAAACGAATTCCCACTAAAAGCTACATCAAATAGGTAACTGCCCTTGTTCCTCGGATCAGGGGTTTGTCGTTGTAAATTGAACTAAATAATTTGAGAGCTAGAATCCGTGCCTTTATATATCTGAATATATTTTATAGGTTAGATTCTTTAACGGTGTAGAGATTTCTTAGCTTTTTGTACATTTTCGAGATGTCGTGGGAGTGGCATTAACATGTTGACTTAATTTTTGTATTTCTGTGTAGGACTTCAAGCCTATCGTTTCATCTGCAGCACTATTCAGGGTGTTATAAAAACATGCCTACTTTTGTTATAACATATTTATTCAGATATTTTCGTGTTGAAAAAACCTTCCTACGAATTAGCTAATTGCGTAAAATAGTCAAAGATTAATAACATTTTGTTTATATTTCTATTTTATATTTTTATTCTAAATAGATTTTCGACATAATCAGCTATTAATATGTAAAGTATTGGCGGTAGTTCAGGTGGAAAAGCAGTAAACTTGATACTAAAGTGCCAATTGTGACGAGGCCATAATTTAGGTATCATTATGAAATTTGAACCATTTCTGCGGGTTCCGGGTTCAAATATATAATATAATTGTTCTCACAGACGCAGCGTAGATTATGGTCCGCGTTTATCGAAGTCCACAATCCCCTCCGTCAAGAAAGCATTTTTAGGTCTGTTACCATTTGCACTCGGAAGGGTTTGTAAATTAAGAAAATAAGCACTTTGCATTTTTGGTTAATTACCGTACTAATCACTGTAGACCACAACTCTTATATTTGGAACAATTCTTGAGGGTTCATCCCAAATCATGAGATTTTACAATAAACGGTGCTGCAGATAACACGGGTCAAATGTTTCTACTTTTTTGGAAAAAGGAAGATCAATAATGTGGCACCTAGGGGGAGAGAGAGGAGGGAGATAGAGGACAGAGAGAGTGGGAGGAGAAGGAGAGTGGAAAGAGAGGGCGAGAGAGAGAAGAGAGGGAGAGGGGGAAGAGAGGAGAGAGAACAGAGAGAGAAGGGGAGAGGGGAGATAGAGAGAGGGCGAGAGAGGGGAGAGAGAGGAGAGGGAGAGGAGAGAGGGGGAGAAAAGGGGGAGAGGGGAGATAGAGGGAGAGTGAGAGAGGGAGAGAGGATGGACAGAGGGGAGAGAGGAGAAAGAGAGGGAGAGAGAGAGAGAGGAGAGAGGGGAGAGAGAGAAAGGGGAAAGAGAAGAAGATAGGTAGAGTTAGAGAGGGAGGGAGAGAGAGAAGACAGAGAAGAGAGAGAAGGGGTGGAGTGAGAGGAAGAAGAGAGTGGAGAGAGGAAGAGAGAGAGAGGGGAGAGGGGAGAGAGAGGGAGAGATAGATAGAGGAGAGAGATAGGAGAGAGAATAGGGGTGAGGGAGAGATAGAGACAGGGGAGTACAGAGAGGAGAGAGAGGAGAAAGCGAGAGGGAGAGAGGTAGAGATAGAGAGAGAGAGAGGAGAGAGAAGGGGTGAAGTGAGAGGAGGGAGCGAGTGGAGAGAGGGAGAAAGAGAGAGAGAGAAGAGAGGGAGAAAGAGAGAGACAGGAGAGAGGGGAAGAGATGGGGAAAGAGATAGGGGAGAAATTAGAGAGAGGGAGAAAGAGAAAGAGGAGAGAGGGAGAAAGAGAGAGAGGGGGAGGGAGAAAGAGAGAAAGGAGAGAGATGAGAGAAGGGGTGGAGTTAGAGGAGGGAGAGAGTGGAGAGAGGAAGAAAGAGATAGAGAGGAGAGAGGGGAAGAGAGGGAGAGAGGGAGAGAGAGAAGAGAGGAGAGAGAGAGGAGAGAGGGGAGAGATGGGAGAGAGGGGAGAGAGTGGAGAGAGGGAGAAAGAGAGAAAGGAGAGAGGGGAGAGAAGAGGAAAGAGAGAAAGGAGAGAGGGGAGAGAAGAGGAAAGAGAGAGGGGAGATATGGGGAGTTATGGGGAAGGAGAGAGGGACAGAGAGGAGAGAGAAAGAGGGAAGGAAAGAGTAGAGACGGAAAAAGATGGGGAGAGGGAGAGTGCTCTTACTAACGCTCACATAATAATGAATAAATGGGTGGGTAATCTCTGGCACTATTGCAGGTATGCATTCAGTTGCATTGTAATCCATGACTCTCTAGGCCCGGTGCCTGCATATTATCACCGCATTTCTGCCCATCTATATATACTGTTGGTATACTGGTCGTAAATGTTTACCTTGCCTCATTGTCAAGCTTCTACTTATAACAAGGTTTCAATGATCCTCATGCCTTTCCGTCGACCTATGTGTCAAATTCTCGGTATATGCATGCCTGACTAATATCTTCCCACTGTAATTCAACCCTCAATTCGGTCGGCGAAGAAATCAACGGGAATGTTTGAAACCTAATTTGAACGTTTCAAAAATATTCGAAAGTTGAACAACTTAAAAGTTGAACAACATCATTTTAGCATTCAAGGATATTGAACTCTTATGGGGTTTTTTTCAGACCCATAATTATAAAGTTAACAGTCACGTTATATATAGTTACGTAAGAATCTGCCTGCCCGTTAATTTTAACACCCACCGGCTCTTTGCTGAAGATTAGAACATGTTAAAGGTCGGTCACCTTTGACGCTTTGATGCTTAAGCAGGAAGTGCAGAAACCTTTTTAATTTGGAAAAAAAAGACGACGATAGGCCCTATGCAATGCAAAAAGACGCTCTATCAAACTGGAAATCGAAAAGAAATCAAGCTGAGAGTAACGAAGCGGAGTAGGTCTACTTTCGAATGTTTTCACGACTCTTTTTGTTCATGCCTGTTCATTTGCATACGACAAATGACTCCACATGAACATGTACATCACATGAACATGTACATCACATGAACATGTACATCACATGAACATGTACATCACATGAACATGTACATCACATGATCATGTACATCATATGAACATGTACATCACATGAACATGTACATCACATGAACATGTACATCACATGAACATGTACATCACATGAACATGTACATCACATGAACATGTACATCACATGAACATGTACATCACACGAACATGTACATCACACGAACATGTACATTAAAACACGCCTTTGTATGGAAATCGGATGGTCTGTGTAGAGCTGTGACGCGGCTAGGCCAATAGCAACGCGCAGGCGCAGAAATGCCCTGCAGTTACATAGGCTGTAATCCGACAATTGAAATGTGCGGGGTACTCAGACCCACTCTGGTTAGTGTCTTCGGTGCATTGGTCAGAGTAACATCCACGAGAGTGTGTCTTCCTCAAGTCCGCCATGGGTAAGATGTACTCTAGGCCTATGATTATCTAACGGATTCCCTTATCGGGGGAGTTTCGGGCCAATAGATTTAAAATGGTATTGCAATGATGGTTTCGCCCTGCTCAACGTATAATTAATATAGGAAAGGTTTGCGGTGACATCATGTATAAGGTCTCTTAAAGAAGAGGTGTGGTTCTGAAAAGAACCTGAGTGGTAACTCGACGTTTCGACCAGTATGCTCTGGTCGTCATCAGGAGAATGTATAACTTCAACGTTTAATTGGCATAATTACATGTAGGCCTATGGTATGTTAATTAGTGCTTGCCCGATTGCCTGCTGAAAAACGTCCCTTTTGAACTACCTTTTTTTATTTAAGGCCCTATACAAAATTGGTAAAGGTCAAAAGATTGCCACAGTTTGTGTGTTAAACCATTAAACACTGAAACAAATCATGTGAAGGTTTTACCTCAAACGGTAATCTGAAAAAGTAGAAAAAGGCAAAAAAACGTCACGGTTTTCGCATCGTTCTGTAGTGTAAAAAATAGTTTATTACTCTCCAGTAATAAACTATTTGTTGACTATTTGTTGATGTTTAAGTGAAGATTTCTCGGGAAGTACAGTATCCCAGATCGTAAGATTTCAACATGAGCATTCTTTCATGACCATCTGCAAACTATGTAAATTAGAAGGAAATATGTGGACAGCAATGTTTTCCGAGTTCAACACAAAAACAGTGGCAATCTTTTGACCTTTACCAATGTTGTATAGGGCCTTTGAGCGTCTCTATGAAATTGGGCACAGTCTAACGAGGGAAACTTCGTGCTACTGCGGAGTTACTGAGCTAAAATTCTCACATGGGCATTTGCAACAGCCCGGCGGTTAGCGCCACAGCAGCAACAACTGTCGATTGTAACGAAATACCGGTACCATGGCATACATCGATGCTTTATGTGGCTTTACCAAGGTATATTTAGGCAAGACTCGTCACGCCATGAGGCTAACGGTGCTGCATACATTTAGGCCGATTTGCACATTGGCTTAACACTCCAATTCGGAGCTCACCACAATGAACATGCAGTATTCGGATTCCATTTAGCCCATCACAGTATTCGGATTCAGCACGATGAACCGAATGCCAACCCTCTCAATAATATTTGGATTCAGCACGATTACCGAATGCCAACGCTCTCGGTATGATATAGGATTCGGCACGATGAACGAATATCAGCCCTCTCGGTATTCGGATTCAGCACGATAAACAAACTATTAGGATTTACCATGGTCCACGCCACACCCTTGGCTATCGGTAATGCCAATAATGGGCTTTGTTCTGTGCAACAGAAACTAACCCAAGGCCTCGGTGAAGTTCCGCCAGCTGTCAATGGTTTGCGCAGCAAGGTCACAAGGAACCTTGCCCATGCGCGCTAATGATTCTCCCTTCTTTTTATCTACCATAGATCCCGGTAATCTTCTTCACAGGCTGGTACTCTTTACGGCTCTCGTGACATGCGGTAGGTTGACCTCCTCGATAATAATACTTGTGTTGTATGCTGATGTCCGATCTTGCATCATTTTCGGCATCTCCTGGGCGCCGTCATGATTAACATTCTTCTGGCCTCCCTTGCCCTGCCCTACCTTGTCCTGCCCTGCCCTGCCCTGCCCTGCCCTGCCCTGCCCTGCCCTGCCCTGCCCTGCCCTGCCCTGCCCTGCCCTGCCCCGCCTGCCCCGCCTGCCCTGCCCGCCTGCCCCGTCCTGTCCTGCCCTGCCCTGCCCTGCCCTGCCCTGCCCTGCCCTGCCCTGCCCTGCCCTGCCCTGCCCTGCCCCGTCCTGCCCTGCCCTGCCATGCCCTGCCCTGCCCTGCCCTGCCCTGCCCTGCCCTGCCCTGCCCTGCCCCGCCCCGTCCTGTCCTGCCCTGCCATGCCCTGCCCTGCCCTGCCCTGCCCCGCCCCGTCCTGCCCTGCCCTGCCATGCCCTGCCCTGCCCTGCCCCGTCCTGCCCTGCCCTGCCCTGCCCTGCCCCGTCCTGTCCTGTCCTGCCCTGCCCTGCCCTGCCCCGTCCTGCCCTGCCCTGCCATGCCCTGCCCTGCCCTGCCCTGCCCTGCCCCGCACTGCCCTGCCCTGCCCCGCCCCGCCCCGCCCCGCCCTGCCCTGCCCTGCCCTGCCCTGCCCTGCCCTGCCCTGCCCTGCCCTGCCCTGCCCTGCCCTGCCCTGCCCTGCCCTGCCCTGCCCTGCCCTGCCCTGCCCTGCCCTGCCCTGCCCTGCCCTGCCCTGCCCTGCCCTGCCCTGCCCTGCCCTGCCCTGCCCTGCCCTGCCCTGCCCTGCCCTGCCCTGCCCTGCCCTGCCCTGCCCCGCCCCGCCCTGCAATATCGTTCACTAGAAGTAACATTTTGGGGGATTTTGTAACCTTTGTGATGTTTGCCTTCGTGAAATTGCAGCGAGTGCCCTCCAGTGTTACTCCTGCAAGTACGAGTACGGAGTGAACGATACGGCTAACGCCACGAACGACTGCTACAGAGCCGATGCTCAGTTCGTCACGACATGTCCAAGCGACATCGTCACATGCGTGACACTGCAGGGAGTGCTCAGCGAAAATTCGCCGTCAGGTAAGAGGTCATCTTACTTTTTCTACGAATGGACATTTTACGTAACGTGATGGACCCTGGCACGGTGGCTTTTTTGTATTAGTTTTCACAGTATTCCAATTCATTGTACTGAACGTCATTAACAATTTAAACGAGAATAATTTCAAAATGAAGTAATTGAATGAATGATATTACCTTACAAATTGTACCGAGGACTAGAAAATTTTCTGTAAACCAAACAAATCCATTGGTGCACACAGGAGAAGTTCTGGGAGCGTACAGAGCCGTCGCGCGAACTTGCTTCAACGCCACCGAGTTTGGCAGTGTACCCGAGAACAGGTGCTACTCGGGCGATGCAACGCACCGGTTTCTGCACCTGGACCGTCTATCGTCTGCCACCAGTAGGGTCGACTATGACGGCTACCTGTGCTTTTGTAACAAGGACAACTGCAACGATTGGGTATACACCCCCACCACCCCCCGACCGGCCACGAGCCCGGCCGATATGCCCAACACTGCCCCACCGGCCAATAACCCGGCCAATAATATGCCCACCACGCCCGCAGTAAACGCCGGCAACGAGCCGGGCTCGGATGGGCTCAATAACAATAATGCAGACTGTCATTCTAATGGCACAGGCGTATTGCAGCCACTCATTTGGCTGTGCGGCTTGCTGTCTATGGTCATACACGTTAGCATCATGTAGTCATGAAGGTGAAGGGATAGGGTCTTAAAGGCCGAATACAACATTGGGAAGATCGGAAAATATCGATGTCCACAGTTTGTCTTCTAATTCACACAGTTTGTAGATGGTCATGATAGAATCCTCATGTTGAAATCTTACGGTCTGGGATGCT
This sequence comes from Luidia sarsii, assembly GCA_949987565.1. NCBI lineage: Eukaryota > Metazoa > Echinodermata > Asteroidea > Paxillosida > Luidiidae > Luidia > Luidia sarsii. The sequence continues at coordinate 4,591,544 of OX465109.1, forward strand.
GTACTTCTCAAGAAATCTTCACCCAAACATCGACAAATAGTTTATGACTCGCGAGTCATAAACTATTTCTCACACTATAGAACGGTACGATAATCGTGGCGGTTTTGGGCCTTGTTTCTACTTTCTCAGGTTACCAATTAAGCTAAAACCTTCGCAGGATTCCTTTTTTTGGAAGGTTTAATGGTTTAACACACAAAGTGTGGCAATCTGTTGACTTTTACCAATGTTGTATAGGGCCTTAAACCTTTTTCAAATTAACCTGATGATTTGTACATGAGGCCTCAATGCATTTTGTTTTTCACCGAGTGACCGCAGAATTTCAATGAATATTATCCGCATCTACTGGTACAGAGACTGGTAAGATTCAATAAAGTGCGCCCTCAAGAGTTTGCAGCGCGACAGATTGCGTGCATTTTGATTGGCCCACGCGTTGCAATCTCTTGAGGGCGTACTGCTGTGAATTGCCCGTATATCAATTATATATTAAAGCTTAAAATTGTATGGGCCTGACGTTTCGATCCTAGCAGGACCTTTCTCAAAGGATCGAAACGTCAGGCCCACTAAATTTTAAGATTTGCATTTTGGTAATTTTATTCAGTGAGCAGTTTGCAACATTTTTGTATATCACTATATATTAAAGCCTTATAAGTTTACACGTTTATCGGTATTTGAGTATAATAATCGTATAAATGTATGTATAAGCAGGCCTCTATAGCAAAAATTTAAGGAGAAGTAGATTGAAGAAGTGAATTCCTCATGGCGGAATGAAGATCAACATTGAATTGGTACGGATATCAATTATGACGTCACTCATCAAACATGATGATATAGACTGAATTTGCATGGTGGTCAATCATTATTCCTGTTGTATAAGGATCAACCATAAACCTATTTATTCATTTATCTTTTCATTTATCTATTCTACCAAGGTAGCCCCATCAGTTGTCAATCTACTGTTGTTCCTGCGGCCGTGCGTTCCGTAAACTACGGGGAAACAATACAAATGCAATCCTACATTACCATAAAACCAATATAAATTTAACAGCCACCCCAACCAATCTAAAATAGACACTTTTTGGAGTTGCAATTCAGATTCACCTATTGAACAACATATACATACTGGTACAACACTCAACTTTATGACCTTTTATAAATGTTCCTGGTATGGGATGCTTTTGCCTCGATTCCTCATATTGAATTTTATTATGTAATGTATGTATATATATATATGGGTGTTTCGTGCAGGTATTTGGTTTTTTGATTTTGATATTCATGACTTCGGAAGTTACATCATAGGCCTAGCAATTTGTATTTGCTATGCTTTATCCAATTTGATTCAATCGTTATCTATGGTGGTAAAAGGAATACAACATTGGAACTATATACCAGCAAATTGTGCCACTTTCGTTCCCCTGGTCGTGCAAAACATTATGATAGAATAGAATACGCATACACAGTAGCGCGACCCCTCACTGTACAATTTCAATGTTAACTCATCATGATAACAGCGAGTGGAACATGATGTTTCTATCGTACCACCTCGACTATACCTCGTCGCTTTTTCCAGCGACCTGAGATGTTATGATGTGAGGAACGCTTCTCTTCACGTATGCACCCATATGCAATATAGGAAGGTTTGCGGTGAACACCATGTATCAGGTCTCTTAAAGGAAGAGGTATGGTTCTGAAAAGAACCTGAGGGTAACTTGACGTTTCGACCAGTATGCTCTGGCCGTCATCAGGAGAATGATGACGGCCAGAGCCGTCCTGATGACGGCCAGAGCTTACTGGTCGAAACGTCGAGTTACCCTCAGGTTCTTTTCAGAACCATACCTCTTCCTTTAAGAGACCTGATACATGGTGTTCACCGCAAACCTTCCTATATTGATTCACCCACCATGCAAAGCCTTAAGTCTCATTCATTCACCCATATGCAGTTATGGCACTTAAAGCCAATGCTAAGTGGTACTCCTATAACTTCTTCCCGCGCACTGCCGCACTATGGAATTCTTTACCTGCAACCTGTTTCCCCTTTTCTTATAACCTGTCCCAATTCAAACGTAACATGAACGTTCATCTTTCTTCCTCTTGATCTAGTTTGCTCCTGGTTCTTCTCCTTATTCCCTTCTTTAAGCCATCACCTTGAGTGGTCTTTTGGGGCATTGTGTTGGGCGACTTTCATAAAAAGAATTAGAACGAAATAGCTGGAAGGAGCGTAGAGAACCTTTCCCGCCCAGCGTGATCACCGGGGAGGCATATGCGTCACGACCTATGACACTTAACCACCGTGGCTAAGTGCGCAAAACCTGAAAATCCAGGTTGGGGTTTGTTTCTGAATTTGAAGGTTTGTTTATGGCTTGATAGGTACAGAGTATTCACCAAGAAACTGGGGTCAAACGCTCGTTTTTAGATGCCTGTGATATTATAATAAGTAAGATAAATACGACCTTCTCAACCAATCCGCATAATACGGAAATAAATCGAACAGAGCGTACGATAGGCCGACCATTAAAATACAGGTATGGTAGAAGTAGAAAGAAACAATTGGAAGGCAAGATTATCGTTAATATCAGCTGCATGCGGGTCATTTTGCAGGGAATAATCGGTCTTTGGCGAAACACGGCCGAACAAGTGTAGCCGTGTCCAAGGCGGTTTCTCCGGTACGGCACCGGGCAGATATCCGGGCCAGACGCACGCAAACCACGGCACAACGGCACTATACCACGCCGGATCCAAGCTAGTACACGGCATGCAGACCGTTCCGCTGCCATTCCGCACACAATTACTGTCCGAGTGCGTACATGGTGTACGATCGTGCACGCAGTCGTCCTTGGTAGCCCTCGCGAGTTCGTTTAACGGAGTAGGAAAAAAAGGTCCGCACTCAAGACGTACGCATGCGCAAGCTACGGGCGGGGAGCGTCTTTTTTTTTTGTAGGAGGATTATGGGCCATTTTCATAATAAAAAAATCATGAATGGGCGTGTCGAATTGTTTTGAAAGAAAAATACGACAGAAGAAGATTAAGACACGCTCATTGTATGATAAATGCCCCTAATCCTCCTGCGGAAACAAAGTACGCGGGCGGGGAATGACGTGCGCAGTGCTAAGAGCTAAGAGCGGAGAGCGGTGCTACATTACTTTCTGAAGGCCGGATGTAGGACAAGTACATAAGTGAAGGCTAGGGCAAGTGCTTCACTGCAAGGCGATTACGTCATCGAGACCGTTATAGGCCGCCGCACACGAGAGCTATCTGCTGAGCAAACATTCTCTCCTGGTTGTTAGCTCAGCGCGTAGCTCACCGCGTGCGCTGAACTTTTGACAAGATTTCTGCCTCAAAAGGCCATGAGACCAATATCTATCCTGTTTGAATTTTTTTCGCCTCTCGTGGATGAAAACTCGTCGTGTGCGGCGACTTGAGCTACGCGCTGAGCAAAACAGATATTTTTTTGAAGCCACCACGTGAACAGAGCGTGCGCTTTCATTGGCCGGTTGTAATTTGTGTGCTCAGCACGTAGCTATTGGACTATACGTCTCCACAAGGCACTGGCTTCGCGCCTGTATCTCCCCCGTCGACCTGGCGCTAGATTCGAAAACACCGCAGCGTTTCATGCTCAGACAAGTCTCCGTTTAATCAACAGCTGTAATTCTTCGGGTTGTCTTTTCTTTAAATTTGCAATTTCCACTGCTTGCGAAACGTCATCAGAACACCTGATCGAAAGTGCAATACCATTCTTTAATCAAGGCACGTGCCGGTGTTGTTGTTAATAATGAATGCGATGTTAGTTTAACGAAATTTGCGGAGTTGTTGGGGGTAAGTTCATGCTGCCCCGTACTTCAATAGGCCCTGATGATGATTGGTTGAGGCTGGCTGCGTCATTTTCTTTTTGTCGCACCGCAACCATGGGTTTTTTGCTGTATTATAGTGCAACTCCGTGCTTGAAAAGAGACCACAGCACGTAGTGCAGTGCTGCGTGACGAGATCAGCCAATTGGGATTTGGTTGAATTGAGGGGCGGAATGTTGTTGCAGTCGTAGTTTGTCACAAACAGTTAAGTAAGATGTCTTATTAATTGCAAATATCTAACTGCTGTTAATAATGTCCGGCTGGAAAGGCTGATCTAGCAACGCAGGGCTATAGTCTCTTTTCGAGCGCGAATTTGCACTGCCACAGCGAAAAACCCATGGCTGCGGTGTAAATAAAAAAATACGCATGCGCGCAACTAACTCTACGTAAATGAGGTTCACGTGATGCTAAATCTAGCGTTCTGGTTGGCTCAGAAAGCTAGAAAATATTTAGACTGTCGACTATAATACAGACGGGCGCGACTACTCCCACCTAACACTAACATGTTACGCATAAGTTTGAAGCTACGTTCTGTGGCAGGTCAACTGAATTGGAGTTTGACAAACAATCAACTAAAAAGATCACTTCTGACTCCATTTGCCGTGAGGCTCTGTGCGCTTTTGGAGAAATTCTTTGATGCGAAGCTGGCCCTGTACAAGCCACTATGATGGGTAAGAACTATTAATTGTGATGCACCGACTGTAGGTATACACGTTTATGTTGACGCCCTTATTGTCGACGTCAACCCTTCTACCGTACATCATGCTAAGGTTGTGTTTGTTTGTGGTTTGTTTTTTGTGTCGATGTTGGTGATATCGGGCAAAATAAAAAGACTAAAAATGTCCATCAAATAGCGGATAACTTGGGTGTATTCGGGGTTTGTTGCGACACGGATCGTTGGCTCTCGATTACAACAAATCTGAGAGTTCCATGATGTGCTCGAGACAACGATTCTTCTCGTAGTTGGTATAAAAATGAGGTTTGTGCTGAACTTGTTCTCGCGCTCGAACCGCTCACACGAGCACGACCAAGAACGCTGCTGCACTCGGAACTGGAACACACTCCACCACTCGTGGTGGTTGCACACTGGGACCATGGAGCTAGTCTAGCTCCGTGCTGAGACCATCATTTTCTACGACGATAAACGGTGGTGGGTCTATGGCGCTTTGTAGGCCTACATTTGTTGCAGGAAATTCCAGGAATGCCATTTTGTGGGTTGGTTTGTCCGTGCATGTGTACATGTACTCTGAACTAGTTTCTTGCTTGTTGTTGGTTATTAAGTTTGATTGGCTGTGCTTGCTTTCATTTCAAATCAGTTGCTTTATTGAGATGACACACTTCTTTTTGCCCCACTATAGATTTTCTTTCCAGACTGCTGTTTTTCACGGCTATCATGGCGTGTGGTAAGTTGACTATCTCGCTCTATTTTAGGCCTGCCTGGGATTTTGAATAACAATCCCTTTTTTTCAAATTAAAACATGATTATTATTTGGGTTATCAAAAATTAAATTTCGCAGACATATGCTGAATCGTTTGTCATTTACATAGAAAAACAGAGAAGAATACAAGAATGGCAAGAATATAAAAAACATGATTAATATTACGTTTTAATAATAGTCAAAAATCATGGTTTAATTAGATAAAAATTATTGGAATTTTTCAAATCAGAATTTATGCTCCCGGCGCAATTGAGAAATCTGCGGAATGGCAATGAAGCCATCAAATTTTACTGCTTGTAAACAAAGTTACTTGAGCTTCAGGAAGGGTATACTCGAGCTCTAAGAAATTTAAATTGTACAAGGGTGTTTCCATTTCTGAGTTCAGTAGGAAGTGTATTCCAAAGTGGGACAGATGTTGAGAACTATCGGCTTGCCTGATAGAAGTATTGTGACGCCCCACCCCGGCACAGACAAGGATAACAAAGAACAAAGAGATATACAAAAATGTTGCAAACTGCTTACTGACTAAAATTACCAAAATGCAAATTTCAAAATTTAGTTGGCCTTTCGTTTCGATCCTAGCAGGACCTTTCTCAAAGGCAGGGGAAATGTCCTGCTAGGATCGAAACGTCAGGCCCACTGAATTTTGAAAGGACAAAGAGGACAGCTGGTATAGGGTTGGATCAAAGGGAAAGACGCAGGTATAGGGCAGGGATCAGGTATAGTATAGACGGAAAGGCCAAATGGATCAATGAGCGAAAGTGGGGGCAGTGAACACAAGATATGGATTATAAGTAAACGTGCAAGGTGTGGATAAATAAAGTGACTGGTGAGTCCAAGTCGAAGGTCATTCAATAAATACAATAATACATCTTTCGTGACATATGCTGGTACGGTCTGGATCAATAATCGACAAGTTCCTCTGATCACTTTGCCATTCAATGAATCCTTCGGTTAACAGATCGGTTGCCCCGGCGGCCATCTTTGGGGCCTATAGTCTTTGTTCCTCTTGGATAGGCAAGAGTGCACTCTTTGTATACCTGCATTGTCACTGAATTTTGATAACACCAAAGATGGCTGCCGGTGCAAACGATGTACTGCCTTGGAAATGTGGCGCTTATAGAGAGCGTGTTTCTATAATTTTCAAAATCGCATCTGCTTTCCCCGATGTGTTCAGCGTGTAAGAAGCTGACATCGGTTCAATCATGGAGGAATAAGGGGGAGACAATTGCCTCGTTAAACTGTCAACTTGACCTGAACAAAACACCACAGCGTACGTGGATGCCGCATTCGCCTTTCTACGATACAGAGTCTTCCATTCATAGGATACTTCATTGTTTAATACCGTCAATTTAAATCCGAGTGAATACTGGGACGAACGAAGTGACTGTGAATGCTGCAACCAACCGACCGGTGAAGTTTACAATGCGGTGTTAAATTTGCATACGCCTGCTGCTCCTGATGAAAAAAAAAACATTCCTGGGGCTGGGGCTGGGCTGTCTGGCTGAGCTTTGCTTTTGGTTATGTAATTACATGCCGCTCTTGGGAGTAAATTGTGGTATGTACTCAACCCACGGGGGCGTGCTATTTGAAACCATTCACTGATGCCGGTTCAATTGTGGGCGTGGGCTGGTTCCTGTACACCGTCCACCATGGCATGGCAACTCCTCGTGCGGAGAAGATCGTTCGTTCTTTCCGTTAATAGCCGAGTTCTTTGGGGGATATCGCATTAATTATTGCACTGGGCTGTGGACAAACCAATCGTTCTGCGGAGGTCACCACTCCGTCCAGCGATCTTGTCTGGCTTTAAGATGTGACCTAGCTCTCCATGCATCTCCTCTTCCACAGTTTGACGTGCAGAAATGGTATGGTACACTAGGTGTGCTTCGCGAGTCTTTCGTGTTTGGCTATTTCCACAACATTGTAATCAAAGACACGTTGGACGTTTCTTCTGGTACATCGTCTGGAATCACAATACAATACACACGCTCAAATAGACCGATTGCACGACCAATGTTTACATTCCATCACGTACATATATATTAGTGGGTATTTTCGCATCTCATCTGGTGCAGACCAGGAGTGGAAATAATCAAAGAAGGCTACCATATTGTCCACATTCTTCTTTGTACATTTCCATCGATGCTCTGTGCCAAATGAGATGGGAAAAAATGCCCGCTATATAAGTCACCTGATGGTATGTAAACAGTGGTCGCGCAATCGGTCTATTGGGTGTAACGTCTGCAGTTCTCGACAGCAATACGCCGAAGGTTTTGTCGATGTAAATGTCAGGTGTGTTTTGGCAAACGTGAGCTCCATTATTTTGAAGAAAAGGAGAAGGAGAAAGGGCTATCTCGAAAATCTCACTGAAGTAGTTAATTCGTCGAAACATTTTTTTGTCCCATAGGGGGCCTAACTATTATTCTACTCATTGGAAAAGACGCAGTTTCAGTTGTTTGGATATGTAGGCCTAATTATTGGTAAAAAATAACCAGACGATAGACAGTTCTTAACAGCAACTATTTTATTATCACGTTGAAAAAATGAGACTGAATGAGGCATGGACATGGGAAACGACCTTTGACCTTGCATGCCACATGCTCCTCCAAATGAGGGCACCCTAACAATAATTAATAATTACTACATGATATTTTTTCTTGTAGACTTGTATTCGAGTCCCGAAAATCGAAGCCGAGTCCAGGTCCGAGTCGAATCTTTTGAGTCCCGGTCTAGAAACCTTCAGGTCGGATATCGAGTCCGAGTCACGAATAAACTTAAAATCTGTTTCTGAATTGGAACACATTCATCAAACCTTTGCCAAGTCTTCTCGACTCGTATGACTATGAATAGGCTAATACTCGCATTGTATATTCAGATAATATATTTTTTTTCAATTTATTTTTCTTCAATTTGTTCAAAAAGTTCCCAATTTTCCTTTGTTTGTTTGAGTTAATAATGATACTAGTAATCAGTTGAGATAATACTTATTGTTTGATCCACCAATAATCCCCAATTCACAGATACGAGTCTGTGTTGGAAGCCACTCTCAGACTATCTCAGCCTAGAAAAGTGTCATTTCTGCGGCTTGATTTTTTTTTTACAAATCACAAGTTAAGCAAGTCCATTATGAGTCCAAGACATTTTGTTATTATGACTCGAGCTACAGGAAATAAAGACTCTACATGTAGTCCGGACTAGAGTTCGACGGTCCGAGTCACGAGTCGTGATCTTGGCTGCAGTATTAATCATAAACAGAAATGTTTGTAATAATATTATTTTGCCTTGGTTTGTAGCGGACGCGCGTGCGTGTTACGAGTGTGAATACGTCTTCCAAGAGGAAGGCGAATTTGACTTGAGCAACCCATGCCACAACCTGACCGAAGACTCGCTGGGTGTCTGTTCTTCAGTCAACTCCAAGTGCTTCACTCTGAACGGGTACTTCACCGTGAACTCGGACACGGGTAAGACACCTATACCCGTACATATTCGATCTCTAATAGACCGATTGCGCGACCAATGTTAGGCCTACACGCTATCGCGTGACTTATAGTGGGCATTTTTTTGGTGTCATCTCATTTGGTGCAGAACACGAGTAGAAACGAGCAAAAGAAGACTATCATAATTATTGTCCACGTTCTTGCTCATTTCCATCGCTGCTCTGCGCCAAATGAGATGAACAAATACCCACTATACGTCACTTGATGCCTTGTAAACAGTGGTCGTGCTATCGGTCTATTCGATGTCAGTTAGATAGTTAGTTCGCAATGGTATTGCATTTGTCGCAATGCTATTGTCTTACCTGTACTTCGTCGTATTATGGCAGTACTTTTCAATGCTGTTGCGTTATTTGGCAAAAGTATTGCGTTATCTAGCAATAATATTGTGTTTTTAGCAATATTATTACGCTTATATTTCGCAATGTTTTGCGATTGTTTCGCAATGCTACTCCGTTATATCGTTATATCAGTTTTTGCGACTTTTGCGTCACTTCGCAATGCTACGTTTATAATGTTTAGAAACTCACTGGACTGTAGGATCCTTGTATATCGCTTGGCTGAGCTGGACCGCTGCGTGAACTTGTGGTCCGCGATACAATAGTCGGGTACCGGTACTGTACCATGCCGCCCATAGTGAGCACATGGGCTTTCCCCCGACCATTCATGCACATGCATGATGGGAGTACGAACTGTACTGCATGGGACTGCGCGTAATACCTGCAACGACTATTTTGGGGGTATTTTTTTCGATGTAGGTCCTATAATGCCTAGAAATACGTTGTTGTTGGTTGACCCAAAACTCAAAAGAAATCAGGTTTTCACAAGTTTCCAAAGGGCAGCAAATATCAACGCCTGTGAGTGTCATTTGTGATCAACACGATCCGATCCAGTCAACGGTTTTTTTCTTCAAAAGTATTCAATTTGTGAAAGTTCTCAACCAATTATTGCTTTATTCTGCTTGACTTAAATTGTACGAAAATTAGCTCGACCAATAAGTAATCCTTTTAATTACTACAGATTGGCAGGCAAATGATACAGTCACGATGAAAATTATACCGGTCTTAAAGTCCCCTTCTTTCACTTTCCATCGAAATCGTTCGCAGGGCTGATATCAAAGGTCGGAAGTCTAAGACGAGGCTGTTTCGATGACTTCGTCCAATCCATTGACTGTTATAGCGGACAGGGAACGTACCGGTACTTTTACGAAAAGACCACGATAGCACCGAGTGGATGGGATACATTCGAGGGCGATCTGTGCTTTTGTGACAGTGATAGCTGTAACGACCGCGTTTATAGCCCCGCCACTGCCCAACCGGCCACGGCGAGCCCGGCCTCGGACGGGCTTTGTAGCGAGAATGCTGGCACCGACGCCGGCCGTGATTCTAATGGGACGGAAGCCTTGCAGCCACTCGTTTGGCTGTGCGGCTTGCTGGCTATAGTCGTTAACATTGGCGTAATGCAGTCGTCTGGATGAGGGCATTATGCCTGCATCCACGGAGAGACAGCTATAACCATTATCGATGGTCATAAATTTCTGGATGTCGGGCCTACGTGTCGATGTTCTTGCTGGTTTTTGATGCACCCACGCATCTTTTCTGATGCATCACTGCATGCTGTTTATTTCCACAAAATACAAACTAAAGAAAAAATAATTTGTCAGGGGTAATTGTCATGCCACAATAACAGGTGTAATCGTTTTAATCCTTTTTACTAAATATTGATTATTTTTTTGTCTCAATATTTGAATAACATGCATGCATTTAGCGGTAATAATGAACATAAAATGTATAGGGATAGGAGGTTATTATAGTTTATGCAGTTTATTCATATTCTTAACAATAGTAGCCGACATTGTTTAATCCAACCTGCCATCTAAACAAGGCCATGCATAGTCAAACTGATCAATTTAGAATACTTGAAAAAATGGCAAAGAAAACTTTGACTAAACCGGGACTTGAACCCGAGACCTCTGGACTAACGTACCAAAGCTCTTCCATCTGAGCTATCCAGCCTTTAGATGGTGGCATCCCATAATAGTCAACTAGTCTTTGCCGGGGTGGGGGCGCTAGAATATGGATGAAAATGACCAAATTTAGCTCTTCCCAATTGAAACTAACTTGATTTATATAATTATATTAATGCATGAGTGTGGGATTGTAGCTAGGAAATTAAAGTATGATCTCTTGACCAATTTCATTCGTTTATTATATCCCGTGTAGCAATTCCATTTGCTGTGTTTGTACGTCCCGACCATAGAATAAACTGTGCGTCCTCCATTGGACACCGTAGCGTTTCCCGTGCGCTGAAATTCAAACCAGACAAAATCCAGTTCAATCTATCTGGGCCCTTTTCAGAAAACCCGGCTTAGGCTTCGGCTCCGGCTTCGTCTCTGTTATCCGAAAGCTGAAAACACAGGTTGGAGTTCTTTGTTGAAGTTGAAGCTTTGGATTAATTTTTTTCTTCAAAACGCAGTATAACATTCAGAAACGAAGCCAAAGGCCTCCCGTTTTCATGCCTTGTACTCTAAAATGGACGAAAGAAAGAAAGACAAAGCCGGAGCCTGAGCCTTAGCCGGGTTTTGGAAAAGGCCCCTGGTTTGAAGCGGTAGGCAAGGCGTGTCCGGGACTAAACTCTTGGTGGCGCCAATTGCGAAGACCTAAATATCAACAGAGGGCGCACTCCACGCAATTATAAATAACAGTCGTGTGCTCATGCGTTAATTGCAGTCGAAAATACGATCTTTATTAATTGGAATACATCATTCATTAGCATCTTAAGCAATTTGCTTCCAGAGTGAGACCGTGCCGAGATAATATCTCCTGATAGATCTGAGAAGATTCCTTTTGCATTTATAATTGTTTTTCTTCTTCAAACAATTCTTGTCCTAATATTAGTAAGAGAACAAGGACAGTCTGATTGGACGGTAATTTGAAGCCATGCCGTTGATTTCAGTATATTTCCTCTACTTCCACGAACCAGCTGTACCAACAGTAGCAAATTGTCTATGAAGTATAAAGATCCAAGGGGATCGATGTAGGCCTACGTCATCCCATTTGTTGGACGAAATCTCATTAGCACCGCCTCCGTAACGAGCTTTACCTTGATTATAATTTACTGGGGCAGAACGAAGCGGTGACGACGAGTCAGCGAAGAGTCTGATACAGATAATCGCAGGCGACCGTGTCGGCCTCGGGACCACACCGCCCCCGAAACCACAGCGCGCAGGATTTATGATAAAGCAACGCTGCGCACGCCGGTACGAGAAAAATGTGACCCGGCACAGCGACATGAGGAATATCCCACCAAAACACCTTTCGAGTAAACAACGCCTGAATTCAAAGTATCTTCTCAATTCCAAAAAAAAAAATGTATTGGAGGATATTATGTCCAAAGGATTTTTCCGAAATCCGTCTCTAAATGTTGAAAAAAAATGAGGATTTCGGGGGAGTGTTTGTGTGTACTGTTTTCATGAAAATGTAAAGTTCCTGCCTTTTTGAATGGCCGCTTTCGAGGAGTTAGAATGTCGCTGCTTTATTGTGTCTGGTACCACATGAACGTGCGAAGTCCCCTTGTACTATTTACAACAAAGTTCACACGGAAATCATTTTGATATCATTTGAAAAATCTCAAAAGTGGGGATTATTCCTCATTATGCTGTGCCGGGTCACAAATGTACCACGCAACCGTGCAGCTGACATGCGCACACAGCGTGTGCGCGTGTAATCACTTTTGCGGCATAACTATCCGCTCTCATTCGTCAGCCCAGTGAAAGATCTCAGAGTCTGATTCGCAGACGGGGCAAAAGATGTTGCTCTGAGAGGCTACTATTATAGAGTCACCGACGTTTACTGCATCCGACGGGGAGGGGTAAACAACGGTCGAAGTGGAGGAAGCGTGAACCAGCGTCCGACGGCGCTTAACGTCGGAAGCTATAGCCGCGGCCGAGACAGGATCCGGAGACGGTTTGGCGCCCGCTGCTGTGGACAAGAAAAACAAAAAAATGTGGGAGCGGGGGAGATGACCGCTCGTCATCGCCCGCTCACAGTCGGATAAGCGCCGGGCATCATTTAGCTTCAGCCTTCCTCCTCAGCCAGACGGATTCTGGCCCCGAGGAAAAGCCGACAAACAAGGCCCCCGTCCCCCGCCAAAAATGAAACAAAAATGAAAAACGATTATCACCTTCTGTCGGCATCGAGCGCTAGCTAAGAGGAAGTGCGGATGAGTGATTTGTCTACGTGGGTATCTGAGACTCTCTGTGGTGAGCTGTCTGGTCGGTGTCGTTTGTGTTTCGTTTCGTAAACCGATGAACGCTGAGCAAATAGTAACGGGTTGGGAACGTGCACTGAGTGACACTAACGGTGGAATCGTGACTCGGCGGCCGGCCTGGGAATTCGGGATTCTTTCCCCGTGCCTTCCTTGACGACCCCCGCAACCCGGCCCTCGCGCCAGCTGATTCTACACAGCCCGACGGAGATGATGGGCGATTTACGGTCGGGACGGGAAAAAAAACAAACGGGGCCTTCATTTCCAACGGAACAACTGAAGGAATGAGTCGTCGAGATTTCCCAGCGGGAGGTGTCCTGGCCGCTGAGGAAATGTTTCATTAGCCGAGGAGATTTAGACCGGGAAGGATTGTGTTTTTGGTTTGTTTTGGTGGGTTTTTTTTTACGGGGAGTGACATCGCTGCGTCGTACGGGTTGATTGTTAGCGGTTGCGCGCCGACCGACTGATACGACGACCCCGCTCCGGGAGATTTCCGCCCGGGGATCTGTCCCAACGCGCGCTGCTCAAGACGCGAACTGCAATCTCCACACAGCGGACGGGACAAACTACTAGCCCCCTCGTCTTGCTCGGGGGATTTCTGCGTCCGTGGGACGCTCCTGACCTGGGTCGGAACGACATCCTCCTAATTGTAAGTGGACACCCTTTTTCTCCGACCTCGATCTCCCCATTCTGATTATGTCAACAGGAAAGTGATACTCTCTGAATTATTACAATTTGGAGTTAATACAAAAGCTGTTGCAAACTGCTCACTGACTAAAATGACCTGCAATACATAAATCTCAAACGTTAGAGGGTCTGACGTTTCGATCCTAGCAGGACCTTCCTGAATCGTTACAAAACGGCTCGCCGGGCTGACGTAAACGACCTGGAATACCCCTCTCTGAAGCAAAAATTCAGCAAATCTAAAAATTCATTAAAAAAAATCTTATTTTCATATTTGCATTGATTGTGGTCATTAAATCAGTGAGCAGTTTGAAACCTTTGTTGGTATATCGCGTTTAGATTGTAATTGGTTTTTTTTCAAAAGCTACATCGACCATTTTATTTTTGTGATACCAGAAGGAGTACGACTCTCCTCAGAGTCGTACTCCTTCTCGAAATGGATTTCCCATGATTACGGTGTCATTGGAAACGTTTCGCCTTGCGATTCTACCGTGCAAGCCCTCGGGTGCTCTCCGGGGAAGCTGTATTTCGACCTCGGCCCGATTTCAGCAAACTGCTGAGCCTTTAAAAGCCGCTAGTTCAGCATGAAAATGCTCTCTTGGTTACCACAAGATCACCGATAATATTTCACATGATCGATGCTGATTGCATTCGGCTTGTATCCACACATTTTGGGGTTTTAGCATCAAATAGGCCAACAAAAAATATGCTAAAGGAAAAACCGACAGGAAACTTTAGGTTTTTTTAAAATATTCTAAAATTGGCAAAATAACTTTGACTGAAACGGGATTTGAGCCCGATAACTCTGGTGATGCGTACTGGTTCAAATCCTGGTCCAGTCAAAATTGTCTTTGCCATTTTTTTTTCTTTGCAAAGTTCCAAATCAGTTTTTCCTTTGTTGATTTAAAAAAATGGCAAAGAAAACATTTACTGGCAGCAATTTCACAGTCCGAGCTATCAAGTCCGAAAGATGGTGGCTTTCCCAGAGAGTCAACTAGTCTTTGCCGGGGTGGGGCGCCAGACTAGTCAGAAACAGTCAACCATTGACTGTCGTACATCTCTAGGGATCACGCTCCCGTTTCCATACAAACAAGATAAACGTGTCAAGATTCAAGATTAGCAAACCAGTTTAACCTATAAATAATGGTGACTTATGGATAGTACCAGTTGAGAAGAGTACATACGTTTTCGTAGTGGATAAGCTTCTTCAGATACAAGAGGAAATCCGTTTGGCGACCTGATTTTTTTTTTATCAAACAAGACCTTTCATAAATAAGACTTAAGGCTTTGCATGGTGGGTTAATCAATATAGGAAGGTTTGCGGTGACACCATGTATAAGGTCTCTTAAAGAAGAGGTATGGTTCTGAAAAGAACCTGAGTGGTAACTCGACGTTTCGACCAGTATGCTCTGGCCGTCATCAGGAGACGTCCTGATGACGGCCAGAGCATACTGGTCGAAACGTCGAGCTACCACTCAGGTTCTTTTAAGAACCATACCTCTTCTTTAAGACCTTTCATGCTCAAGCACATTTTACTGCTGGCCTGAAGAGGCTCGCGTAAAATCGGATCTTGGTCTAAAATGCCCATTTTTTATTTTCATTTTTTTTCTTCACCCAATCAGAGGGGATGAATGTCGACCAGGGGTACGCCATGCCACCCCCGTCCAGCCCGCTGTTTGTCGTCTGGAGGTGCGTGCTGCTGGTCCTGGCCCTGGTCGGCAACACCCTGGTCATCGTGGTCTTCCTCCGGGTCCCGCGGCTCCGCACCCTGACCAGCTACTTCATCATCAGTCTGGCCTTCGCCGATCTCACCACGGCCGTCACCACGGTGCCCAGCCTCTTCCCCGTCCCCGGCCTGCCCGGCGACCTCCGGGGCGCCCTCTACTGCCGGCTGGTGGCCTCCGGCGTCCTCATGTGGACGGCGCTCAAGGCGTCCGTCTTCAACCTGGTGGCGGTGACGTCGGAGCGCTACCTGGCCGTGGTCTACCCGCTGCGCCACAAGAGACTCTTCAACCCGGCCCGGGCCAAGCTCTGCATCGCGGCGACGTGGGCGGCGGCCGTGGCCATCAACCTCTTCGCCGTCCTGGTCTTCGACGTGGCGCCCGGCGGCGGCGAGTGCGTGGTGGCCTGGGGCAGCGCGGCGCAGCGGCTCTCGGTGGGCGTGCCGGTCTTCCTGCTGACCTACCTCATCCCCGTGCTGCTCATGCTGGCCACCTACACCCGCATCCTGGCCAAGCTGCGCACCCAGGCCCGGGTGGCCTCCACCCAGCCGTCCCGGCGAGCCCACTCCCGCAACCGCCTGCTCGCCTACCACGCGGCCCGCCGCGGCGTGGTGGAGACCCTCTTCCTGGTGGTGCTCGCCTTCGCCGTCTGCTGGACCCCGGACCAGGTCATGTTCCTGGCCCAGAACGCCGGTCACCTCGACTACGAGGCCAGCGCCATCTACCCCTACTTCCTGCTCCTGGCCCTGACCAACTCGTGCCTCAACCCCTTGATCTACTCCCTCAAGAACAGGTCGTTCCGCCGGTCTATCGGCCAGGCCTTCCGGGGCCGGCATCGCGTGGGCCAGGATCTGTCCCACCCCGGCCGGCGGGAGGCGGTCGCCCTACACGTCCTGAACGACGCGGAGCACGAGAAGCTAGCGTGCACCGACGCCGGCAGCCAACGGGGCACGGGCGCCGTCTCACGGGCAGCGGGCATCAGCGACCAGCCCACCGTCCCTTGAAACCTCCCGCGACGGCTCAAAAAAAAACCCGGCTGGAAATTTGGCAGGATTCCACATATACCCATCGGAACGGCAAACACCAAGTTCCCTCAGCACAACAAGGCTCCGCGATTACAATGTGCTGGTAGAGAAGACGTCTGGGAGTATCCTGGCAAGATCACAGGGGAGACAGCGGCACGCTGGCCGGCTTTGGATCTCCGCTCTATCTCGGAAAAGTACCAAAGAAGAAAGTTACGGCACTCCGATCATGCCACGGGGAAGTAAATGTGGCCTCGAAAAACAGACGATCCGAGGAGCAATAGAAGGTAGCAGAGTAAGAGGCCACCACGTTATGACATCATACGACAGACGATAATCAAGAAATGTGTACGGATGGGAGTATGACAGTCGCTTCAAGCACGACAAAAATGGATAATGGAGTGGTCCAGTGAAGGACACTGCAGTGCCAGGAGGCACCAACTGACTATAAAAGTGAGAGATATGTCGACCGCATTTAATAATATAAAAATGGTGTAAGTAAGGAAAGTTACCTTTGTTGATAACAACGTTTAATGTGACATTTAAGTCACGAACTATCTCTTCTTCGTGCCGTTTTCTATTTATATCGTGGATGCTAATTGACAAGCGTTACATTACAACCTTGTTTGCTGATCATTCTGTGTTTTTTGAATCGTATAGCACGAACCGTTTGTTAGTTCGGGCATTCTTGCTGTCTCACCACTCAATTTATCGATGTTCTCGGCGAACTCTTTCCTCGCATTTTTAGGTTATTTTCTTCTTCACTAATTCGAATAGCTTACTTTATTGAGTGGTATCTTGGTCTAGGTCTTACCAATGGGCCTCCAGAAAGAGGCAAGGCTTTTTCGTGCACAAGCAAGATTTGGTGCCTTAAGCAGCTTTGTAAATTGTCAACGAAATCGATGAAAAATTGACTGGAAACTGTCGAATAAATTGAAAGAAACGGCGAAGGAAGCTTTGACTCGACCGGGATTCGAACCAGAGAGCTCTGGTTTTGCGTACCAGTGCTCTTCCCATCTGAGCTATCCAGCCCTTAGATGGTGGCCTTCCCTAATAGTCAACTAATCTTTGCCGAGAAGGGGGCGCCAGTCAGAAGCAACTCAATTAACTGCCGTATATCTCCAGGGATCACACCCCTGCTTTCATTCAGATGCAAACAATCAATAATTGTTGTAAACCTGGCTGCAACAGCTCGGGGATCACACAAAGTTGATGCAGCTTTGTAAATTTGTGATTATCATTCAATTCATCCTACACCAAGAAACCACGCTGTACTCATTGATTTGGGATTGTGCGAGCTACAGCAATCGGCCGGAGTAGATGTCATGCTTGGTATAATGATATAGAAAATGGCGACAGCTCAGAATAACGTATTGAGTTTGCTGCTAGCAAACAATCAATTGTTGTAAACCTGGCTACAGCAGCTCGGGGTTCACACAAAGTTGATGCAGCTTTGTACATTTTGTGAACCTGGGGGTGGATTTCACGAAGCCTACCCTACTCAACACCACGATGGCAAACCCAGCTTATTAAGTGTGGCCAGGCCGTGTGGTTTCTGGCCATCGTCCATCGTCTCGCGATTGATTGCAATTATACGATGAGCCCGTGATGAAATCCACTACCGGTGCTGCGAGTGCACGGTCGGGCAACGGAGTGGTAGCCCCCCCCCCCGTAGGTCATGACGAAAGTAGATCAGTACCGATGCTAGCCTGCAAGGTCTACTGCGGTCATGCATGTTTGGCGTGGGTCTGCACACAGCCCACGGGATCACTGACTCAAGGGACCCGTTCCTTTATCGTGCAATCATTTCCGATCGTGTTTTGGCGGGCGCACGAGAATGCGCAACTATCTCAGATATGTGAACATACGGCACGGCGCAGATGGCTTATATCAACCCCACTTACATTACAATCAAATACAAAAGAAAACTGTGGTGTTTTTTTTTTTGGTTTCCCCAAAAGAAAATCTGAGATGAAATCCAGTTCCGGCGATTGAAACTATAACGAGATGCTTCAGATTCAATTTTGTATTCATAAATCTTGCTGGCTAAGATTCTTCATTCTCCCCACCCGCTATCGTTATTAATCTAATTTGTACTAGCCTCCTCTTGTGTGGGGACATAGGGATTCTGATCCAATGCCTACAACACAACATTTTATGTAAACTTTACATGTTAATGCTTCGGTCGTTAGGCCTATGTATGTATAGACGGGTAACGGTGCTTAAAGCCACCCACGATTGGTTCTCATCTCACCGTCTACTTCAAATGCCACGCTCTGAAATCATATAATCGAGACAATAAACAGTGCTCAGCCAAATACTGGTGCCAGGCACGCGTTTTGTCTGTATTAGTTTACAAAGGGAGAAAGATACAGACAGATTGACTAGAGTGAGAGTGGAAGAGAGACAGACAGAGACAGACAGACAGACAGAGAGAGGGGGAAGAGAGAGACAGACAGACAGACAAAGAGGGGGGAGTGAGAGAGAGAGGGGGGAGCGAGAGAGGGAGAGAGAGGAGAGAGAGAGTTGAGAGAGAGATAGAGAGAGAGGTGGAGGGAGAGAAAGAAAGATAGGGGTAGAGAGAGGGGAGATAGAAAAGATAGAAAAAGAGAAAGAGAGAGGGGAGAGAGAGTGAGAGGGATCGAGAGAGAGAGTGGGAGAGAGAGAGAGGGAGACTCTCTGAGAGGGAGAGGGGAGGGGAGAGATAGGGGGATAAAGATGAGAGATTGTAGAGAGAAAGAGGGAGGGAGATCGAGGGAGAAAGAGAGAGAGGGGAGAGAGAGAAAGAGAGAGGGGAGAGAGAGAAAGAGAGAGGGGAGAGAGTGAGTGAGAGGGGAGGGAAAGAGAGGGAGACAAAGATGAGAGATGGTAGAGAGAAAAGGGGAGAGAGGGAGAGAGAGAGAGGGAGATAAAGATGAGCTGAGAGGGTAGAGAGAAAGAGGGAGAGAGGGAGAGAGAGAGATGGAGAGAGAGAGAGAGAGAGAGAGAGAGGAGAGAGAGACAGAGAGGCGAGAGTGGGAGACAAACGGAGACAGACAGAGAGCTAGAGAACAAGACATATTTTCACGGAGTGGTGATTATTTTGGTCAAGTCGTCGGTAGTCCGTCCACACACATGGCGACAGCATGCGCGGCTCTCGAGATCGTTTTGTACGTAACACTGCGACAGCGGGCTGAGTGGCTAGCTGAGTGACAGGACGGCACTCGAGACTGGCTTTCAGCCATTCCATTCACCGCCGCCACCCCCCCTGCTATCACTCACCCGTCTCTGCAGACCCGGCTGCCTTCGCGTTGATACAAACAAATAAAGCAAGCAGCATTATTCCACGTACTCGTCTCAATGCGTGCGTGTCAGTGCAGCGCATCACCAAAGGCTAAACCTACGTACGAACGTGGCGGCGACGGATCACCAACGCTGAACATGTTCAACAAAAATGAAATACAAGAGCGAGTCCATCTCTCAGGCCCCTACCGAGTGTAGTAGTGCGTTTGATATAGCGTGTCAGCGATTCGTTGGTTGGGTTATCGCTCTGGGTATGGGGGGATGGAGGGTGGGTCAAAGGTCGAAAGGGGGGAGGGGCCATCAGGGTGAAATTGGAACGCCCAATTATTGATGTCTGCGGGGTAAAAGCTTTCCCTAATGCACCGTGTCTCAAAACCAAGTTGACGGGATCAGATTGTGAGGGTGTCGGGTTACTGTTTTATCGGCATCCCTTCCCTATCCCGAATCCCCCCACCTCCCTTCCTTGTTTTGTCTTTATCACAACGCAGGTCTAACCACATAGAGCAAGCTCACTAACCAAGAAATTATCGATCTCGTGACGATAAGGGACCGGTCAAATAGGAGGCACCTACACCGTGATATGAACGATATGGACGGTTCTGAGTGCAGGGGCGTGATGAGCTCCGACAGGCCCGTCGCGTCAAATGGCAAACTCGTCCGCTTCCTTCTAAAAAAAAAATCTAAAAAAAACAACAACACCAAAACACCACCGCGAGCCAGACGACAGAAGCTCCCGTCAAAAATTAACGAGGAGTACGTGATCGCGCCTCGTCCGTGTTGACACATCCTTGACCACGCAAAAATGCAACGGGAAAACAATGGCTCCATCGATGGCCAATAGGGAAGACACCGAGAGAAGACGGTTTCAAAGGCCCAACGCAGCATTGGGAAGATCGGAAAACATCAGCAAGCAAGCGAGCAAGCGAGCAAGCAAGTCAGCAAGCGAGCAAGCGAGCAAGCAATCAAACTAGCAAGCAAGCAAGACGCCAGGAAAACAGACAAACAAACAAAGAAACCGGACAGACATACAAACAGACAGACAGGAAAGGAGGAATCGAGGCAGTCCTTGCATTCTTAAAATAGATCAAACTGACTGGGCGCACAGGAGAAGAAAAGTACCAGCAGAAA
The DNA here is from genome assembly GCA_949987565.1 of Luidia sarsii. Classification (NCBI taxonomy): domain Eukaryota; kingdom Metazoa; phylum Echinodermata; class Asteroidea; order Paxillosida; family Luidiidae; genus Luidia; species Luidia sarsii. Next base: position 4,612,422 of record OX465109.1, read on the forward strand.
AGGGAATCTGAAATATTTGCAGGGTTGGGATGAAATTAATGGACTGTTCGGATGTTATGCACGTGGCAGACGCCGACAGCAGACCACAGTCAATCACGCTCACACATACAAAGATACTCCGATTTGTGCTCCTAAAAAGAAGGCCTAGTACTTGAGATCTTACCCGGGTCTGTCGTTCCGATCCTGGCAGGGCCTGTAGCTCAAGAGGTTTGTACATGTCTACAGTCAGTCAGCGGTTTGTAAGGGCTCGTCTTATTCAAGGCGTGTTTCTGAAATGTTGGTATTATAAAAGGAGTTTACACTGACAACAACACGCACACCTGATTCTGTATCCTTGTGGAGACATGGCTTTGTTCTCGTGCACTATATAACCCACTGATAAACAATGTTTTAAAAATGCTTCTATTTCAACCACATTCACTTTCCTGGGTAGAAATTTAGACCGTATGTCCCTTTTAATAAACACTTCATTTTGCGACGGATTCTTACCCATCACAATTTTCCCGCTTTTGAGTTATATCCAAATATCAGTTTTGTGAAACCTTTAGTGGAGACCTATACACTTTTACAATTTCCCTGGGGAGACCTATTCAGCCTACTGGACTAGGGGCTCACTGCACAAGGCGGTAGATTCGCGCCCAAGTTTTGGCTGCAGGATCTCGTACACAATCATGAACCCGGCAGTGGTGATCGTGTATTCTCCTCTCGTGCAATGACAACATGTAATAGTCCTCCATCTCACGGACACGGATGGAGCTCCTACAGTATTGACTCATTTTAAAAGCACAGCTAAAGCACGCACATCTCTATAATAGTCAGACTTGATGGGCCATTAGATTCTTCCCTGCTTGTCAGCGCTGAGCAAACCCATTAGCAAGCGCTATCTAAGTTCTATGTGGCATCTTTTATTCTGATCAAGTTTACTTCAAAGGTCAGGAGTGAAATGAGTGATGATGGGCGAATAATCCTCATCTCCCCAGAGGGTATAATTGGAGTGATAGAGAAGACAGCCGTTGGGTATCTTCGTCGAGGAGGTTTTAGAGGGTTCTAGGTCACGATATCCGTTTTGTATACAAAGCCCAATTACACCAACTAAGGGTCAAATTTGACTTACAGCGCTGTTATCAATTCAAATGATAGAGAGGTTTCGCAAGCGAATGGTTACGGTTCTAGTGTAACGGCTACGTCACCACTTATGACGTCATATGCTACCTGTTATCCACTAATAAACTAATAATGTGTAATTCGATACTTAGTGCAGTTTAGTGCATGCGATGCAGTGCATGCAGTGCAGTGCAGTGCATGCAATACAATGCAGTGCATGCAGTGCAGTGCAGTGCAGTGCAGTGCAGTGCAGTGCAGTGCAGTGCAGTGCAGTGCAGTGCAGTGCAGTGCAGTGCATGCAATGCAATGCAGTGCAGTACGGCAGTGCAATGCAGTGCAGTACGGCAGTGCAGTGCAGTGCAGTGCAGTGCAGTGCAGTGCAGTGCAGTGCAGTGCAGTGCAGTGCAGTGCAGTGCAGTGCAGTGCAGTGCAGTGCAGTGCAGTGCAGTGCAGTGCAGTGCATGCAGTGCAGTGCAGTGCATGCAGTGCATGCAGTGCAGTGCAGTGCAGTGCAGTGCAGTGCAGTGCATGCAGTGCAGTGCAGTGCAGTGCAGTGCAGTGCAGTGCAGTGCAGTGCAGTGCATGCAGTGCAGTGCATGCAGTGCAGTGCAGTGCAGTGCAGTGCAATGCAGTGCAGTGCAGTGCAGTGCATGCAGTCGCTAAGACGGGAGCTTTGGTGCGGGAACGTTCGCGGTCTGTGAAGTTCCCCGTACGGTGCGCTCTCCGACGTAAAACGACACCTCGCTAGAATATCTGAAGGACGGATCTAGATTACTAAATCGTCGCCCAGTGACTTGATCAAGGCTATACAGTCTTTCTTGGCGAACCTCTTCCCCGTAATCGAGATTGTATTTTCTCTGCCAGCAAACAAAGGGGACGGGACGGTGATGAGGTGGGGTGAAAAAAAAAACCGCGAGAAGACGTCGTGATGAGCTAGGAGTCCGGATTACGAGGCTCCGTTATCTCGAGGACGGGCCTCAGTCATCTCCGCACGGGCGGCGATTGATGACTCGCCCATCCAAACAAACAGCTCCGTCGCTTACAAGTTGCTCTGATATAATGCATAGCTGCCTCGGAGCCATTCGTCACATTGCTCGCAAGCAGCCATTTTAGAATAAACTAACGCCCGAAAGTATCGACTCTTAAAAAGCCCGCCGTCTCCAGCCCCCGTAAGCAGTCCCAACCTCGTGTTGTGCAAATAAATCTCCTCGGGAAGGTTTTGATTTAGAATGGTCGTTCGTCTTTATTCTTCACTTGGGGTCATTAATCATCCTTAAAAAAAAAGAGAAGAAGATGGTTTGAAAGAGTAGCTAGTATCGCAGACTCGGATCTGATCGCTGTCCTTGGGTGAAATAATTACAAAATCACGGTCACGTCATCAATGAGAGTAACAATATTAATAATGGTGATAAACAAAAATGTTGCAAACTGCTTGCTGACTAAAATTACCAAAATGCAAATCTTAAAAATGTAGTGGGCCTGATGTTTCGATCCTAGCAGGACCTTTCTCTGCCTTTGAGGAAGGTCCTGCTAGGATGGAAACGTCAGGCAGGACCTTTCTTAAAGAGAAAGGTCCTCCTAGGATCAAAACGTCAGGCCCACTAAATTTTAAGAATATTAATAATGATAACAATTATAGGATCTGTAGAGCGTCATTCCATCTAGATGGTGGCGCTTAGCGACACATGATAATAAGAAACATAGACATATCAAAGGAAATCGGGATATACAAGTAAGTTTTCGTAACCTTTTTAAACGACGAAATGGTGTCCAGCGATCTGATGTTGGTGGGTATAGGGTTCCAAACTTTCGGGCCAAGCAATTGTGAACGCTCTGACAGATCCGCCCTGTCCACTCGCTGAATTTGACAATAATGGGCCAAATTTCAAACAGCCGTTTAAGCAAGAAAACCTGCTTAGCGTGAAAACGTGCTTGATACAAGATGGCCGGCCATATTTGGACTTGATGCTTGCCGCCCTCAACTTGTGTTCCAGTCCTGAGCGCTCAGCACTAGATCGATAGACCTACTAGCGGAGATTTAGCTGGCAACCTGATTTCATTCGGCAAGGTTTTTCATGCTTGAGAAAAATGTTGGTGCTTAAGCGGCTCTATGAAATTGGGCCCTGGTGACTTACCTCACCATCTGTTGTTTTGTGATGTTGTAGTTGATAAAAAAAGATAACAATCCTCAAAATTTATGGATACGAGTTCAGATTAGCCGCTTTAACGGTCAACGCCATGGTCATTATAGGTAAAAGTAAATGACACAATAGTTTTAGGATCGTGAAATCCGAAAACGGCTTCGTTTTGTTTTATAATCGTCGTTTGGTGATCACAAAGTCGTTTCTTTCGTGCAGAGCTTAGATGAAATGGTGCTGTGTCTGGGAGTCATAGGTTTTCCCTCGTTTGGTAAGATATTTGTTTTGAAGAATTCCGAAATTCCTGCGTGCACCGCGCTCATTCTTCGGCAGACAGGGAGAGAGACACGCGTTGTGGATGACACTCATCAGCTATAGGTTTACGCGGCCCAGGCCAGTGTGGATATAAGGTACCTTCACGGCATCCGTGTAGGTATTGGTTAGATGCTCCTCGAATAAGGAATAATCCTCCCATCACGGTTGACCACTGATTAAGCGGAAATAAAGGACCTTGATGAATATTTACTGCTAATTTATCCAGCGCAGCTGCACCCCGAACTTAAAGTAAAGACCGGACCAAAGGTCGAATTGCTCTCAGCGAAGACTTCATCTGAAATACCTGAAATCTTAACCGTTCACTCTCGAGCCAAATTGCCGTCAGGTGATTGATGCGTGTGGGCCAATACTCTCTTATCTCTATGGCTACTAAGTGGTTTGCATACGGACGTGTGTAGGGTTCATCTTCATCGTGCTGATGTGAATCTGTGTGGACGAGCGCTTGGCGTTTCTTTACTTTCAACGAGAAAACAATGACAGTGAAGTTAGTTGGTCGCCTACCGGTATATTATAGTGATTAAATCGAAGCAATGCCGGAATCAAAAGAGCCAATACTCTGTCCCCGAATCAGTCCTCTGTCTAACCTTTCTCCAACACCATCAATTGAGCTGAAAAGTAATTTTTTTAAATGTCGAAAATTTCTTTGAATATTTAAAAATGCAAGTCTGATTATACATGGTAGGGCCTTGTGGAAAGTTGGCTGTTACACCATGTAACACAATGAAAAGAACAGGCAGACATAAAGTGGGCAGAGCTAAATCTGAGTGAAGCCCTTTGCAAAGCAGAAAGCAGAAAAGGTTGGAGAATGGTGGCTGACTACTTCTAGCGGCGCCCCAACGGTCTGTACCACACTGAGGGACACATGAATGTCACCAGGCGATATTTTGACCTACGCAGTGGCTGTTGTTACGGCAGTCGTCCGTGTGGTTCCCTGACTTCACAGTGTTTGTCAGGATGTTTAGCTCTTGGAACCAGACTATCAGCTAATAGACTGGTTCAACCAGCCTGCAATGCTGACGAAATACAATCAAGTCAGGGAACCACACGGACGACTGCCGTAACAACAGCCACTGCGTTTGACTTATGCTGCTCAGAATGCTGCATGGTCGAATACTGCCTTTATTTGGATAACAAGTTGTTTTGTCCCAGCGAAGGAATGCCGTGCTCTCTCAATGCAAAAGAGTTAATGATCCACTGGCACAAAGAGTGAAATTTCCTCAAGAAAAGCCCAAACCGCTCAAAAAGAGTGAAAACCACTGTAGGATTTGTGGAAACCACCAAGAATGGAGTAAAACACCACTCTATAGAGGAACCATATGGAGGACAACTCTTTTTCGAGTTGTCTAGCATAATTATGGTTCCTTACAAGAGTGAGATTTCACTCTGAGCGGTATTCACATCTTTTAAAGATCCGTTTTGAGCCGTTTTTGACTTTTTGGAGCAATGTTCACCCCTCGATCGAGTAAATTATTCACTGTTTTGCACTTAGAGAGTGGTGATCCGCGAAGCTGTACCCATCTGGCGACTGTTTCCTGATGTTCCCCAGCTCAAAGCGAATTCGAAGTAAAGGCGAACGGGCCAGCTTGACGGGCAAGAATTTAGACAAGAGGACTGGTCGACAGGCGCCCGGGAAAAATACAAAAAAACACATTAACCCGAGGCCATCTTCAGTCGTTGACTCGAACAGATTCACCGCCAAAGATGCGGGCAGTGCATGCCCTTGAAACCGGCCACGGCGCGGTCATAAACATTGATACGCGAGGAACCCATAAAACTCCGACCAGACGTCATCAGCGATATGCTGGGGGAATGATTACAACTACTAGGGGTAGGGGGTAGGGGGTAGGGGTAGAGGGTAGGGGGTAGGGGGTAGGGGGTAGGGGGTAGGGGGTAGGGGGTAGGGGGTAGGGGGTAGGGGGTAGGGGGTAGGGGGTAGGGGGTAGGGGGTAGGGGGTAGGGGGTAGGGGGTAGGGGTAGGGGTAGGGGGTAGGGGGTAGGGGGTAGGGGGTAGGGGGTAGGGGGTAGGGGGTAGGGGGTAGGGGGTAGGGTAGGGGTAGGGATAGGGGGTAGGGGTAGGGAGTAGGGGTAGGCGACAGTCTTACAGCGTTTCGTTCATTTTGCAGGGAAACAGCTCCGCCGTGGCCAACAAAAATCGCCCATTGAAACGTGTGGGATTCTATTCGGGGATTGAGCTTCATACGTATGCACGTATAAATTATATGGGCCTAGTTCCTGCCTTCATTCGAAGTACTGTCGACTCCCGTTATATCGTACTCGGTTATAACGATTTTTCGGCTACAACATACAGTTTTTCATAGTCCCGAATTATTTGTGCACATTTGTATGCACATTTGTGCACATTACAAACACATGTAATCGCTTCTGGATTGATTAGTACGGAGCCCCTAAGGGGACAGGCACAAAAAATAATAATTTATTATTATTTTTCGTTCCTTCAAAATCATTTCGTTCCCTCGGAAACATTCCGTTCCCTCAATATGTTATTTTTTCCCCTCGAAATTATTCCATTCCCTCGAAATAACATTTTTTCGTTCCCTCGAAATAATAATTCGAGGGAACGAAAAAATAATTCGAGGGAAAGAAATTATAATTCGAGGGAACGATATAACATTTCGAGGTAATGAAATAATGGTTTGTTTGAACGAAATGATTTATATCGAGAGGACGAAATGATTTCGATGGAATGAAATGATAATTCGAAATGAACAAAATAAAATAAAATTATTCATTGTGTCTGTCCCTTTAGGGGCTCCGTAGTTTTGGACCTGTGGGTCGTGTTTCGGGACCATACTCCTCTTGGTTTCTCGAGCATTTCAAGCATGCGGAAATGTTGTGTGTGTGCCAATACGAAAACAGGCGATGATCGAAATACATCATGCCACAACATCACGGGAAGATTATACCTAGACATAGATCGTGCCAATGAGCTTTATACCGAATTTGAAAGAAAAAGCAAGGGGGACAATGAAGCCATTGTTTGACGGCGTGAGGTTTTACACCCCCCCCCAAAGACCTTAGCCACGACCTCGATACCTCCTCGAGGCGATCGAGTGGTAAGGGTGATCACTTGATACACGAGCCGAATCGGGAAAACAACCTGTACGTCATGATATTTAGTCGAACCTATAGATCTCTTTAAAGGACCTACACAACATCGGTAAGATCGAAATACAGAAATGTTCACAGATTTACATGAAACTGATACAGTTTGAATTTGAAGATGGTTATTGTAGAAACCTCTAATTGAAGTATTTCTGCCTAAAATTTTGTATTTTGGGAGAAAAGAGTAAGACATATCGTTTATGTCTTACCGAGATCTCAACTATTTTTCGGAACAGTACGGCGTTGAATGCTGCATTTTCGCCAAACAAATGAAGCGGTTTTCACGACTTTCTCGAGACTCGGTTGGCGGATCGAGCTGAAATTTTCACAGGTGTGCTTTGTCTTGCATATGTTGGATCAGACAACGTATGGATGCTATTCTTTGAACTCGACCAATGTTGTGTAGATTGAATTGCTTCTGACTGGTGCCCCCAAGGCAAAGACTACCCGGTAGTTTGACAATTTGGGAGGCCACCATCTAAGGGATGGATAGCTTAGATGGGATGAGCGCTGACATACGCAAAACCATGAGGTCGCGTGTTCAATCAAAGTTTTCTTAAAATTAATTGCCATGCGATTAGATTACTCATTTCTTGTCAACACTATCCATATTGACGTAAAAAAATTGAGTCGATTTACTCGAAATTCGAATTTTCCTACGCGTTTCTTTGCTCTTTTTTTTTCAATTTGTCCAAAAGTTCCTAGTAAGTTATCAATTGATTTGTTTGACGCAACACTAATTAGATAAGACAAAAGATAAATCATCGACTGAGAGGTGGAAGGAGTGACCGCCAATTACTAAAACAATTCTCCGGCGGCTTGTCCGTGTCCCCGCCCTTTGCGATGCAAATTAATAGTTGCCATCGACGAACGCGACAGATACCTAATTTGAATGCGAGCGAATGTCTGCCATAACGCACGACCAATTAATTAGAGCGATGCACGGTGTTCTCCCTGCCGTAACTCACTGTCACAAATACTTGTTCTGGGCCTTTTTGATATCTCTTCTCTGCATGTAGACGAGTCGGCTCGGAATCTCTAATCTAGTCATCAGGCGCGTATTGTATTGTATTGCGCGTATTGCCCCCTCTACCAGCTTTCCTCCTTTAATCCCTTCCCCAGCCCGTCCTTGCCCTCCTCTTTGCCCCCTCTACCAGCTTTCCTCCTTTAATCCCTTCCCCACCCCGTCCTTGCCCTCCTCTTTGCCCCCTCTACCAACTTTCCTCCTTTAATCCCTTCCCCACCCCGTCCTTGCCCTCCTCTTTGCCCCCTCTACCAGCTTTCCTCCTTTAATCCCTTCCCCACCCCGTCCTTGCCCACCTCTTTGCCCCCTCTACCAGCTTTCCTCCTTTAATCCCTTCCCCACCCCGTCCTTGCCCTCCTCTTTGCCCCCTCTACCAGCTTTCCTCCTTTAATCCCTTCCCCACACCATCCTTGCCCTCCTCTTTGCCCCCTCTACCAGCTTTCCTCCTTTAATCCCTTCCCCAGCCCGTCCTTGCCCTCCTCCTCTCTGACTCTCTTCCAGCTTTCCTCCTTTAATCCCTTCCCCACCCCGTCCTTGCCCTCCTCTTTGCACCCTCTACCAGCTTTCCTCCTTTAATCCCTTCCCCACCCCGTCCTTGCCCTCCTCTTTGCCCCCCCTACCAGCTTTCCTCCTTTAATCCCTTCCCCACCACGTCCTTGCCCTCCTCTTTGCACCCTCTTTGCCCTCTTTGCACTCTCTTTCAGCTTTCCTCCTTTAATCCCTTCCCCACCCCGTCCTTGCCCTCCTCTTTGCCCCCTGTACCAGCTTTCCTCCTTTAATCCCTTCCCCACCCCGTCCTTGCCCTCCTCTTTGCCCCCTCTACCAGCTTTCCTCCTTTAATCCCTTCCCCACCCCGTCCTTACCCTCCTCTTTGCCCCCTATACCAGCTCTCCTCCTTTAATCCCTTCCCCACCCCGTCCTTGCCCTCCTCTTTGCCCCCTGTACCAGCTTTCCTCCTTTAATCCCTTCCCCACCCCGTCCTTGCCCTCCTCTTTGCCCCCTCTACCAGCTTTCCTCCTTTAATCCCTTCCCCACCCCGTCCTTGCCCTCCTCTTTGCCCCCTCTACCAGCTTTCCTCCTTAAATCCCTTCCCCACCCCGTCCTTGCCCTCCTCTTTGCACCCTCTTTGCCCTCTTTGCACTCTCTTTCAGCTTTCCTCCTTTAATCCCTTCCCCACCCCGTCCTTGCCCTCCTCTTTGCACCCTCTTTGCCCTCTTTGCACTCTCTTTCAGCTTTCCTCCTTTAATCCCTTCCCCACCCCGTCCTTGCCCTCCTCTTTGCCCCCTCTACCAGCTTTCCTTCTTAAATCTCTTCCCCACCCCGTCCTTGCACTCTCCTCTTTGCACTCTCTTCCAGCTTTCCTCCTTTAATCCCTTCCCCACCCCGTCCTTGCCCTCCTCTTTGCCCCCTCTACCAGCTTTCCTCTTTTAATCCCTTCCCCAACCCGTCCTTGCCCTCCTCTTTGCACCCTCTACCAGCTTTCCTCCTTTAATCCCTTCCCCAACCCGTCCTTGCCCTCCTCTTTGCCCCCTCTACCAGCTTTCCTCTTTTAATCCCTTCCCCACCCCGTCCTTGCCCTCCTCTTTGCCCCCTTTACCAACTTTCCTCCTTTAATCCCTTCCCCACCCCGTCCTTGCCCTCCTCTTTGCCCCCTCTACCAGCTTTCCTCCTTTAATCCCTTCCCCACCCCGTCCTTGCCCTCCTCTTTGCCCCCTCTACCAACTTTCCTCCTTTAATCCCTTCCCAACCCCGTCCTTGCCCTCCTCTTTGCCCCCTCTACCAGCTTTCCTCCTTTAATCCCTTCCCCACCCCGTCCTTACCCTCCTCTTTGCCCCCTATACCAGCTCTCCTCCTTTAATCCCTTCCCCACCCCGTCCTTGCCCTCCTCTTTGCCCCCTCTACCAGCTTTCCTCCTTTAATCCCTTCCCCAACCCGTCCTTGCCCTCCTCTTTGCCCCCTCTACCAGCTTTCCTCTTTTAATCCCTTCCCCACCCCGTCCTTGCCCTCCTCTTTGCCCCCTCTACCAGCTTTCCTCCTTTAATCCCTTCCCCACCCCGTCCTCGCCCTCCTCTTTGCACCCTCTATCAGCTTTCCTCCTTTAATCCCTTCCCCAGCCCGTCCTTGCCCTCCTCTTTGCCCCCTCTACCAACTTTCCTCCTTTAATCCCTTCCCCACCCCGTCCTTGCCCTCCTCTTTGCCCCCTCTACCAGCTTTCCTCCTTTAATCCCTTCCCCACCCCGTCCTTGCCCTCCTCTTTGCCCCCTCTACCAGCTTTCCTCCTTTAATCCCTTCCCCACCCCGTCCTTGCCCTCCTCTTTGCCCCCTCTACCAGCTTTCCTCCTTTAATCCCTTCCCCACCCCGTCCTTGCCCACCTCTTTGCCCCCTCTACCAACTTTTCTCCTTTAATCCCTTCCCCACCCCGTCCTTGCCCACCTCTTTGCACCCTCTACCAGCTTTCCTCCTTTAATCCCTTCCCCACCCCGTCCTTGCCCTCCTCTTTGCCCCCCCCCTACCAGCTTTCCCGTCCCCTGTTCCCTTTCTGTCATTCGTGTCATGTTGATTCTTCCCATTCCATTCCTAGCTGATTTGTCTTTGTCACCTGGCCGTCGGGAGAGGTCGTTCAAGGACGGAAACATTATAGTCTCCTCGACATTTTTGAGATTCGCATTTGGGCCATTTGAGTAATCAGTAATCAGTTTGCAATTTTGTGTGTAGGGGCCTATAGGCCTTTTTTAATGTTTATGCAAATTGTATGCATTGACCCCAAAACGAGGCCATGCTTATTATGGGAGCTAGATTTCCTAGGTGTGGGGGTAGATTCAAGGGAACCTTACCGTTGTTCCTAAGATAACGTTCGGTTCTTTTGAAGAATATGTCAAGAAAAGCAGCTTGGAACAACAATAATCTTGGAAATCTAGCGCCCATAGCTTCGCTTTCAGTTTGATGCATGTAATTTGCATAATTGTGACCCGGCACAGCGAGATGAGGAACATCCCATTAAAACACGTTTCCAGTAACAACGCCTGAAGTCAAAGTATCTTCTCAATTCGATTAAAATTCCTTTTTTTTTCGGAAAGTTGATGTATTCGGAGGATGTTATGACGAAAGGATTTTTCCGAAATCCGTCACTAATTGTTGAAAAAACGAGGATTTCGGGGGAGTGTTTGTGTACTGTTTTCATGAAAATGTAAAGTTCCTGCCTCTTTGAATGGCCGCTTTCGAGGAGTTAGACTGGTGCTGCTATATTGTGCCAGGTGCCAAATGAACGAGCAAAGTCCCCTTGTACTATTTACAACAAAGTTCATACGGAAATAAATTAATTTTGCTATCATTTGAAAGCTAATGGTATACTCTTTCATATCATCAGAAAATCTCAAAATCTCAAAAGTGGGGGTTGTTCCTCATTATGCTGTGCCGGGTCACAATTATTAAGACAGGCCTAATTGGTCCGAATTGCCATACATTAAACCAGCATTTCTTTCTCTCTCTCTCTGGAGGCATGCTCGTGCCTGCGTACTCACGACTTATGAATAATGCCAGTGGCGGGGCTTGTGCGTGGCCTTACAATCACAGCCCTGTGCACTGCATAATACAAGAGGCGAGGTGGGGATTTTGAATATGCATGTACATGTATAACGTCCGTACGAAGCTGTATTAGGGACATTGCGGAAAAACTCTATGGACGACTTTATCTTGTACGTAAGGCTGTTGAATAATATCCCGTGGTTATGCGGTTTAACTCCTACGCATACGACATAATTATATCTCGTACGTACGACTTATGAATAATAAATATTACCAGTATCATATGTGTACGCGATTTAACTCGTACCCTATGACTCATAATCGTACGTACGACGTAGAACTCGTACGTACTAGTTAAAATGCGTACCCATGGGGCATTGTTCAAAAGCCGTACCTACGTCACAGACTTTTTTTCGCCATGTCCTTAATACAGCATCGTACGTCCATACATTTACAGCGCCAAGCCATTCGGTGCGGTCGAACGCAGCCACGGGCGACACATTCTCCTTGGGCTGGTAACGCGGACTAATGGCTTGCCGTGATTATTTAAGGGGCAGGTCGGGAATAGGATTACCAACTACACCCACAGATTCATGTGATGCTTCTTTATATTGCTACTCATAAGTGTGGCCACGTTTCAGGCAGAGCTGCGAATGACACGCGATGTTCAAGCTACACATGTAGACCTATTGATTGATCGGGTGTTTTTTTGACGTAGATAATAAAGTGGGGCATTTTTTTTCGGAGCCGAGTAGATGCGTGCTGGGCATCCTTGCAGCGGCATGTAATGCCAGTCCACGTTATGGGCGTGACTTCCGGACCCAGTCGACCTGAAGAACTTACAGGCACCCAAAGCTGCCAGTATTTCAGTTATCAGGGACAGAGAATGGTAACCGACTTATGGAAAGGTCTCCTATACGCCTAGTGCTTAGAGACCACATATATAGGAAGAGCGCAAAAGCCTTGGTAGAAATCTACGACGCAGTAGAACCGATGACGTGCATTGTATATATAGTTTCAATGCATCCGACGAAGGTCATATAGGCCTTTCTGAACTAATATTCATGCAAATTGTGTGCATCGAACTAAAAATGAGGCTATGGACGCAAAACTTCGAAGATTATTTGTTCCCCGCTGCTTGACAACTTTTCTTGACATATTCTTCAACAAAACCGAACGTTGTCTTAGGGAACAACGGTAAGATCCCTTGAAATTACCACCATCTTGAAAAATCTAGCGCCCATAGCCTCGTTTTGGGCTCGATGCATACAATTTGCATAAATATCAAGAAAGGCCTATAAGTTGCCGAGGAAGCTTATGCGCTCTCCTCAACCGGTTCGTCTTCAATTGCCACCCATGCATTGATATACCATTCACCAATTAGACTGGCACACGATCAACTCGACACATCTTTAGTCTACAGGCAGAGAGGCCGAGACAGCGGTGTGCACTAACGGTATACCAGCCCGCTTTAAAACTTTCAAACTTTCCAAATCGGTCGCTTTGATCGCAGCCGCCATAACGCGGTGTCGCCTTATCAGATTCGCTGCAGGGGAGCCCCTACCTAAATAATTTGATCTAGGTCCTATCAAGAAGTGGACGGGGGAGATGTTTATTATCCCGCTACCCCGATAGCGCGTTGCAGGATGGGGGTGTCCATTACACAACGGATATAGGGGCTTGTTATTGCAGTCTCCGCCACAGGAAGTAGAAACTTGGTCGCGTAGGTGGGAACGTCTAATTAAACAAAACACGTGGCTCGTCTATGCATGGTCTATGGTCCAGGGGAAGGTCTTAAGGGGTCGTTCAGACACCGTACTAAAAGTGGTCTATCTTCGGTTTAAAATGAAAATGGTAATATTATCTAGTTGTGTCTGAACGGTCTACGTAGACCGTTTTGGGTACTACAAACAGTCTATCTTAGACCGCCGAAGAGGGGTGGACTAGACTACGTAGACCGGTCTACATAGACCGGTCTACAAACCTTAACGTGTCTGAACGGTCTATCTCATAACCACATACGGTTTAGGCAGACGAGCGGGCGCATTACGTACATAACCGGTGATTTATGTCACTGCCCAAACCGCGTCAATTTGGCCTAAGGGAAGTTGGGATTCAGGTTCAAGCAACGTGTGTGACCTCTTAGTACCAGAGAAAGACTGTTTTTAGTTGAACTCAGTGAGTATGGAACGCAAGGGGTTTGCAATGAAATGTTTACCTCCCGCTGTGACCGCAAATCATGATAGACCTTTTTCGGTCTCCGTAGTACGGTGTCTGAACAGACTGGGATCGAAACGTCGGGTCCTCTGCATTTTGCAGTTTGGTTGCTGACTTCTACTCCAGAGTGACAATATGATGTGACCAGCAGGGGTGGATTTCACACAGTTTTACGATGCGTCGTGACTCAACTTACGATAGATAAACCCATCGTAAGTTGTGTTAAAGGCCCTATGCAACAATGGTAAAGGTCAAAAGATTGCCACAGTTTGTGTGTTATATACTATTAAACATTCCAAAAAAATGGTAATCTGAGGTAAGCTCAAATGGTAATCTGAGAAAGTAGAAAAAGGCAAAACAAATCACGGTTTTCGCACCGTTCTGTAGTGTAAGAAATATTTCATTACTCGCGAGTAATAAACTATTTGTCGATGTTTGAGTGAATATTTCTCGAGATGTACAGCAACCCAGACCGTAAGATTTCAACGTGAGGATTATATCATGACCATCTACAAACTGTGTAAATTAGAAGGACATCTGTGAACATGGATGTTTCTCGATCTTCCCAATATTTTGCCGTATGGTTTCTATGCATCGCTTACCGTCTTGCGATTGATCGTTACGACGAATTTGGTGAAATCGACCCCCGGACACCCGGTACGACGTAATGAGGATTCTCATCCAAACTGCAAAGGGTACCTCATTAGCTCTCCAATGATGTCAAAATAATTTCCATACGTTAACGAAATCCAAAGTTACGACGCAAGAAATACGACGAGCCAAGGTGCAGTCACCACTTTTTTTTTTTTTTTTTTTGGGGGGGGGGGGAAATGGCTCTAATTAATTTTGAGGTCATGCACACACAAAATCGTGCACGCAAACTGACCCAGTAATTCTAATACCTCATGCAGGGATGACTTTTATGCAACATTGAATCGTTGCAGTGTAAGGCCTCAGTAAGAGCATGGAGGAAGGAATACCTCCATGGTAAGAGAGAAGATACACAGGAACAAAGACACGGAGAGATCTGCAAAGGGCCAGAGTTTCATTATTTGCCTTACGGTCAATCGACGCGACGGCACGGCCGCTGTGACCACAGCAGTGCGGTGCGGGCAGATTATTTTTTCGGACTTTGCCGTCCGGTCCGCCCGCTGGACACAGCCCCGTGGATCTAATTCAGGCACGCCTAGCCTCGTACGGTTTTCGGGCAACAGCCACCGTCCTTCATTGACAAGGGATTAACCGAAAGCCCCCGTCTCTCTACCGGCACGATCCCTTTCCCATGAATATTTTTGTCCCGCCAAATTTGCCACAAAGCCTGAGCTATAGGTTTGGATACGGCTGTGTGCAAGGCTGGAACCCTTCTTCAGCCGATTTTATGCTTTCATCATTTCGTCTTCGGGAACTCCATTAGTTTTCAGATTTTCTTTTCAAGGAAAATAAAAAAGTCTCTTTCGGTTATTTGGTAGGAACTGGGTTTAGTGACGCCAACGCACATGCTGTGTGCTTATATCGTGAAATCTCGCGTAATCCCGTCTGAAATACCCCTGCCCCTTATGAAAAGGTTATCGCTCCCGTTGTTTTGAATGGCATCGGGACCCCAGGGTAATATAAACCGTGGCCAGCAGACGGGATCTCGCGATATTACAGATTACTAGCGTCAGATCGGGATTTTACCGAAAGTGATGCGGATAATAGAATGGACAGTGAGATGAAGAGAAGCGATAAACATGAGGGAATTGATGGATGGTTTGGGGACATAATTATACAGGATTATGTATCTCCGGAATGAAGTCATTCCCCGACCTACTTATTGTAGAAAAAAGGGATGGTGGTGGTGGTGGTGGTGGTGGTGGTGATGGTGGTAGTGGTGGTGGTGGTGGTGGTGGTGGTGTTTGCGGTGGTGGCGGTGGTGGCGGTGGTGATTGTGGTGGTGGTGGTGGTGGGGGTGGTGGTGGTGGTGGTGGTGGTAGTGGTGGTGGTGGTGGTGGTGGTGGTGGTGGTGGTGGTGGTGGCGATGGTGGCGGTGGTGATGGTGGTGGTGATTGTTTCACTAGGTTATGAATGAATGCCCCTATTCCAGGCACTGACCCGCATCGTAGCTCTCCAAATACAGCCTCAAAATACAGCACGCCCTGCCCCCAATCCGTACCGCCGCCCGAGAATTGCCCAGTCTGGGTGGCGTGCATCTCGCCCTCCTTTGCTAAGCGGTGCCCGGCGAGTTGTGGAACTAAGGGCTGCCCGTACCTACCTATCATGTACGCCTGGCGGGGGGAAAATGACACCAACCCAATTTCGGCTATCATCCCATCTATCGCATCCCATCGCCGTAAATCCGTCCAATTTGTGCCCAAAATGCAATTCAATCCGAACCTCCGGTCTCTCCAGGCCTCTCGATCCCCTCTCTCCTCTCCCTCCCCTCCCATCCCCGTCTCCCTCTCCACCTCCTCTCCCACTCCTCTCCCCTCCCTCCCTATCCCCTTTCCCTCCCTCTCCCTCTCCTTCTCCCTCTCCTTCTCCCCTCCCTCCCTTCCCCCTCCCTCTCCCTCCCCCTCTCCTTTCTCCTTCTCCCTCTCCCCCTTCCCCAACTGAGTCGCTGGCGGCTGTATATCCGAAGCCCGTATAGTCGCACCGTCTCGTTGGCGTTCATCGTAAGACCTACAGCAAGAAGCCCCCTCTCGATGACTCTTTGAAGACGCCGGCGTAACTGGACACCATATGGTTGAAGAGGTTGTTTACGCGTTCACCTGCATGGATGAATTAATTATCCCACAATCAGTAGCTAGCACGGCTGCCCGCTACTGTGGTACTAATCACGTATACAGCAGCCTCGCCTCGCAGAATATAGGAAATGACGAAACAGCTTTCTTAATTTGAACGATCCCAAATAGAGCGCCCTCAAGAGTTTGCAACGCGTTGGCCAATCACAATTGCGCGGACCAACGTTGCAAACTCTTGAGGGCGCACTACTGTATTTGGAATCTCCAGAATTCTCGGTAATGTATGTTGGTGAGACCCTCTGCCGAGTATGAATATTATGCATGAGGTACTGACGTCACTGCAAAACATCCGTATGCGTACCATTCCGTATCCATACGTACCACTGACAGTACCACTCCGTATCCGCCGTATGAGAGATACCCATGTATGTGTCTGCTTTGGCGACCCTGGGGTAGCAAAGTGGTAAACGGCAGAACTACCGGTAGTGGGTTTGACGTTGTTTGGAAAAAAACGATGATTAGATGAGCAATAGGGCCTATATCAAAAAATCATAGCGACTCTGTATACATGTACGTTTTCTTTATCTTTTCTTTTTCGAGCATTATGCAAAATTAAGGCACGGTTTCGTTTTTGAAAGGGTGGGGGACGTATTAAGTCGTGAACCCCAAACACGACGGGTGGCGCTCTCACCTCCGACCCTTAAACTTAATAACTGATAGGTCGCGCTTCGTTTATATACCAGCTCGAATCGAGTGGTCAAATAGCCATGGTTATCGATGTGAAGAAAGTAATCTAGTACGAACATAGATCTGCGCATGCGCGACTAACCCTAACCCTAAACCTTTGTGTATACATTGAATGTAAGCGTGAACCCCCACTCAGTTTCGCGGTCAAAAGTAGATTGAGTTCAGTACTCATGAATATTAAAGCTGAGTCATCGTAGCAGCGCATATGATTGGATGGTTTTGAATAGAGCGGATGTACTTGTCTTCCCAGAATTCTGATTGGGTACTCATCGTCAACGTTCAACGTACAGAGCGGACGGTACAAAACGAAAGAGCACTACTTCAGTACTGGGCGAGCGAGGGTTGCTGCACAACACAACACAAAATTATTATCGGTAGTGACACGAGAGCCGACTCTACACAGGGATGCTCCACAACTACATCAATAAAATAATATATACATGTACATTGTAGCCAATAATAATTATTATTCTCAGCTTAGAAGAGCGCTGACTCTTCTGTGTTGGTCCACAACACAACTAGTCAATTATTCTCGGCTGAGACGAGCGCCGACTCTTCACAGGGTTGCTCCACAACACGGAGTGCTACGGTTAGTGTACGAATACGGATCGGTATGCAGGGACGTCAATACCTGATGCATATTCATATAAAAATTGCTCCAACATAATATGTTACCCAAATTCTCTATGGTCAGCCATAATTATAAGATTATAAAAACAAAACAAAACCACCATGATACAAGAGTAGATTGCATGAGTCCTGCTAGGATAGAAACGTCAGGCCCAGTACTTTTTTTGAGGTTTGCATCTTGGTCATTTCGGTCAGTAAGTAGTTTGCAATGTGTTTGCATAATTATTACTATTACTTGTTTACATTACTCTAAACCAAATCCACAAGTCACCCCCAATTGATGAGAACAGACAGTGATTGCGAGGGAGAACAATTATTATCGTCCACCACATTATTATTTTGTTCAGGCGATGCTAAGACCCATAGTGACTGCGCTGGACTTTTTCGAGTAGGCCCTACATGTAATTGGGTATCGAGCGCCAATTGTGGGCACTGCAACCTTGGGTGGCAACAATTGATTTCATTCAGTGCGGCTTTCAATGTTGAACCAAAGTTTGGTGTCCAAGTTGTTCTGTGACATAGGACCCAGAGTATTTACATGTCATTAGATGCAGAGCATGCAGTACAGTCACAAGAGAACCGCAAAATCCATCCAAGATGGCTCCGCCGAGCTGATTATCATAAAGTGTGGACCCACAACTTTTTTTTTAATAAGGGGTATTTGGAGGATAATTAACTGATACATTGAAGAACAAGTGACACTTAACACAACCTGGGGGTTCACTCTTCAATTTGGTATGTCATCTGGACCATATCCGGCTTTAAATGTGGCCCTATTTAGCTGTGGAAGTGCAGGGGTCCATCCCAAAATCCTTGCAGAAATTCTGCTTGGACGGCAACCCATTTTGGGGGTGTTTCTTCTGGGGTAATTAGCAAAAAATATAATCGGCTAAGGGTACTAAATTTGAAAAGAATCTGAGAGATGAAGGTCCAAACTACAATTTTCAGTAAAGCTACAAGAACTGAGAGACTTTTGGGTGTGAGATAATTGGCTTTGAAAGTGAGTGTTTTTGTACAGTGTTCAATGGGAGCTCGATTTAGTGTTATTCTGCACCCTTGTAGTTGCCAAAAGTGGTAGAGCGCCCTCAGTGGCGGCCTACCACCATCCTTGCTGCTGAAGCGTCCGAGGATAAAGCACACAGGTAGCCATCTACCTGGCGGCTGCCACAGACTCTTGTGTGCCAAGGTAATACGATTGCCAGAGATAGGCCCTAAGATGTGAAGGCTCAGCATGGTGGAATCACAATAGTTATGGCGAGTCATCTCTCTAGAGAAGTATTAATATGGCTGGCTCTTTTCGGAGCCATACTCCTTCACAAAAGAGACGAATTACTGTACCTGGGCATCTCTGGTGTCACCGTAAACATTGCACACAATGCAAGAGTCAATGAATTCGGACACGGTCCGATGAACAAGGTTCGTTGAGCACGGCCCCCCATCGGCCCGGCGTGACCCACGCGCCCACCCCAGATGGCCAATGTGTCAGTTCGGTTGGTGTTCGCCTTATATCCATGAGAGTACGGACGCTTTGAGATCGCAAATAGGCGATTGTGTTTGCGATCCTGCTATGAACAAATTGATAATCGTATTCGCGAATAATCCGGTGCACTGGCACTGAAAAGAACCCAGTTTGTAGAAGCAGACGACAGGGTGAAAATCGTGCATGTTTACAAAACAGCGCCCTCACTTTGGTGAATGATCAGCCGGGATATTATCACAAAACGTGTACTTGAGGCGAACCAGTCTAGGTGCCCGAAATTGACTGTATTCCATTATATGTAAATCTAGACAACTTCTTGGTCAAGGAAACATGCCTTCAAGGATTTTCTATTCAAAATTGTGACCTTTTAATTCAAAAAATATTAATTTCTGACTTTCTGTGCGGTTTGACGTTCAGCACGGACTACACGTTCAATAAATAATAAGTGGCACAGGATATTCGCCATTTTTAACTTCCACGTCCACCTATCGAACTTGGGCCCCATCGAAATAAAAATCGCACAGTAACTTTGAAAAAATGGACGACGAAGAAAGGAAAAAGAAACTCCAGGCTGGTCGAGAAAGGGTAAGGGGATTACGGAATTCCATAATGTCGTTGGTGTGTGATGTCAGTTCGTAACGTTGAACGTAAAAAGAGGCAAATTTCGGCTCGCAGCATATGACTAACGTAACGTAATTACTATGCTAACTAACGCGATAATGTTCTGTACAGTACAGACTACAGTACAGTACTGTACTACAGTACTGTTCAGTATTAACTGTCTTGTCTGTACTGTGTATGCTGTAGTGTTACTGTTACTGTGTGTTAGTGTTGCTGTTACTGTGTTAGTGTTAGGCCTATGTACACATACACATGTACTGTACTAGTTATACGTGTACAGAACGATGCTGACATATTTATATGAGAAATTTTGTCAGAATTGCAATCCATTTCCAAAGATTAATCATAAGTACAGCTGAAGAGTGAAGTACCACTTCACACATTGTCACTTGTTTGTCTTGACATTTGTAGAGTCCGGTGCTTTTATTGAATCTTTTGACATGATTTCGGGCACTTTTAAAGCCATCTGCACGACATTAACCTTCGTGGGACGTTAATGCGACAGATTAATAAAAGAGGAGCTCCTAACGGCCCAGTAAGTGGGACTACGTCAACATACGATAGTGGCATTAACACAGCGTCAACACATTCAAAATATATCACAGTAATTTCATACATCGGAAATAGATACACAGGACTGTCTGTGATAAGTAATAACTAATATTATTATTAATCAGAGAGGATTTGCATTGGTTTTTTTCAGGTTATATTTAATTTTCAAAAATGTTGTTTTATCTCAAAAAGAGTAACCGCAAAGCAGCACCGACGCTGACTGTATCACCCCTGTTGCATAATGGTGTGGTCCATATAACGCAGCACATAATCGGTAGCCATCTTGCCTCACATTGCCACTTGGCAATGTGAGGCAAGATGGCTACCGATTATGGAGCTTCAGAGAGAAAGCGTTTCTTTGAAATAAAATGGGAACGTCAATTTCTAGATGCCTAGCATCTCTCTTTTTCAAGCCAATAATAAAAAGTCTGCTTTGCTTTTGGTAATTTTGAAGGCAAGATGTGGGTATGTTGACACTGTGTTGATGCCGTCTTGACGCCACTATCGTGTGTTGACGCCGTCTTGACGCCAATTAGTGTGACCGGTAATGATTGATGATTAGCGAGATGCTCTCTCCTTGGTGCGTCCACACAGCTGGCCAAGTTCCAGAAGAAGAAGGTCAGCCCGGACAAGCGCAAGAGGAGGAAGCCCAAGCCGACGGACGCCGCCGGTGCCTCTCCGGGAGCTGCCGCCAGGAATGGCGGAGACCGAGACAACGGAGGAGGCGGAGGCAGAGGGCAGCAGGCCCTGGCCAACCTCAGCGACGACTCGCTGGATGCGGTAGACTCCAGTCTGGCCTCCAGCGATGTGCTGGGCTCCCACTCGGACCTGATATCGCCCATTTCCTTTGAGGTAATGCCGCTTTGAATGCTGGAAGGCCACCGTCTTTTTTGTGGGGATAGGAGACGGAGAGGACTTCCATAATTTAGGTTCTGAGGGATGAACTTGAACATCACAGACCCCTTGTCATGCATCCAGAGGTTCCCACCCTCTCCTCATTACCTCAAGTGGTTTTGATCGGCTCACATACACACAGTGTGTCCCAACTTTTTAAATTGTTTTTTGTTTACATACATTACTTAGCAGAGCTGTGGTATTTCCGGCCGTTACTTTCATCCTGTAACCCTTTGCGTACCGCATTGTTTATCGGCTTCCGCGCGTGCGTGACCGCATTCTTTTTGAAGGCTGCACAGCCCAGTACCGGATTGTATTGCACAAAACCGCGCTTATAGAGAGAGTTGTTTTTAATGCTTGCTTTGAAGCCGAAAAATTGTGTTTGGAGAATAATGTTTTCGGAGCAACTTTTTTAGACAGTAGACTTATCTTTCATTTGATACCAAGCTCGATACGCTTGGTTACTTCTTTTGTTGTGAAAAGTCCCGCCGGAACCTCTTCTGCCAACTCTGTGAGTGGCAGCTCGGTCCGATGGTGGTTGCCTGCACACGCGAGCCTGGCCCCGTATTGTGTGACAGCCCACGGTCAATGTTGTTCTCGTTGTTGTTGAAATTTCCCTCGGAAAACAAAGACATTTCTCTGGTTTTTCGCTAGATTATTGACTAGAACTTTCACAAATCCATATCCGAGTCAGTGTGAGCGAATGACTCGGCAAGAATGCGTACGCGGAGCGTAGTCATGATGACAACATCGCGTTACAAATCGTACGTTACAAGCAACGTAGTTTCCTCGAAAAATCGTAATGGCAACCTCGAGCATGTTAAATATCAAAGTCAGAAAGGTGGGTCATCAAACTTTCTGACTATATATAAATTGACACGAGGGCATATAAGAAAGAAAATGTGAAGCCTGGAACAAACCTCACGATCTTGTCGAGTAAACTCAACAATGGTACTGAAAGGGTTAACTTGTACTCATCACCAATTATGGTACTTGCATTTTGCACGGACGGACTGCCCGCAACTTTCTTGACTCAATGTGGCGACTCAATGTGGCGAATAAATTTGAGTCCCACTGCTTTCGAAAACAAAATTGGAATTTCAGGTGGCCACTGGTGGCAGCTTAAATGAAAGCAACACTGGATATGATCAGTTGGTACCAGTTTGCTACAAATGTAGGTGGCAGGATACGGCCTAAGGTCCTAACCTATCATAGATTCCTGTCAGTAAGAGTACCGTGTACTCTGACTTTGGAGAACCTTTTGCTTGGCTGAGTGTTGTAACTTTTAAGACTATTTTACCAAGTAATGTACAACAAATGTTTGAAATTTGTAGCTTACAGAATTGGTGAAAATGACAAATCTCAAATCTGTAAACAGAGGGCCTACTGGTACTTTTGATCCTAGCAGGGCCTTTAGTAAAGGTGCTTGATGAAGGTCCTTTGGGAAAGGTCCCGCTGGGATTGAATTGTTGTCAGGCCCTCTACTTTTTTTGGAGATTTATCGTGAGACCAAGTCAGGAAATTGATCTAGGGAGACCCCCTTGGACCAATTGTTGCCAGCAAGCAGCCATTGGAGCAGTCTCATTATAGTCTACCTGACCCAAATCTTGCCCACCCTCCACACCCCTATTGTGGTAGTCATCCATCATGCTTCAATAACTGAGGGGGAGGGGCCGCGTAGGTGGCTAGGAGGTCCCCGACGACCCCACCCCTTCTAATTGCATGTAGCGTGGTTTCAATCAGCTCATAACACACTGTGTCCCGACCTTTTTTTTTGTTTACATACGATAGTAGGTGTGCTACTTTTGGCCGGTCTTTAGAAGCCCAGATCTCGTTGCCCGTGCCAGTCGGTTTATCAAAGCTGGCCGCCTTTAGCCCTTCAGGTAGGATTGAATGTGACTCGTGGCCTTTGTGCTACTGGAAG
Organism: Luidia sarsii; assembly: GCA_949987565.1. Lineage (NCBI taxonomy): Eukaryota > Metazoa > Echinodermata > Asteroidea > Paxillosida > Luidiidae > Luidia > Luidia sarsii. The sequence continues at coordinate 4,635,458 of OX465109.1, forward strand.
ACGTGATCAATCTCCATTGAGTGTTGCACAGCGGTCGGCGCAGCTCGGCAAAAGAAAGGACAATCGGTTCCATATGGCTTGCCATATTCACAGGGGCCCAGTCCTGAACTGAGGGGCATTACGCAGCAAATTCAGGGGGAATGGTTGGGCACTATACTTGGTTTTGTTTCGGTATATATAATAGCCTGATTGTTGCTGCCCTCAATTTGTTCCAGTCAAAAGGTGGGGTATGCGCCACAGCAGTTGTACGTGGTGTTGAGGGGTTTTAGGTCGGCTTTAGGACAATTTTTCGAAAAGAAAATTGACCGGGGGACTGTAATTCCTCAGTAGACGTGCCAAGCAAGGGTTCTTCACGCCATCGCAAACCATCTACAGTGGGATTTTGGATCAACTTTGACTCCACCAGAATTTCGAGCGTGCCTCACTGTGCTGCCTCCAGCGGATTTCATCAGAATCCAGGCCAATGGTTCCCCTGTGCATTTTGCCCATGGGCTCTTTTCTGAAACCCAATCATCTTAAAGGCTTCGGCTCCGGCTTCGTCTCCGTCATCCCAAAGCTGAAATCACAGACCAGAGTTCTTTGTTGAAAGTTGAAACCAATGTCGAAGGATTCTTTTTCAAAATGCAATACATTAAACAATTAAGCTAAAGGCCTCCCATTTGCACGAAATGGATGAGAGAACTACATGTAGCTAGACAAAAAGCCGGAGCCTGAGCCTGGGCTGGGTTTTTGGAAAAGGGCCATGATAATGGAGCAGGCTTACTGCTCATACAGTTCAACAACATTGCTTCAGAAAGTGACTCTCAGTTTGGAATCTGTCAGATTTATGGGGGTATGCGTAAGCTGTTATGGGGCAGACCGCAGGAGTCCATAAATTTAAACTCGCTCTGGCAGCAGTGGCAGTGCACCCGCGCACGTACACGTAGCCTGCACAGGAGCTGAAACAGTTTCCTATGACACAGCATGCTGATCAACCATCCCCTCGACCCCCCTCCCCTCTCCTATTCCCACGAGTCATCGGCAAAGATAGTCCCCCTGCATTGCATCACATGACTGCCAGCTCTTGCATGAGTCACTTACAGTATGCACGAGTGCATGCAATTCCTTGCCTTTGCTCTGCACACTACATGTATGTATGCAAAGCCCCTCTTTCTGTCCCTCTGTGACAGCTCAAGGCTTAGGCTTGACCGGAGCCCGGAGGTTGCCCTCCACAGTGTGAGGGTCAATGGGGATTTTGGTCTGGTACCCGATGGCCCATCCAGATGCTTTGGGGATGTGGTTGAGTCATGCAGCCTTACAGTGCCCTACAGACCCTCAACAAGTCTGCAGTTCCTGCATTGCATCTGTGTAGGGAACTTTCTATTGTACAATAATTACCCGGTATGTGGACACAGAAAAGAGTGGCCATCTGCAGTAAATTGTACATGAAGATTTGACATGTTTGAAGGTTTGCACATGTGGTTGGAAGTTTGTGTACACACATTGCAGGTGTATGCATGTACAGTACATGTACATGTACCGTAGATGTCATCTCTTTCAAGATTTTTTAACATGAAGTTAATGAACACCTTACTGTACACGATGTACATGTAGGCCTACATACATATACATCTACATGTACTGTGCACTGTACTGTGCAATGTGTGGTGAACTTTATAATTATTTCCTGCAAGCATTTTCATGTACACTGTACAATGTACTGTACATGTATGTACACGTACATGTACAGGTGTACCGGTATGCCCTACACCTTGCCTTATTCAAGATCTATGCATATGTTACTACATGTAATGTACCTTGTGTACATGTATGTACAGTACATGTACTTACATGTACATTATGTGTACATTTAACCTCCAGACAGAGGAATGAACATGGAACCTGTTGCTATACTGTACAGTGTACATGTACATACTGTACATGCACCGGTACTGTACACATCTTTATTGCACATTGCCAATAATCAAGAACAAGTTGACAGACAGTACACGTACACGCACACTGTATGTGCACTACATCTTTCCACTCTCATAAACAGACAGCGCCCTCAGCATGTCAGCAGTGGTAATCCTCCACGCCTACTCCCCTTCATCCCAACCTATTCCTCCCTCCCCTCCCCCCACCCGCCCCCCGCCCCCCCCCAAAAAAAAGGTAAAGGAGCTTGGATCACATGCTTCCCATACATGTACGCCATGCTTCCTGATGTCTCCCCCTTTCTCCCTGCCTCCCAAATTGGCAATAACCTTCCTCGCTCGTGTTAAAAAGAAACGACCAGGTCTCCCTCCTTCTCCCGGCCTGCTGGGGCTCTTGATGCTGTTCTTGGCAAGCGGTGTGGCTCGTGTGCTGTCTAGACAGACCAGCGAGTGTAGACTTACTCTGTCTCCATTGCGTTTATTCCAGGCACAAATCCAGGTGTACATACAATGTATGTATACATGTATACATGTACATATCCATGTGCTTGCATGTACGGTACATTGCATACATTTTCTTTCCACCTCGGGATGTCATATCTTAAGTGTTATTGATTGAATTTCACTTATGGGAAAAATATCACTGACATACATACATGTACACATGTACAGTACATGTTCAAAGTGAAGTTATGGTAATACAAAAAAACTGTTGCAAATTTCTGCTCACTGGCATTTTATCCCTGCAATACATCAATGTCAAAAGTTAGAGGGCCTAAGTTAGGGTTTGATCCTAGTTAGGGTTTGATCCTAGCAGGACCCTTCTCAAAACTTTGCCTTTGAGAAGGGTCCTGCTAGGATCGAAACGTCAGGCCTTTGAGAAAGGTCCTGCTAGGATCGAAACGTCAGGCCTTTGAGAAAGGTCCTGCTAGGATTGAAACATCAGGCCTTTGAGAATGGTCCTGGTAGGATCGAAACGTCAGGCCTTTGAGAAAGGTCCTGATAGGATCGAAACGTCAGGCCTTTGAGAAAGGTCCTGCTAGGATCGAAACGTCAGGCCTTTGAGAAAGGTCCTGCTAGGATTGAAACATCAGGCCTTTGAGAAAGGTCCTGCTAGGATCGAAACGTCAGGCCTTTGAGAAAGGTCCTGCTAGGATTGAAACGTCAGGCCTTTGAGAAAGGTCCTGCTTGGATCGAAACGTCAGGCCTTTAAGAAAGGTCCTGCTTGGATTGAAACGTCAGGCCTTTGAGAAAGGTCCTGCTATGATCGAAACGTCAGGCCTTTGAGAAAGGTCCTGCTAGGATCGAAACGTCAGGCCTTTGAGAGAGGTCCTGCTAGGATCGAAACATCAGGCCTCTGAGAAAGGTCCTGCTAGGATCGAAACATCAGGCCTTTGAGAATGGTCCTGCTAGGATCTTTGAGAAAGGTCCTGCTACATGTACATGTACAGGATCGAAATGTCAGGCCCTTTAACTTTTGAGATTTAAACAAAAGTTGAGAGAGAATGGTCATTCAGATGAACATTGCATTTTCTTGTGGAGGGGGGAGGTGTGTTACCTAGTACAATGTACATGTACAGTACCTTTGAGGCAAGCCCTTCCTTCCCCCTAATGAATGAAAAATCAAATAAATCTTGAGAAGTTAGGGGGCCTGAATTTTGGATCATATCAAGACCTTTCTTGATCTTAGCAGTATCTTTGGGAAAGGTCCTGCTGGGATCAAAATGTCAGCCTTTTTTTAATAATTTTTTTTTACTTTGTTATGATGTGTGTTATTTCAGACCATTCTAGTCAATGGCATGCAGTTGTGTGCCAACAGTATGAGAACAAGATTTGACAAGTTGGAAGATTGTCGGATCTGATTGTGTGAGTGTTGAAACACAAAAGGAAGTCATGATTCCCCTTCCCATTCTGCAATATATGGTACATGCTATACTGAGCATGCATGCAATGAAAAATCCTTGTGGAAATTTCCTATTCGGATAAGTGGGATTACTTTTATGAAATTGCTTCTTATCTGTTCCTGCATGAGAGCAGAGTTCATTGGATTCCTGAGAACCTCTGGCTTAGTGGATATGGAATCTTATCCTCTCTCCCTCTCCACCCTCTCTCCCCCTCTCCCTCTCTCCCTTTCTCCCCATCTTCACCTCTCCCCTCTCCCTCTTCCCCCCTCCTTGTCTCTCTCCCTCCCCCTGTCCCCTTGTCTCTCTACCCCCTACCCCTGTCCCCCTCCCATTTCTCCCTCTCTCCCTCTCTCCCTTGCTCCCTCTCTCCCTCTCTCTCCCCCTCTCCCTCCCCCCTCTCTCCCCCCTCCCTCACTCTCTCCCTCTCTCCCTGACTCCCTCTCTCCCTCCATCTTTCCCTCTCTCTCTCTCCCTCCAGCTCCCCCTCTCTCTGTCCCTCCCTCCCCCTCTCCCCCCCTCTCTCTCCTCCTCTTTACCTCCCTCTCTCCCTCTAAAAGTCTACATATATGTACATGTACCTGCCAGCTCTAGGCAGTTGGGGATGAAGGGGAGGAAGTATCAATTTCATGGCCCCTTTTCGCCAGTTCCTGCAAGGGAAAGCCAGCACAATAACACACCTTGTTTTTTTAAATGGACGAGCACATTACAAGTTGCTTGTGGCAGTGCATCACTCCGGAGCTTGTAAGTTTTATCTGTGCAGGGGAGCGAGGGGGTGGGGGGGGGGGGGAGCAGGGGGTTCACTAGTCTACAGTGCCTGGACATCTTGTACTCGCACAACCGTGTACCACATATCCTGATCACACGTCTTCCTGTTAGGAGTCACAGTTTTAGGGTGTTGTGGACTTGTACCCTTCATCAGCCCTCCCCTTCCCCCTTGCCAGCCCTGTCTAGACACCCATCGGCCTTAAGGCTAGACATTCTCCTACCGGTACCTGTAATAAGTGTAACTCTGGCAACCTGCCCTACCCCATCCCCCCTCCTCCTCCTCCACCTCCTCTTCACCCACCCTCCGAGCCCCCTTCAGAAGTTGTCTTTCCTTTTACTTAGCCCCCTTTAAGCTGCCTCGTTCTCTCTCGGCCGTGAGATTCACAGAGCGGCCGATAATTATCCGGCTTCCATTAACACGTCTCAGAGATTGTTCGTATCCGTAACACATTCCCTGCATTGGTTTCCTCTATTTGTATATCTCTTATACCTTCCCCCCCCCCTTCCCCCTCTCCCCTCCCCCTTCTCCCCTTAGCCTTGGCCTCAACAATGCCACCTTGGTTCTCACCGAATCGTGAGAGAGGTCCACAGAGCTGTCCGTATCACTTTGTCAGCCCCACAATTGACGGGTACTGGGGACTTTGGGAGGAGGAGAGGAGGAGGGAGAAGGTGGGGAGGGGGAGGATGGGTGGGGGGAGAGGTGGGCTGTTCTCCCGATCATTCAGGGTTTAATACTTGCAGACAGGCCATCCAGGGTACATGTTAACCCAGGCCAGCATGAGCCCAGCTGTCAGTCAGGGCCCTCTTGTATAAATCGGGAGGTACATGTGTAGACGAGGCCCTTATCTGAAGATACAAAGAAAAAACCCCGGTGATCAGACAGTGACTGTCATCCGTACCTGGGATCTGTAGCTCATCTTCAGCTGAGAAGAGCACCCTTGTGAATTGTGTTACATGTATGTTCCGGTACGTGTCTAGGCTCAGAATGCTCTCAGGCAGCCACAAATCATACAGGTCATCATTGTCCCATTTGTGAAACCTGAATCGCTGTCCAAATCAGTCGTGATTTGTTCAGGATTTAGTCAATCCAATCTGGTCAGCTCTTGGAGCTTGTCATCTGTCTTGTAGTAGTGCGTCTCTCTGCCTTTCAGAAAGGTCTGACTAGGTTTGAAACATCAAGTGGTTTCTTGGAGAAGACTACAGTAATATACAAAAATAATTGCTTACTGACTAAAATGACCAAACAGCGAAATTTAGGAGGACGTGACATTTTGATCCTATGGTAGCTGGACCTTTCTCAAAGGTCCGGCTTGGATCAAAACGTCAGGCCCTCTTAATTTTTGATATGTTTCTTGAGGAAGGATAAAACTGAGAACAGTCAGACTTCAAAATTGGGGAACAAAACAAATTTTTCAGATTTGTATTTTTTGGGGGTCATTTCAGTTTTTGTAAATGACTTTGGAGAAAGACCTAAATCATTGTAAATCAGACGCATTCGTTGATGCAGACTGGCAAACACCAGATCTGCAGGTTTTGACCCATAAACTCTCGGGCCACGATCTACATGTACATGTATCTTGTCTTGTATCAAGATCATTAGAGCTCATCCCATTGCTAACGTGTACAGTATGCACTGATCATTTCAAAATTGATCTCCCTGCGTTTCGGAATCTCGTACACAGTGACGTACATGTACATGTGTACATGTATTTGTAGCAATCACAGGAGCATTGCTGCGATGTGTCCTGGCTCCATCTCGAACTGCTGGACTTGGCATGACCAGTCTCTTCTCTGGGACCCACTGTCGGGCAATTATTTACAACTCTTGAGTATTTTATGGCCTCTGCTTGTGTATTGTGGATATATCATCCTGAGGTGCATTTTTTCTTCGGAGAATTGATGGTGTACATCATTGAACAGTATCTCCCCCGAGGCTCATAACAGGTAGGGCCTTTAGTACAGGTGCATGGACTGTACATTGTAGCACATTACACTCCTCCAAGACTGCTGAGTCAAGCAGCAATTGCTGCCTCTTTACCTGTGCCACGTGTCTACTTCCTTTTCGCAGTATTTTGACTTCTGGCCTCTTTTTATTTTCTTTTTCTTCCTTTTTCCCCCCATTTTTTTTTTTTAAAGCATTTGTGTACACATAATTTCTCGGGCCATGTGTAAAGACTTCCTCCGACACCCTCCATCGTCACACCCTTCATAGTCTTATTGGGGGGGGGGGGGGGCGGTACTCAGTAGGGGTCCCCACCCATGTCCCAGGGGGGATCCCCTCACCTGCGCCTGCCAGGGGTTAGGGGAGGTGGGGGGTGTGTGGCTACCATCTCCTCCCTCCTCCCCTCCTGTCCTCCTCCCCCCTCTCCCAGAGTCAGGTGCTCACGCCGCGGGAGTGCCTAGTCACTGAACCCCGGCAACTTCTGAGATTGATCGGTGACTTTGCTGGCGCACACATGCACTGCATGTGTGTATACACTGTACAACATGTGTGTGACGGTGTGCTATGAACAGTACATAGTCCACAAACTGTACTTGTGCAGTATGCATGTATACATGTAGGCATTATCCATGAAGAGGCTGCTTGCATAGTGCCTACAAGTGCTTGGGCTACAGTGGGCGTGTCTGTAATGCGCATGAATGCTCTGCAGACACTATTGTCTCTGACTGTCGGGAGTACCGTCCCACTGGCTTACGGTGGCCCGCCGGCCGTATTGCCTGCCCTCTGTTTGACTCGCTCGCCGAGACATCACTGACAGTTGCAATCAGTGGGAGTCGGGAGTGTGTCACGAGATGGTCTGCCGGGACCTCTGGAAGACAGCGGATGTCACTTGGTACTGATTGGTCCCCTCACAGAACGGTGGCTTGTCAGACTCGAGTCGGCTGATCGACCCCTTCTCCCTCCCCTCGCCTAGCCCCCCCCCCGAACTCCAGTAGACTGCCAAGGCCGTTGTGCAGCTGTGTGTACCGATGTCATTGCTAAACAAGCCCTGCTATTTACTGTACATTGTACATGCACTGTGAGCTCTCGTCTTGATGTTTTCTGACTGATTGGAATCAGCACGTGTGTACAAGGCGACGGGCACCGGCCTTACGAACCTTGTTCCCGATGCCTGTGCGGCTTGCTCGTGAAGCCTGTCGATTGCAGTCGCATTGCAGCGAGATGTGCAAGGGCACTCACAGCGCCAGCCGTTGACTAGCACCTCAATGCCTGCCTGCCAGCAGACGTGCACATCCTCTGAGGCAAGGGCCCCTGCGCTGTGTGGTTAACGGTGTACTCACTGTACATGTATGTGCATGTATTGTGTGTTTACATGCGTTTACGTATTCAGCGGTTGGGGCAGTGTGTCAGCAAGACCTCAAGGGTGAGCGAGGCGTGCGTCCTCTGATGATGATGCTGCATGTGATTAGCACTGAGCTGGACTCGGCCGACGTCATCTGGCGATCCTCCAAGCCGTTCTCCGAAGTCGCCAGGGAAGGGAAGCAGCCGTAGAGCGCTTGTGTCCTGAGCATCGTCTCCAGTGTGCTTCACAACACAATGGATTATCGCATCTCCGCTTGCGAGTCTCTTCAGGCTTACTCTGCCGACCGTTGTATCTGAGGATTTGTCCGTTTCTCCAGTGTCAGCGCTACCGACTTGTATCGTGTAATTCTCGGGTTCTCCGATGCCGTAGTGAGATAGCCCCTGTAGCTGTTTCTCCCCCCCCCCCTGCCATCCCCTTGCAGCATTTGTCGTTGTCTTTGAGCTCTTCTGTGTGGGGGAACGGAAGAGGGGTCTGAATGTAGCGAACATGGAACTAAAGAATGGGAGCATGCCCTGGCTGCACGAATGGAAGTGGAACGGTTACATCTACAAAAATGTAGGTACAGCGCATTCTTTTGAAAAGACCCATCATTCATTGTGCACACTTCAGATCAGTGTGTCAACCACTTTTCCACAAGACTTGTGCACACAGTACATACATGTACATGTACAATGTACATTGTGTACAATGTATGTATCTGGCTTTAAGTTTACCATGTTTACAGTGTGCAGTGTTCAGTGTACAGTAATAGTTAATGTACATGTACTGTACATGTACGTTTAACGTATACAGTGCACGCGAATCTGGTGCCTTTTGGAGACCTGAGATAATACATGTACATGTAGGTTGAATAGGTCTCCACAGGGAAATTGTAAAAGTGTATAGGTCTCCACAGGGAAATTGTAAAAGTGTATACAGTGTAGGTCTCCAGAAGGTTTTCATGAAACTGATATTTGGAAATAATTAAAACACGGGAAATTTGTGATAGGTACATATACACCTGTAAGAATCTGTCGCAAATAGAAGTGTTATTTAAAAGCGACATTCATGTACAGTGTACATTGTACGGTCCAAATTTCTACCCAGGAAAGTGAATGTGGTTGAAATGGGAGCAATTTTTCTCACGCGGTTGTCTCCGCAAGGATACAGATTCAGGTATGTGTGAACTGTACATGTACATGTATACATGTACACATGACATTGTACACACATGAACATACATGTACAGTAGGCCTAATACATGTACATGCACATGTACAGTTCACTTGTGTTTCATATTTACATGTCTACGTGTACATGTAAGACATCTACATGTATCAACCAAATGATTGAACTCAAAAGAAAGCTCAACAAAAAGTAAGGATTCGTTTAATTTGAAAAATGAGTAGACAAGTTTGGAATCATTCAACAAGTAGGGCCCCTCCATGGATAAATACCCCCCGCAGGATTGCAATGGGGCCACGTGTTTTCAATCCATCCATCCCCGACTTCGGGCCAGACAATAGGTTCGGACAAAGTGTCTCCACTGTTCAGGAGAGAACAATCCTTACACGGCGGACATTGGGGAACCGCGTGGCCTGGTACTGTACATGTACGGTACAGTGGGGGAGCCAGGCGTGGGAAGAGCTGAAAAAAAGAACAAGGGAGAAAAAAGAATAGAGAGAGAGAAAGAAAGGCTGAGACTGAGAGACAGGAACGACACGTCTCTCTGGTCTGGGGACCTCAACATCCGTTACGTTGTGGTCTCAGAGGTGTCTGGCAAGGTGGTCTGAATTGTGCCTTTGTATCAATTCCCCCCCCCCCCCCATTTAAAAAACAGGTCAAGAAAAGCCACATCAGTAGTCTGGGTCTTTGCCAGGGAGCTCCCTGTAATATTTCTCAGATTTTTTAACCACTCTTCTTGAGTCCCAAACCATTCCCCCTCTGTCTCCCTGGGGTACAAAACAGGTTTTGGAGACCCCTAGGGAAAAAAAATAAATCACAATGCGATGACGCAGTGAAAGAATGTTTGCAAATGTTCAGGAGGTTACCTGGAGAGAGGTGTTGCGTCATCAATTGTGAATAAGCGGAAGCATCTCCTCACTCTCCCCCTACTGATTTATGGGGAGATGAATTGAAAGCTCATATCCCCTACTGTACCTCACTGTCAGCCTCCCCCTCGCACATTAAATATCACCTGGAGTTGCATGGGGAGGGAGGAGGGATTGATGGAGATGGAGCACTGCAACCATACAGATGTACATGTATGTCTTCTTCTCCTCCTCCCTCTCATCCTCCTTCTCCTTCTCCTTCCCCTTCTCCCACTTCCCTTTCTTCTTCTCCTCCTCCTCCTTCTCCTCCGTCTACTTCTCTTTCTCCTTCTTCTCCTTCTTCTTCTCCTCCTCCTACTTATCTTTCTCCTTCTCCTTCTCCTCCTTTCCCTTCTCCTACTTATGTTTCTCCTTCTCCTTCTCCTTCTCCTCCTCCTCCTTCTCCTCCTCCTCCTTCTCCTTCTCCTTCTCCTTCTCCTCCTCCTCCTCCTACTTCTCTTTCTCCTTCTCCTCCTCCTTCTCCTCCTTCCCCTTCTCCTCCTTTCCCTTCTCCGCCTCCTACTTATCTTTCTCCTTCTCTTTCTCCTTTTCCTTCTCCTTCTTTTCCTTCTCCTTCTCCTCCTCATTCTCCTTCTCCTTCTCCTCCTTCTCCTTTCCTCCTCCTCCTCCTCCTTCTCCTCCTCCTCCTTCTCTTTCTCCTTTTCCTTCTCCTCTTTCTTCTCTTTTCCTCCTTTTCTTCCTCTTATTCCTCCTCCTCTTCTTCATCTTCTTACTTACAGTATCTGCCCCTCATCTCTCTCAGATCCCCTGACCGTTTCTTGTTTTCCTGCCGGCGAAAGGTGGGCCTGGTTTGGAGGGTTTCCTGTCTTCATCACGAAGGCTGTGGCCAGCGCAGCCCGATTGTAGATGGATGGGAGCAGGATACGATGGCCAAGGCTTGTCAGTTGCTCCCCAAGGGGGAGTGGAAGGGAGTGGAAGTGGGAGCTATTGATGATGGGAGGGGGGAGGACTCTGAAGGAGGGATAGTGTCCAGGGGTGGGGAAGTGATGACAGAGAGGTGCACGTATGAAATGACAAAATGCTCCCAAATAGACACACGTGGTTCAGTGTCTGCTAGACAGTTCTGATATCCCCTTGGTCATTAGGCCTACATATTGTACCTTGTTTGAAACCAACTTACATATGTATGTAAAAGATAACTGCTTACTGACTAACCAGTTGAAAAAGAGTGCCTAAGTTTTCCAAGGAACAACTGCATGTACATGTACATTACATTGTCAGATGCAGTCATCTGATGAAGACCGACATGGCCTTCAGTACAAAATGGTCAGCGACCAGTTTGGAGTGTTAGCACAGTTCTGTGTAGTAAGGCTAGGATCCAGACAAATGTTCTGGGACCTCTGAATTTGGAGCACCGACGGTGTCGCAGTGCACCGGGCCCTCTGAATCTGGGCATCACTCATTTCAAGTTTCAAACATAGACACCTTTCAGTCCACCGTACCATAAAACAATCATATACGTGTACAGTGTACATGTACATGTACATGTACATATAGCATGTACTGTAGCATGACACAAGGACCTTTCTCCTTGGCAGAAATCTCTGTGAGGGTTACCATTTTTCTATTTTCATTGGGCACAGTTTTTTCATGTCATGAGGATGGTGTACAGATGTGTACATATTTCCCGGATGTGAATGATTTTAAAGCTTCAACTTTGACAAAAAGTTCAATCTGAGTCTACTCTGCAGTACTGGCACCCAACCCCGGCAAAGACTTGTCAAGTGTTTGGGAAGGCTACCGTCTAAGGGCTGGATAGTGTACATGTAACTCGGATGGTAAGAGGGCTGGGGTAGATTTCACAAAGCCTTACGATGCATCGTAACTCAACTTCCGATGGATAACCGACCATAAGTTGTGGCAGACCCTACCGGTATGGTTTCTGTGCTTCGATCACTGTCTTGCAATTGATCGTAAGTTACGATGAGTTTTGGTGAAATCAATCACTGACCAGTACACTTATTCAGTCTCAAGTCCTGGTCTAGTCGAAGCTTTTTCAAATTTGTTTCCAGTCAGTTGTTCATAATTTACAACTTTGGCTTTATTCAAAGTGATAATGGGTTATCAGTTTGAATAGTTCCAGAATGTATACTGGTACTCGGTACCCGGTACTCTGAACTGTCCAGTGCTGTACACCCAGTATGGGCGGGTGAACCTGTTTCACCCCCCCCCCCCCTGGGGCCATTCCATAACAAACGCCTCACAAAACTAGACCTGTATGGATAGCCGGGAGAATGACTTGTCATGTTGCCCGCCAACCGCACGTTCCTGAGATGTGGGATTCCCGTAATTGAAAAGTCGCCCTCCTCTCCCGCCCTCCCGCTGTCATCCATCAGAGTGTGGTTGTCCGATGACGGACACAGACTGCCTTAGCTGTCAGAACCCCAGGAAGTCGTCAAACCTCGCAATCCCGCGCGGAGTCCGTCCGCGCTCCGTCTTGATGAAAAAGAAAAACAGAATCAGCCCCTTGCTGTGGATGAGCCAAATGATGCTTCCGATAGAGTTTTCTTTATTTTGGGCTGATACATTTGGATGTGGATTGGTGCTGACGTTGGTAGATTGTGCTTATTAAAATCAACTGACTTGCCAAACTTAGCCTGAGACTTTGTCACATGTCCTCAGGTAGAGAAAAACTGGGAGGCACGCAAGAGTATGGGTAATAGAGGCACGTGTACACGTATACTGTACAACACAATGTACGTGTACTTGTACCGGTACATGTGTACACGCATATTTTATACATGTACAGTAACACAGGATATCCAAAAATGGAATTGGTTGTCCAAAAGATATAATACCATGTTTGCAGCATGAAACTGCTCTGTTTTAAAATCACACAAACAGTGAGTCTGACTTTTCTGAAGACAGTGCAGAACCTTGATACACCTTTTACGCATACATACGGTATTACAAATGTACATTGTACATGTACATGTACATTGCTAGTCACCTACATGTACATGCAACATGTACAGGTAGTCAATGTTTGGTAGTCACACAGATCTATGCATTAGGGGTTGAAATTCATTACCCCCAGCTTAAAAGGATAATACATTGTATACAGTACATGTAAGCTGACTGTATTTTTGTCCTTTCTTGTTTTGCCTTTTCTGCAGAGTGACCAGCGATCGGTGGGAACTGACGATCTGTGCGAGGTTAGTATGGGACAGGTGCACGCATTCGAGAGAGTGAAGACATGCACTACATACACAGTCACGGCTCCAGTAGGCCACTGCTCCTGCAATGTGGCCAGTTACAGTAGGCCACTATCCCCACAATGTGGCCAGTTATACATACATGTACAGTAGGCCACTATCCCCACAATGTGGCCAGTTACAGTAGGCCACTATCCCCACAATGTGGCCAGTTACAGTAGGCCACTATCCCCACAATGTGGCCAGTTACAGTAGGCCACTATCCCCACAATGTGGCCAGTTACATGTAGATACATGTACATTGTGTGTTGTACAGTAGGCCACTATCCTCACAATGTGGCCAGTTACAGTAGATACATGTACAGTAGGCCACTATCCCCACAATGTGGCCAGTTAGATACAGTAGGCCACTACCCCCATAAGGTGGCCAGTCACCAGTCACAGTACATGTAGGCCTACAGTACACGTACACGGACCGGTAGGCCACTATCCCACAATGTCCGGTGGCCTGACAGTTTTTCAATGGCCACTGGCATTCAGGCCACTGCCAAAGTCAAGCCCTGCGAGCCAGCAGGTTTAATGCACTCTTTGCGCGCATACAAACATGTGCAAGTTATTCCCAGGCAATTCTACACATATGTACAGTATATGTACCGGTACAAGCTGCCAATCCCCCAGTCCCTCTGAAAAGCAAATTCTACCCGCCCACCTCAGAGCCAGAAAGGAAAACAGTTTGTGCAATATTATTTATAGCCATTTCCCCTGACCATTCTTATCTGGGACTGCCCAACGGTTCGTGGAACAGGAAGGGCCGTGGCGTTTCCTTGAGTGTGTGTGTGTGTGCTTGTGTCCAGCGATTCGGTGACCTCTGATGGATGCTGACACAGTAAAGGCCTGGGTGGCCCTGGGTGTTCAGTGGAGTGGACACACCCGGCCATTGGACCACATTCAGTTGTACAGGTCAGGAGGTACTGTACATGTACCTGTATACATGGGCGCGAATCTAGTGCCTTGAGGAAACCTAGTCCAATAGGTTGAATAGGTCTCCATAGGGAAATTGTAAAGGTGTATACATGTAGGGTTTTCACGAAACAGGGTTTTCACGAAACTGGTATTTTGGAAATACAGTGTACGGTAACTCAAAACCTGAAAATTTGTGATGTGTAAGAATCTGTCGCAAATTGAACTTTGAAGTGTTATACATACAGTGTACCTGTATAAGGGATATATACTGTACGGTCCAAATTTCTACCCATGAAAGTGAATGTGGCTGAAATTGGAGCATTTTAACATGCATCACTCTCCCTGGACATACTGTAGGAAACCCACTAATGAAAACCATTTTTAGTTTCACTATATTTGTTTTTTTGGAGGGGTCGATTATCCTTTTCCCCCAATCTTTCATCTCCCTGCTTGATTTGTCAGCAGGTACAAGTACACCAGGGATGATGATGTCAAAAAAAAAAAGAGAAAAAAAAGAGAGAAAAGAAACACGCACAGGGGTCCCCTGGGCTGCCTTTACCCAAGCCTAAAATAAATCGGCGGTGTACTTGTACGTAAAGCACGCCGCGGTACAACGCACCTGGACCACCAGGTGAAACCTCTCTGACAGGACGACTTCCGGAGCCTCCGTTGGTTTTGAGCTTTGGCTCTGTCTTTATTGCCCCCCTCCCTTCCCTCCCCTCCCCCCCCACCCGAAACTTCGCTCCCCCTCAACTCCATCTCCCGTTTTTTCTAGCCCCCTCCTCCCCCTCCTCTTCCTTGTCCATCCCCGAGAGAGGTTTTTTTAATGTCAGGCCAGGATGTTGTGCCTTAGAATCAGGAACCGATTGGGTTTTTTTTTTTCTCTCTCTCTCTCTCTCTCTCTCGCACAAATCAGGATCTCATGCAATGATCTGTGAAGCAGGTTTTTTTTTTTTTTTTTTTTTTCCTTCTTCTTCTTCTTGGATTCGGTCCGTGCCCCACTCGGAGCCCACCTCCTTTGCTGTCGGATGAAGTGAAATGAACCAGCCCTTGGAATGCTGATTGAGACCCAGATACTAAGTGACAAAGAACAAAAAAAATGGAAGTCCAGAAATGGTGCCCTACGAAATTACATTTAGACTGGTTTTGTGAGGGTCTGCAGAGTTGAAGGTCTGCAGAGTTGAAGGCCACGAGAGGAGTTGATTACTCACAG
This sequence comes from Luidia sarsii, assembly GCA_949987565.1. Taxonomy (NCBI): domain Eukaryota; kingdom Metazoa; phylum Echinodermata; class Asteroidea; order Paxillosida; family Luidiidae; genus Luidia; species Luidia sarsii. The sequence goes on from OX465109.1 coordinate 4,650,766, forward strand.
CAGAGCCACAAATACAGTACATGTACATGCTTGGGCTCTGGCTTCACCTAGAGCTGTTATCCAAAAGCTGAAACCACAGGTTGGAGTTCTTTGTTGAAGTTGAAGTTTTGGAAAAAATGCAGTATAACATAAAGAAACGAAGCCATAGGCCTCCTGTCTTCATGCCTTGTACTTGAAAATGGACAAAAGAAAAGAAAGGAAGGAAAAAAAGACAAAGCCGGAGCCTGAGCCTATGCCGGGTTTTGGAAAAGGGCCTCGAACTCAAGACCCGAGACTCAGACCCGGTATGTTGTGACTTGAGTGCAAGTCTGTCACAGGCTGTGCACGTACATGTACCCTCCTCTCCCTCGTCAGGGGAGCCCCTGTGATTGGAAGCAGGCCCTGCATGTACATGGTATGTAAAGGCTTTCCTGATGAAGGCGGGCGTTTGCGGCATGATGTAGGATGCATCTGTACCGTAGCCTGTCCGGACTCGCTGCGACCGGTGATTGCGTTCATATGCTCAGACATCAATGTGTGTCTTACAATTCCCCATATTACAGTACCGTATATATTTATATTTCTCTTTCATTAGCTTTTTCACATTCTCCTCCCCCTACTTCTTATAGGCCTACAATATGTAACCTCAAACAAATGAAAGGAAAACCTGACTGGTAACTTTTAAACAATCAAAACAAATTGAACTTTGTCCCAGTCCTGTCAAAGTTTTCTTCTTAGTTCAAGTTTTCTGGTTAATTTTTATTTTTATTTTAGTTCAATTAAAAAGCTGATAATGATAACTCTTCATCTTCTGGTACACACCACCATTTCCTCCCCTGCCTTCACACACATTTATTATTTGGTTAGATGCAATGTTAAGCAAGCCCATGCTAAAGGACTGTCTGTCCGTTTGTCTATCCAGTCCCCTGTCTGTTCGGCCGTCCATATAAAAAATATTCAACATTATTTGGAGGAGCCCATATGACATACCTGTACATGTACCAGTACATGTACAGGTATGTCACATCCGTCCATTTTTTGTTTTAAGTATGTGCACTGTGAGTAGATACTCTGAGCATTGAGCAAGACTCAGAAAAACTTCCCTTGAAAAAAGGTCCTGCTACCGTAGGATCAAAATATAAATCCCCGACCCTGTAAATTTGTGGGGTTTGCATTTTAGTCATCTACATGTATTAGTCAGAAGGCAGTTTGTGACATTCTTGTATCACTTAAAGCTTTCACTTGGACGGGGAATGCAATCTGTTTCTGCCTTTGGGATCTACAGTTAAGCAGATGAAACAAGGACTGTAGCTCCAGCCTAGATTTGCTAAAAACTAAAAGGCCCCTTGTTCAACTTCTTCCCACTAAGACTTATACAGACTTATGGTAAAGGCCCATACATATGCATGATGTTGGTACATGCGTTTGTACACAGTACCGTATGTGTACATTGTAGCTTGAAATGCAAGACTTGCCATGCCGCCTTCGAAGGCCCAGTGAAGACAACGAACCTTTCACTCCCTACTTGGCTGACTCGGCCTGATGAGGTGAACAGCTGGCCCCTGTCTGACAAGGGTAATTTTAGTTCAGGGTATGGGTTTACAAATTGCTAGTGCTATGCACACGGAGGGGCCTATTTGTGAAGTCCTGGTCAGACCTCCGCTGATAAGATTCTGTGAGTCATATTCACAACAACATGCAGGCTCTACCAGCCTTGATGATGTATCGTGAGTAAGGAGTTAAGAGCATGCACAGAACTGGTATTCTGAATGCCATTTTGTTGCATGTATGTGTAACACTGTTCGTATTCAGCGGAAATTGAGTGAAGTAAATTTCCATGAAAGAAAAGGAAAACTGACTGGATTTGTTTTTAGAATTGGAACAAATTTGACAAATTATTGGCAACGAAAATTTGACGGGACCTGAACCAAAGACCCAAAGAATCCCATCTGGCCCATACTGCCTCTCTCGGGAATTCCCTTCCTAATGTAGGTCACATTTCCCACCTGCGTCTGATCTAGCCCTTCTTAAGAGGAACGCCAACTCATATCTCCAGCCATCCTGAGTTCCTCCCTATCTCCTTCTTTCATTAGCCCGTTAAACTTGAGTGGCTTTGTAGCCTTGTTTTGGGCGAAAAAATATAAGTGATACTGTTTAGTTGTTATCTACGGTATCTCCTTGTGATATTCAAAAATGTTTGCAAACTGCTTACTGACTAAAATTACCAAAATGCAAATCTCAAAATTTAGTGAGCCTGACGTTTCGATCCTAGCAGGACCTTTCGATGCTACAATGTAGCAGGACCTTTCGATCCTAGCAGGACCTTTCGGTCCTAGCAGTACCTGGGACTTGAACCAAAGACTTAAAGAACCCTATCTGGCCCATACTAGAACAGCCTCTGCCCCATGTCCTGCCTCTCTCGGGAATTCCCTTCCTTCCCACCTGCGTATGATCTAGCCCTTTTTAAGAGGAACGTCAGCTCCTATCTCCAGCCATCCTGAGTTCCTCCCTATCTCCTTCTTTCATTAGCTCGTTAACTTTGAGTGGCTTTGTAGCCTTGTTTTGGGCAACAGAAATATAAGTGATACCGTTTAGTTGTTATCAATAAGATTTAAGGCTTTGCATGGTGGGTGAAACAATAGGCCCTATAGGAGGGTTTGCGATGACACCATGTTTAATAATGTCTCTTTAAGAGGTGTGGTTCTGAGTTACCACTCGGGTTCTTTTCAGAACCACACCTCTTCTTTAAGAGACCTTATTATACATGGTGTCGCCACAAACCCTCCTATATAGTTGTTAGCAATCCTTGTGTTTGCCCAACCTACAGTATCTAACTTAACTTAATTGAATTCCTCTCCCTCTTTCCACCTCTTCCCTCCCTCCTCTTGACCAGGACTCGGACGGCGGGCAGCTAGACGCCGAGGTGGCCCGCATTGAGCTGCGGGAGGCCCAGTCCCGGATCCGGCACCTGGAGGAGACCGTCCTGGGCAAGCAGGCTGCCCTGCAGCAGGTCCAGCAGGAGATGGAGGACATGAGGGCCACCAGCGTGCCTGTCACCAACAGCAGCAATGGCAGCAGCAGCAATGGACCTACCACCAATGGCAGCAGTGCCGATGAGGTGGGTATACGTCATACTCAGGGGTCGAGTGTTGGCGCGCGCGTTCTCGGCTGCTCGTGAACAACCCTGGCGGAGAAGTGGTGTGTGATTCTGCACTCTACAGTTATTTCAAGTGAAGTTGCGTAAGTTACGCAACTTACAAAATGTTGCCTTAGTCTCGCTCCACAGTGACTCTTTTCAGCACCGTAAGTTACGCAACGTACAAAATGTTGTTTAAGTTACGCAACGTACAAAATGTTGCCTACATGTAAATCTCGATCCACAAGGACTCTTTTCAGCAATATTTAGAAAAGGCAGCAAAATGTTGCGTAAATGTCGCAACATTTAAGGTTTCGTGAAATCGGCAGCTGTTCTGAGTGCAGCGTTCTTGGGTTGTGTTCGTGTGGTTTGCTCACTATTGTGCCTGACTGCCTGCTGAAAAAGAAATACAGACAGCTTGGGAGGGGGGGGTGAGATTCGAACCATTGACGTTTTATTAACTTCTTGACCATCGACAATGATCAAGCTGGTCGAGGTGGTGTGATGGATTCCAACCTGTGTTATAGCAGTGGGTACTGCATTGCATCATAGATATGACATGATTTTGGTCCTTAATCAGGGTAATATGGTTATTCGGGAAACGGGTTCCCAAATTTGGAAATAATCGGGTAGTCGGGTATATCGGAAAAGTTATTGAAAAATATCAGACTCAAAATTTAGTGGGCCTGACATTTCGATCCTAACAGGACCTTTCTCACAGGCAGAGAAAGGTCCTGTTAGGATCGAAACGTCAGGCCCACTAAATTTTGAGATTTACATTTTGGTATTAATTTTAGTCAGTGAGCAGTTTGCAACATATCACTTTGAAAAATATAAGAAGTAAAAATACCAAGGTGTAAGAAAGATGTACTTTTTCTACTGAAAGCAATTTGGAGAGAGATGAAAAGATGTAAATCCTTGAACTGCAGACAGAACAAGTGTGCAGTGTACTTGTATCATTGGAAGCCATCCGCTCACATCACTCGACCCTTTATTAAGGGAGCTTCTCCATCGATCCCCTCCAATAGTTGTAAATGTAAATTCAATATCCTGTCCCGCCAGTTACTAAGTCCAAGGATGCATCTGCAGTGTGCTGTGGACAGTGTGCAATCTACTCAACAATGGTGATTGGATTAGTCCTTATCCTGTATGACCAAGCACTTTGGGTGGATTTTTGGTGCCCTTCTTTCTCTTTGTCTAATTTGTGCCCCGGCATGGACCCAAAGGTCCGGAAATTGTCTAAGAGTACCATCTTGTTCTTCTTTCGCTTGTTCTTGTGTCTTATCTTTGCCTTGTGCTTGTCTTGTCCTTGACTTGTTCGTGTCTTGTCCTTGTCTTGTCTTGGTCTTGTCTTTGTCTTGTCCTTGTCTTGTCCTTGTCTTGTCCTTGTCTTGTCCTTGTCTTGTCCTTGTCTTGTCCTTGTCTTGTCCTTGTCTTGTCTTTGTCTTTGTCTTTGTCTTTGTCTTTGTCTTGTCCTTGTCTTGTCCTTGTCTTGTCCTTGTCTTGTCCTTGTCTTGTCCTGTCATGTCCCTGACTTGTTCTTGTCTTGTTCTTGCCTTGCCCTTGACTTGTTTTCACCTTGTCCTTTTCTTGTCCTTTACTTGTCCTTTACTTGTCCTTGTCTTGCCTTGTCTTTGTCTTGTCCTTTTGTTTTCCTTGTCTTGTCCTTGTCTTGTCCTTGTCTTGTCTTTGTCTTTGTCTTTGTCTTTGTCTTTGTCTTTGTCTTGTCCTTGTCTTGTCCTTGTCTTGTCCTTGTCTTGTCCCAGGTCATGTCCCTGACTTGTTCTTGTCTTGTTCTTGCCTTGCCCTTGACTTGTTCTCACCTTGTCCTTTTCTTGTCCTTTACTTGTCCTTTACTTTGTCTTGTCCTTTACTTGTCCTTGTCTTGCCTTGTCTTTGTCTTGTCCTTGTGTTTTCCTTGTCCTGTCCCTGTCTTGTCCTTGTCCTTGTCTTGTCCTTGTCCTTGTCTTGTCCTTGTCCTTGTCCTTGTCTTGTCCTTGTATTTTCCTTGTCCTGTCCTTGGCTTTGCCTACATGTACAAATGTACATGTAGGTGGTATTCTGGTGTAAAGTCTTCATTTGTCGCTGAAGAAGGTTGTACACGTAGATCTGTAATGACTACATATTCACACTCCCCGCCCCCTCCCCATTCTGCTGAAGTCAGCTCCTATGCACGGCACCTGTATGGCATTGCTTTCAATGGCAACCCCAGTGCCAGTGCCTCCTTCCCTGTGCTTTGCGTTCCCTCAAGGACCATCCCCTTCCCCCTTCCCTTGGCATCAAGTCCCATCACGCACAGTCGCCGTTGATTAGCGGCGATGTTGCACTATCCTTTACAGAAAAGAAAACGAGGATCTTAAAATTGAGTGGGCCTGACGTTTCGATCCTAGCAGGACCTTTCACAAAGGCAGAGTGATCTTGAAAGAGAAAGGTCCTGCAAGGATTGAAATGTCAGGCCCACTGAAATTTGAGATTTGCATTTTGGTAATTTTAGTCAGTAAGCAGTTTGCAACATTTTTTTATATCAGCAAAAGAAAGAGGATGTTGATGAACTCCATTGAACACCCCATCCCTTCGGACTGCAAAACCCCAGTTGATTTCTCTGAGCGTAGTGACAACATTTGTAAACTTGTTTAATAGTTTAAGGTGATCTAAAATTTAGTGGGCCTGACATTTCGATCCTAGCAGGACCTTTCTCAAAGGCAGAGTGACAAGGACAAAACAGATACAAGTACACGAAGGCAGGGGGGGGGAGAGAGTTTAAGGTGATATACAAAAATGTTGCAAACTGCTTACTGACTAAAATTACCAAAATGTAAATCTAAAATCTAGTGGGCCTGACGTTTCGATCCTAGCAGGACCTTTCTCAAAGGCAGAGAGTTTAATAGTTATTATACTGGGGGGAGAAGGAAAATAATTCACGGCCGATTAGGAATGAGGTGCTGAATCATAGAGGGGCAACAAAAATATGGCGTCTTCATAATCTCGATTGACACCTCGGTGTCTTGAAGTGTGAAACCCCCAGGGCACTGCGGTCTCTGACCAGACTCTAGCCACAGTTGACTCGCTCGCGTTTGATGGTTTTTAAAATCTTTTTATAATTAGATTATCAGCTGTTGTGATTTGTTATGACTTTGTCCACTTCTGGGCTGTTTAGGGAGTGATGTCGTGTCGTCCTCGGTGGGGTTTGGGTGGGAACAGGCATCTATGTAAGCTCAATTTACACCTCGAGGTGTGAAGAGCCGATAAGTCACTGCACTTTGGAAGTCCAGAAGTGGTTAGCCGACAGTCACACTGTCAAGGTATATCGCTGGGGAGGGACTGATAAACAAATTACTGGGAATTTTTTGAAGGTCAGATTATTAGCTACTAAAATTGTGGCACTTTGGCCTAGCCCAAGAAGTAGCATCTTCATTAGCTCAATTGACACCTTGAGGTGTGAAAGGTTAAGCATAAGGGATCATTGCACTAGAGGTAAAAGTCCAGTGACAGCTACATGTGCCCGTACTTGTACTGGAACATACATGTACATATTGTACAGTATGTACAGTGCATGTGCCCGTACATGTACATGTACATGCTACTGTACATGTGCATTATACAGTTGTGCATGTACAGTACAAGCATCACTTGTCGGTAAGCAGCTTGATGAAATTGGCACAAGAGCTCACACTGCCAGATCTCACGTTCATATACTGTACTGTGTACTGTAGTAATTACATGTCCATGTACATACTGTACATGTATGTACATGTACATGTATGTACATGTACATGTATGTACATGTACATGTATGTACATGTACATGTATGTACATGTACATGTACAGTACCGTATATACATGTACATAACATGTACAGTACATGTACATGTACATGTAGATTCCAATTGTACGTACACGTGTAGAGAGAGAGAGACCAAACAAATCTAAAGTAGTTTTGATTGGACTCCCCTATGACGCTTACGTAGCTGACCTTGTCAAACTTCTCATTTCCGTGAGGTCTAATCCTGATGAAGTTGTTCTTCACGTCGGAGGATGCCGGCTGGGCCGTGCACAAATTCAACCCAGGCACTCCAGCCTTCCCCTGGTACACACCCACCTGCTGTGCACACCCCTAACTCCTAACACCTTTTGGAGTTCAATTTACACCTCGCGGCCTCCTGAAAGTCTCCCCCTGAAAACCCCGGGGGCAGATGGTTGGTCTGTATGCGGCAGCCTATGCGGGTTAGTCTAGTAGAGTGCGTAGTACTGACTGACTGAGTAACATTCTTGGACCTGAGCCACTGCGTGCACTGGGGAGGAAATGAGAGCAGGCTTGTCTGTCTCCGCACACTGCAATTAGCAAACCGATAAGGGCTCCCCTACGTAACTAAATCACTTTAATGTGACCAGCAGTGCTGGGTCATTGCAACAGGTGCTGATGTCTTCATTTGGTGAACTTTAGTTACAGTGTACCGGTACAGTACATGTACAGCAGTACTGTACATGCACTTGTACGACTACATACACGTACAGTACATGTACATGTACTGTACATGTACTGTACTGTACATGTACATGTACATTGTACACACACGTACATATGCACACATGTACCTGTACATGTATGTATGTAAAAAGCTCACGTTGGTTTAATGTTTCTGTTTACGCTTTCCTGAGTTTCCTCCCATTATTTTGTCCTGTCCTGGGGTGGAGTTCACAAAGACCCACGATGCATCGTAACCCACCTTACATGTACACGTGTACATGTACATGTATGATGGTTAAACCATTGTTAGAACTTTGTGAAACCATTGTTACTGGTACCGGTACTTGTGATCGGCCATATGGTAATAATGGTTTCTGTGCATTGCTCATTAATTGAATGAGTTTGATTACCGACTACTACATGTACATGTACCGTATGGTACATGTAATTAGTACTGTACATGTACACTACAGGTTCATGTAGCTGAACACATGTACATGTACATGTACATTACCTGTAGTAGTGTATGTACTGTACATGTAGTTGGATTATGTTCTCGCAGATGTTACTGATAGCTCTACAATCGACAATAGTTATTTGAACGATACATTCACTGGAGTTGGCTCGTCTTTTGCCATTGCACTACAACAAGTGAATTTATAATGTTTCCCCCGATGTCTCCTGATGACGGGCAGACAGAGTACACATGTTGAGCTACCGGCTCTTTTCAGAGCCACACTTCTTCTTCTGTCCTTCTTGAAAGCGAAGTGCTACTGTACATGTACATGTATCTGTACATGGTGTCGCCGTAAACCTTCCACTTAGAATTTCCACCATGTAAACCTTCAAGTCTTGTCTTCATTCTCTGTGCCTTAGTGAACATGGGGAAGTACATGTAATCAATGATTCAATAATCAATGTTTCATTTCATTTCATTTCAATAACAGAATACCAAATCTTTCCAAAGACTGGTTACGATGGGGCACTTGGACACATGTGCATATCTCTTACATGTACATACGGTGTACATGTGCGTGACACATTTGTACATTTGCATCACCAGTCGTACAGTAGTTGTAAGAGTCATCCCCCAGCACATGCACCCAAGGGGTTGAGTCAATAAACTACAGCTTACACACTCATGTTACCTTCAACCTTTATCAAAGAGACTTGAACCTTGCTTCTGGGACCTATTTGGATCATGTTTTTTTCCTTCTTCCTTCATGTCGTCACGCGATGTCGATTGACTTCAGAGCAACACCTCAAGTGTTGGTGATTGGTGCCTTATTCCTGCTGAAGGTTAAATCCTAAGTTTCTCTGTCTGATTGTCTCTCTGTCTCTATCCCTCTCTCTGTCTCTAGCCCTCTGTATCGCTCTGTGCCTCTCTCTGTCTGTCCACCTCTCTGTCTCCATGTCTCTCTCTGTCTGGCTGTCTCCCTCTCCCCCTCTCTCTGTCTCTCTCACCCCCACTCACTGTTTCTCTGTCTCTGTCTCTCCCCTCTTCGTCTCTTTCTTCCTCTGTCTCTCCCTCTCTGTCTCTCACTCTCTCCCCCTCTCTCTTCCCCTCTCTCCCTCTCTCTCTCCCCTCTCCCCTTATTACTCTTTTCTTTCGCTCTCCCCCTCTCTCCCTCTCTCCCTCTCTCTGAATCTGTCTCTCCCTCTCTCTGTCTCTATCTGCCTGCCCCTCTCTCTCCCTGCCCCTCCTCTCACTCCCTCCCGTTCTCAAGGGGAAGAAAATTAAGGATCTCAGTTTAGGAGAAATTGACTCTGAAGCTGATGGATCATTTTTTTTAGGAGGGAGGGTAGGGGAGGGTGGAAGGGTAATCAGCATTTGTTTATTTAGGCTGGAACCTTTCTCAACCTGCCTTGAGGGAGAGGGGAGCAAGAGTAAGGGATAGCACCATGGATCCCCAAGAAGGCCAGCTGCTCCTCCTCCTCCTGCTCCTCCTGCTCCTCCTCCTGCTCCTCCTCTTCCTCCTCCTGCTCCTCCTCCTGCTCCTCCTCCTCTTCTTCCTCCTCCTCCTTCTCCTCCTCCTCCTCCTTCTCCTCCTCCTCCTGCTCCTCCTGCTCCTGCTCCTCTTCCTCCTCCTTCTCCTCCTCCTCCTCCTCCTCCTCCTCTTCCTCCTCCTGCTCCTGCTCCTCCTCCTCCTTCTCCTCCCCCTCCTCTTCCTCCTCCTCCTGCTGCTTCTGCTAAGTACTGCTACTGCTCCTGCTGCTCCTCTTCTTCCTCCTCCTCCCCTCCTCCTCCTCCCCCTGTTCCTCCTTCCTCCTCCTTCTCCACCTCTTCCTCCCTCTCCTCCGCCACCTCCTCGTCCACCTCCCCTCCCTCTCCCCCGCCTCCTCCTCCCCCTCCATCCTCCTAATCCTCCATCCTCCTCCTTCTTGCCACTCCCCTCCTCCCCCTCCTGCTCCTGTGCCATTCCCTCAACAAGTCTTGCCAGCTTCCAAGGTGGTCCCCAAATACCGTCTAGGCTTGAGAAAATGGGTGCACGCAGTCTAGCCATGTAGACAGCTTTTAATGATCCATCATGATCTAATGCAGTGCGTGACATGTCTGATTTTTTTCTTCGAACAAGACCTTGATATACATGTACACTGTACATGTAAATGTAGTTCTCAGGAACTCTTGAACATTTGAACCAGTTGGGATCTTGCGCCTTGTTTCTTAAAAACTGCCTGAGAACATTGAAGTTATATACATGTACTGTACACGTACCGTTAGACCTGCCATCTGTCCCCTTTTACTTCCTTACGCCTGTTATGGGTACATACATGTACATACATGTACAGGCTTAAAGGGCCTGATGTTTCAATCCTACATGTACATGTACATGTACTGTACATGGAGCAGGATCTTTCTCAAAGGCGGAAAGGTCCTGCTGCAGTAGGATCGGAACTTCAGTCCTTCTGAATTTGGCATTGTGGTAATTTTCAGCCAGTAGGCCGTCGGTGAAATCTCCACTGCTCCACTGGGACCTGTCTGGTCGTCGGTTGCCGGGCGCGGCCGGGCGGAAGCCCCTAACGACTGCCAACCGAAGCAGCAAGGCTCCCCCCAGACCTCCATTGGAACTCAAGTCGCCCTTTGTAAATGATTGCTCTTTAACCCCATTCTTTCTAAAGTTCAGTCACGGCTTCCGTTCGCCTTTCACTTCAATTCTCTTCCGTTTTTGTGTGTGTGCTCCCCCTTGCAGGAAAAGAGACCCCACGACAACGAGGCTGAATACAGGGCAGCGTTTGAACAGTATAACCTAAAGGTATGCATCTCAGAGATACATGTATGAGCGCTGTTTTTTTTTTTTTCATGGAGGAGAATGCAGTGCAATGCGGGTGTGTGCCCCACTTTCTTCCTGGTGTATAATAAGCACTGTACTGATTGCCACAGTGCTGCAGTACCGGTACATGTACATGGTCAGTTGAGTAACCGCAGCCGTTGACAGTGAATGTGCGCCACCCACAGTCAAAGGGCATTAAACGCGGTTGTCCCAGATCTTGGCAACCCAGACCAAGGGGTTATGCCCTTTTGTGTACGGGTGCATTTGATTGAGAACAAAAAAAAAAGACATGAAAATATAGCATACATGTACATGTAGATGAAAAAAAAAGATGAACCCCCCCTATACGTCCAAAGAGGACTGGGACCCATCCAAATTTGTCAGTGGAGCTTTCCGGCTGTGTATCGGTAGCGAATCCCTTGGAGACCACGGATGGCCAGTTAATTAGCAGTGAGTTTCCAGAACCGGCCAGGGTGTATTGGAACCAGAGGGTGTTTTGGAGCACTCAGCGACCCCCCACCACGTACATGTACTGCCAGCTATCTACCATGCGACATTTGACCACTGATAGCAATCTCTACCTTTCCTCCTCTCTCGCTCCCTCTCTCTCTCTCCCTCTCTTGCTCCCCTGCCCTCTCTCCCCCTCTTTCTCTCTTTCCCCTCTCTCTCCCAACTCCCCTGCCTTCACTCTCTCTCTTCTCCTCCCCCCCTTTACATGTACATGTATCTGTCTGCCTCTCCCTCTCATCCGCTCACCCTCTCTCTTCCCACTTTCCCTCTTTTTCCCCTCTCTCTCTCCCCCTCTCTTTCTCTATCTCTTTCTTCCCTGTCTTTCACCCTCTCTTCCAACCCTCTCTCGCCTCTCCCTTTCTCCCCATCTCTCTCCCTCTCTCTCCCTCCCTCTTTCTCTCACCATATCCCTCTTCCACTCCTCTCTCTCTCCCCCTCTCCTTTTCTCTCCCTCCCTCTTCCCATTCTCTCCCTCTCTATCTGTTCCTGTCTCTTTTCTACCCCTCTCTCTTCCCTCTCTCGCTCACTCTCTCTCTCTCCCTCTCTCACTCTCTTTCTTTCTCTCCCTCTCTCTCCCTTCCTCTCTGTCTCTGTCTCTGTCTCTCACTCTCTTTCTCTCTCACTCTCACTGTCACTCTCTCTCATTCTCTCTCCCTCCCTCCCTCCCTCCCTTTCTCTTTCACTCTGTCTTACTCTCTCTCACTCTCTCCGGCTCTCCCTCTCCCTCGCCCCTTCACCTCCTCCCTCTCAATCTCTCTCGCACTCCATCTCTCTTCCACCCCCTCTTTCCTCCCCCCTCCCTCCCCCTCTCCCTCCTCGGTCTTAATCTTAATAATCACTTCCTCAGAATCGGCTCCAAAAAGCCAGCATTTTTCTGTGCTGCATGGCCCTCTTTTTGTGTGTGTGTGGCAAGGCTATAAATACAGTGTAAAGGTACATAGGGGGGAGTAGGGCAAGGGGAGGGAGCTGGGCAGTGTGCTCCTTGATGGCACTACGGGAAACCCAGACCGACAGCCCGATGAGAGAGATGACATGCCGTTTCCAGTCAAAATATGAGGAGAAAAAAAGATGAAATTTAAACTCCCCCCCCCAAAAAAAATGTAATACAAAGTTGTTGTACAGTAAGCTCGCTGACGGAATCAAGTGACTCCAAAGGAAATTTCAAGAGTGGAGAGCAAATCGCAAACACGTTTAGGGGGCCCGACGTTTCGGTCCTAGCAGGACCTTCCTCAAATGTCCTTCAAGATCCTCCAAGGATCTTTAAGTAAAGTCCTGCTAGGATGGAAAGGTCAGGCCATCAAACTTCATATTAATAATAAAACAGGTGCATTACATTGTTGGTTTAAACTGCCCAACAAATAAGATGACAGGAATAGACAAATCTTTAAAAAAAAGATGAGTCGACTCAATGTTTTGATTCTAATCAAAGCTGGACTTTTCTCAAAGAATGATTCTGACTCTAGAATGCTTCATTGTGGTTAGTTTAATGGAACATTTAAATGTGGTCAGTGTACAATGATGGACATGATCGAACACATTGTTAGGGTCAATTCAGAGTATTACTCTTTTTGATGGCCATTTTAGAGTGACAGTACAATTTAGTGTTCTCAGTTGAGAAAGATGGAACACAGGGATGTAAGACTTCTGGAAATTTTCGGATTTCTGGAAATGGTGTGATTTAAAACCAAAAATTATTAATTTTTTATTTCATTTTTTTTTTGGGGGGGGGGATTTAGGTACAGGTGTATGTCAAATTGGTATCTTAAACCATTAAACTGCTCAATTTTATCTGTTAAAAGTAGGGCGCCTGCACCCCTGCCGTGAATCTTGCAATCGCATCTCTCGGTCGCGTAAGCGCTCACTCGCAGTCGCACAAGTCGGTGATTTTCAGGAAATGACACTGCCGGTCACTTACGGTACTTCCCTGGGAACATTTTCATGGCTGCAAGACTTGGACCTTTCAAGATGATGAACTGTTTCAATGTGCTCCTACCCTGTGATAACCAGAACGAACTCAACCATCGTCCCCAAAACCAAGCAGTGCTTGCGTGCGTGCCGACTCTGACCAGACAGACACAGCAACGAGTAGTGACCTGGGTCTGACCCTCTCGTCACGCAGGCGGCCAGCATTGAACTCCGCCTGACAGAAGGATATGTGCTCATTAATTACTTCTCGCAAGTCGTTGGAGAGGGGAGGGCGGGGGGGGGGGGGGGGGTAAGCCGAGTGGGTTTGGGCATGGAGGAATAAGGAGAGAGGTTATTGGGTGGGGCGCTTGTAGGAAGGACACAGGTGGACAAGTGCAGGCCATATTGGCCATTCCCATCTGATCGGAAGCCTTGGCCTAAATAGAGCCCTGAACCTTATCGTCCAGGCACAGGGACTGTCAATGTCGTGACCTCTATCCATCTCTCCAGCCCTCCCTCCTCCCATCCCACCCCCCTCAGCCCCTCCCCTTCCCCCCATGACTCATACACTTACATGTAGATGTACATGTACATGTACATGTATGTACATGTGTACATGTAGTTTGGACAGGACTGATGTTGGACTACTGGTTAATTCCACCAAACCCAAATGTAAGTTGTAACTTACTATCAATCTGCAAGACGACGAGCGATGCACAGAAAACCGTATGGCCTACAGTATTTCAATTTACGATGGGTCATCAGTCGTAATTTGAGATATATATGTAGTATGATACGATGCAATGCAAGGCTTTGTGAAATGCCAGGTTTTTCAGATTGAGGCTTGGACCTCAGGAAAGCTTTCCACATGTACATACGGTATGTACAGGTACTGTAGCGGTACCATGTGCAAATTGTGCATACGTGTACATGTACAGTACATCCTGTGAGACCTCTACACCTGCAATGCAAGGCTCAGCAGTATCTGTCCAAATTTACTTGTGCAGATGCACCAAGACCAAATACTAACAAAGAAGAATGAAGACCAAAGAAAAGCATTCCTAGCCTGTGTTATGTCCCTTGATAATGTAGGTCTGAGGCCCTTTTTAACAAATCAGCCACCTTATACAACAGAAGCCCCCCAAGGACCCCGGAGATGGTCTCTGTGGTTTGGATATGGTGGGCCTCACAGACTGATTGGCACAGTCAGACAGTTTGTGTTGCGGGTGGCCCCTGCATCAGCCAAGATCTCCTCTCCCCCTTCTTAGTCTAGCCAACGAGTCCTAGATTTGGGTGAGGGGGAAGTGGGAGGGAAGGAGCTGAGGCACCCTGGAACCAAAATAGACCCACAGCCGGTGTGGGGGTTGCACTCTACATGTACACACTGTACATTGTACCGGTACATGTACCTGCCTGGCAATGGATGAGATGTGTTATTGTAAACAAGCTGACATGGCTGGGGATGGCAGACTGGTGGAGCTACATGTCCATGTACATGTACATGTACAGTACATGTACGGTACCGGGTACCATACACTGTATACATGTACATGTACATGTATACACATGTACATTGTGTACATGTATACAGTGTACATGTACATGGACATGTATACCGGTACATTGTACACATGTACATGTACAATGTATACAGTGTACGGTACATGTCTGTATACATGTACCGGTACATGTACATGTACAAATGTACATGCACATGTACATGTACAGTACATGATACAGTACTGATAGCTGCTGCTTACAGTTCATGTATAAATCTCAGCATTCAATTTTTAATATGCACAGTCCATACATTTACATGTACATGTACTGTACAAGGTGTTCCATTGATAAGACCACAGCACACAATAACTTTTGGCATTTTGTAAATGTACATTGTAGTGTACATGTAGTTTACATTTCACCAAGGGTAAGTTGCCAACTCCTGCTGAGGGCAGTGTGACGTTCATGTCTGTAGCATACATTGTGTGTGTAAAGGAGGATGTGACCGAGTGAATGCATGAGGGAAGGCATTGAAGAAGCTTTTGTGTAGGAAAGGTCAGACAGGGCACAGTCAGTCAGTTTATCACTGCTCATCAGCTGTTTGGCTGGCATGATCTGTCTGGGGTCCCTGAGGGGGATTGCGAGGAGCAGGGGATGGCCTGCTCTGGATCTGACTTTTCTGAGTGCTGATAATGAGACACTGACACTGCGCTGTACATGTACATGTACGGGGGTACATGTATGTACTGTACAGTACATGTACAGTGTACATGTACTACATACAGGTACATGTGTACATACTGGTATATGTACATTGTACAGTACCGGTAGCTGCACGCGAGAATCAGACTCACAAGGGCCGTTTCCACTGCCCCAAATAAATCTGATTATTTGCAGGGATGTAAGACTTCCGGAAATTTCCAGATTTCTGGAAATGGCGTGATTATATTCATTTTATTTTTTAAAATTATAATTTTTTTTTATTATTATCATTATTATAATTTTTTTTATTTATTTTTTTTTTATATATTTTTTTTAACGTCAAACATGTATCTCAAACCGCTAAGTTTTATCTGTTAAATCCTAAAAACTGAAGGGCGCCTACACCCCTGCCGTGAATCTCTTGATCACATACATGTAAGTGCTCACTCGCTGTCTCATTTCTTGGTCATGTAAGCGCTCACTCACAGTCAACCAATATATATCGGCCTTCAGTGATTTTCAGGAATTGACTGTCGATCACTTACATCCCTGTATTTGGAACGCGATTTGAATCGCGATTGTCAGTTGGATGTGAATCGTGATTCAGTTAGACTTTTCCAAATGAACATGTTTATTTACGATGCGCTGTGTGTGGGACATATTTTTTTTAATCCCACATTGCACTTTGGTTGCCAACAGTATTGGGCGTGTTGGGGGAGGAAGTGTGGATCTTAGATAATCTTTACTCCCATACACCCAACTTGCCTGGATATCACTCAGGCAATGGGAGCCTGTTTGCATAGGACAGTCAAGCCCACTTACAGTAAGATCACACATGACACTAGCAACAGAATGGTGAATCAGAAAAGTTGTCTTCTCGTCGATATTACATTGGAAATGAATCTCAAAGGGAGCCCAAGATTTTTTTTTTTTAAACACAGAACACAGTTGATTTTGCACTGTCTTTACTCGGGAAAAAAAAATCCAAAGCAATTGTGTAACCATGTTGTCTTCTCTGTCTTCTTCTCTTTTCGTGTGTGTCCAGATTCAGGAGTTCCAGCAGGCCTTGCAGCAGCGCGACGACGTGATCCGCCACCTGTCGGCCAACCTGCAGAGCGCCCTCAAGAGTCGGGACGACATCCAGCTGGAGGCCTCGGCCCAGACAGACGAGCTGGCTGGCCAGATCAAGACGCTGCAGGGCCAATTGCAACAGGTGGGACCACTGGCTCGTACCGTACGGTACATTGCAAATTTTCAGGGAGAAAGTGAGAAAATCTTGCGAATGAGGGATATTTTCTTCAAGCAAACCAAGGAATGGAAAACTGACCGATTTCATAAGATTGGACTCCCCCTTAAAAAAAAAAAAAAAATGACGACCTAGATTGAAACCTTAGACCTCTGTTTCATCTTACCTTGTACTGGTATGTTCAGCCAGCCAGAGGTCACAGGTTTGAATTTCGGTCTAGTCAAAGATGCTGATGCTGTTTCTAAAAGCTAACTACTGTACCATTTTTTTTTTTAAATCGCTGATAAAAAAAAGAGTCAAGAAAATATGTCTGGAGTGGCGCTTGAATCCAAGACCTGTGGATTACATGCACCAGTACATGAATGAACCGGTACTCAAAACAAGATTAACAATTGAGAGGTCTGACATTTTGATTCTTGCTAGATTTTTTTCTTTGAGAAAGGTCCTACTAGGATCAAAATAGTCCATTTAGATTTTCCTTAGATTAAGCATTTTGGCCATAAAATCAGTAAGCAGTTTGCATTTGGAAGAGCAGGTGGTACGAGTGCTGGTACATTAAGGCAGAGGTTTTTTGGTTGTAGTTCAGGCATGTGAGGTCCAGTCAGATGTTGACAATTTTACTTTTTGTTGTTGTTATCCGACAGGCTGGTGATTCACTGAAGGAGCAGAATGGTGGCCATAGCAGCCTGTCTGAGGAGCTGACCCATGCCAAGGAGCAGGTGACCGGCCTGAGGCAGACCGTGCAGGAAAAGGAGGCAGCCCTGCAGACCTTGGCCCAGCGCTACGGCCAGAAGTCCCAGAAGCTGGTGGCGGCCCTGGAGGGCAGCGAGGACGTCCGTCGCCGCTCGGCCACGGAGATCGCCGCCCTGCAGCAGCAGCTGAGCCAGGCGGCCGGCAGCGACGACCCCAGCGCCCAGGAGCGCTCGCTGGCCACGCTCCAGGCCGAGCTGGACGAGAGCTTCGGCCAGCAGATTGTCATGATCAAGGAGCAGCTGCAGGCGCGCCACCAGCAGGAGACGGACCTGCTGCAGCAGCGCTGCCAGGAGCTGGAGCGGGCGGCCCAGGTGGGCGCCAAGAGCAACCGTCTCTCGGAGGAGCTGGAGAGGCGGGTGGCCGGCCTCAAGGAGGAGCTGGAGCGCCGGGACGCCGACACCCGGCGCGGCCAGAACGAGATGGCCAACCTCCGCCAGAAGCTGGCCGAGACCGTGGACGCCTACGAGAGCCAGACGGAGAAGTTCTACAACACCCAGGTCGTCCTGGACGAGGAGCGCGGCCGGTCGGACGAGCTCCGGGCCCAGCTGGAGGAGACCAACCAGGACCTCCTCCACCTGCAGGAGGCGCAGAACGAGGAGCTGAACACCCTGAAGCGCTCCCTGCAGCAGCATATATCCGAGGCAGACCGACTGGCGGCCATCAATATAGACTACGAGGACCAGATTGCCAAGCTCAGGGCCGACCACGAAGAGGTCGTCGCCGAGCTCAACACCAGACTAGAGACGGAGCTCGACGAGAGGAGCTCTCTTGTCGAAGCCCACAGCAAAGAAGTGGAAGCCTTGAAAGTGGAGCTGGGAACGCTCCGAGAAGAGAAGACCGCCGAGAAGCCAGTGGATGTTGAGGAGCTGAAGAGAACGATCCAGGAAGACCTGGAGCTGGACTTCCAGGAGAAGCTGGAGGACATGACGTACTCCCACGATGTGGAGATCAGGCGGCTGGAGGGAGAGCTGAGGATCGATTACCAGGACAGCCTGAGGGAGTTCAAGGAGAAGCTGGAGGAGCAGTCCGTCCAGAAGGTGGAGAGCATCCGGGCGGAAAAGGACCGGGAGTTTGTGGGCGAGCTGCAGAAGGCGCGGCAGGAGCTCCAGGAGGCCTACGAGTCGGAGCTGACGGAGAAGCTGGAGGGAGAGCGCCGGAGACTCAAGCAGCTGGAGCTGCACCAGACCAGCCTCGAGGACGCCGTGGATCAGACGGACCTGATCAGCCGGCTCCAGATAGAGAACCAGGAGCTCTCGGAGGCCAGGGACGCCCTCCTCCAGCAGATTGACACCAGCCACCACGCCCAGGAGGAGCTCCAGGAAGAGCTGCTGGGCATCATCAATGAGAAGGACCAGCTGACCGCCGAAAACGAGAAGCTCCTGCTGGACTTAGATGAACTGGAGACCAGACCCACGTCCTCCCAGGGCCTGGAAACTCTCAGAGATCGTCTGGAGACACTGGCCACAGATGTTGAACAATCTGAGCCCCCCAAACCCCAGCCTTGGGACGAATTAGAGCAGCTGACGGCGGAACTCGAAAGCACCAGGCAGGACAAGGCCGCCCTGGAAGGACAACTTGAGAAGCTTTGCGAAGACCACCGCGCCCGGATTGAGGAGATTGAGGAGGAGAAATTCAAAATTGCCAGAATGCTGGAGGCCACCAGGGGGGAGCTGGAGAGCCACAAGTCGTCCGCGCTGCAAGGGGACGCGGAGGGCTGGGAGACGGAGAGAGCCCGCCTCCTGGAGGACAAGGAAGAGATGCAGCACCTCCTTGAGAAGAGCGAGAAGGAGTTTGAGGCCAAGCTGTCCAGCATGGAAGAGGAGAAAACAGGCCACGCCGAGAGGGAGAAGCAGCTGGAGTCTGGACAGCAGGCCCTGGCGGATCAGGTTGGCTCGCTGGAGAACCAGAACGAGGCGATGAAGCGAGAACTAAACAAAGTGCGATCGGTAGCGGACAAGCACCAGAGCGCGACGAGAGACCTCGAGGACCTGAAGCAGGTCATGCACGAGCTGGAGATCAAGCACTCGGACGAGTCGGTACTGGCCGAGAGGCAGCACTCGGACGCCCTGAGAGAGATCGGGGAACTGAAGAGGATCATGGAGGAGCTGAAAGGCGTGAACGCCCAGCTCCGGCAGGAGACCAGCCTGTACGAGGGCAGCACGGACCAGCTCCAGGTGCTGAGCGAGGAGCAGTCGGTGCTCAAGTCAGAAAACGAGGAGCTGAAGACGGAGCTGACCGGTCAGATTTCACGGAACGCCGAGTTCGGCCACGACCTGGCCGTGATGGGCAGTGCCAAGCAGGACCTGGAGAGCCAGCTGGCCACCTCCCGCTCAGAAAACCAGGCGCTCCTGGCCGAGATGGAGCGACAGCGGGAGATTGACGAGCGGCAGGTGGCCTGTCTGGGCCCCATCCATCATCACGAGCCAGAGGCGAGCACGCCCCCGGGCAGTGCGGGCCGGAAATCGCCGGAAATGACAGCTGCCGAGAAGCAGAATGCCATCCTGCGGGACTCGCTGGAGCATACGGCCGGCGAGCGGGCCAGCGTGGCCGCCGAGCTGGTCCACCTGCGGCACGAGTTTGATCTGCAGCGCACCGGCGCCGAGATGAATGAGGCGGAGATTGCCTCGTTGCGGGAGCAACTGCGCATCGCTGACAGGGAGCGGCAGGAGGCAGTGGGCGAGTGGCGGGAGGTGGAGAGGGAGCTGGGCACGGCCAAGGCACAGCTGGAACAGGAACGTAAACAGCGCTGGCAGATCGAAGAGCGCCTGCCCCAGTTGACAGCCAGACTGGAGTCCCTCCGGCAGCAGGAGACCGACCTGACCCTCGCCAACGAAACCCTGAAGGAGGAGGTCAGTGCCCTGAGGCAGGAGAGGGACGCCGAGGCGGCCAAGAGCGCCCGGAAGAAGCCCGAGCAGGAGGTGGAGCGGCTGAAGCGGGAGCTGAGCGAGACCCAGGCCATCTACGCCAAGGAGAACGCTCTGCTGAAGGAGGCCCTGCAGCGGGAGAAGGACCAGGCAGAGCAGCAGCTGAGGGAGAACGAGGACAACTCCGGCGCGGAGCTCCAGGCCCTCAAGGAGGAGGCGGAGGAGCTCCGGCAGAAGATATCGCGCAAGGAGCAAACGGAGCACGAGATCCTGACGGAGAAGACGCGCCAGATCGGCGTCCTCCAGGAGAGCAACGCCCGCCTGGAAGAGGAGAAGGAGGCCCTCGGGACGCAGCTGAGCGCCCTGGACAAGCAGATCAAGGCCAACGACTCCGTCTCGGAGGAGGTGCAGGACATCTTCGGCCAGCAGCTGACGGAGCTCCGGGACCAGCAGCGGAGCCTGCAAGGGGAGCTGGATGAGCAGAAGCAGGAGCGGGTGCTGCTGGCCGACCACCTGAACAGCTCGGCGCTGCGGGAGGACAGCCTGCGGCAGGAGAAGGAGCTGCTCCTTGGGAAGCTCGCCGAGAAGGAGGCGGTGGAGGAGCGGCTGGCCCGGGAGCGGGCCGCCCTCCAGCAGCGGGTCCAGGAGCAGCGCCGGCTGGAGGCCGTCCTGGATGAGAAGGACCGGCTGGAGCAGGAGCTCTCCCGCCAGAAGCGCTCGCTGGAGTGCGACCTCCGCGACATCGAGCAGACGTTGGAGCAGCGCGAGCGCCAGCTCCTGGAGGAGCGCTCGGGCCTCGAGTCGGACCTCCGCCAGAAGGACGTGGAGGCGCGGCGCTGGGAGGCCGGCTTCCGCGAGCAGCGGCTGGAGACCCGGCACCGGGAGAGCTTCCTCCACCGGCGCCACCAGGAGGAGATGACGTCCGTCCGGGAGGAGGCGGAGAAGGACAAGCTGGCCCGGCTCCAGCGCCTGCGCGTGGAGAAGGACCGCCAGCACTCGGACGCCGTGGCCCGTCTGAGGCGGGACCTGCGCTCCGAGTTTGACGACCTCAGCTCCAAGTCCGTGGAGCAGCACCTGACCGACATTGCCGTGCTCAAGACCAGACACCAATCCCAGGTGCATTGGTATTCGTATTAAGAGCCCTTCTCTCTCTTTACTGCTTTCAGTCTCTCGTTTTGAGACCCATTTCTTCTGGTGAAACAATTTTGCAAACCACTAACTAACCTGTCCTGAATCTCCCAAAATTAAGTATTTGTTGCCTGGTCTCTTGATCCATTTAAAAAGACTAGCCCTCTTCCTCTTTACTAAAACAAATTGTAAAGTGATGACCAAGAATACCATTCTCAAAAATGGAGAGGCTACCTGATGTTTCGATCCACGCCTGACCTTTCTAAAAATGAAAATTCTGCCTTTATGAACGGTCCAGCTAGGATAGAGATGTCCAGCAGTCTAATTTTGGTTGGGAATTTCCAGAGGGCAAGATTTGAAGGTTTACACATTTGCATAGAATGCTTGCGCTCGCATCATGCGTAACAGTTTATATTGCATCTGTATGTACATGTATACATACTTTCTGCAATCTCCATTTGTAACGCAGTGCACTGCATACTGTAACTTAAGCGCCATCATGGCTTGGATTCCAGCAGTCTCCAGGCACCGGGCAGTACCGGTACACGCACTGCCCAAATTAATGTGTTACAGCCCACACTCATTCTCCAAAAAAGATTATGCATCTGTACATGTACAAGTACATGTATACTGTACTTGTAGTGTGAGTGCAAAGGTGCAGACGTTTCTGCATTTCTTTTGGTAAGGGAAAATTGCCATCAAGCTTGATCTTTTTCCTGTCAGGATGCAATGGTGCCTTTGATGCACTCTAACGTAATTACCAAGTCAACCTTTTGTTTGCAAACAATTGTTTTTCCTAAGCATTCCAGCTAAAGTACATGTATGCTCAGTATTACGTGTATTAGTTTAGTGACTAATGTGTTCTCAGGTCAGCAACTGATCTCATACAAAGTGCTACATGTACATGTGTGTAGATTCAAATTCCAGGTTTCCACTCTGGGCAGTCACATGTAAATGTGTATTGAAATAGTTCCTTTTTTTCCAAATTTTTCTTTCATTTGATTCTCACTCACTTTCCACTCGCATTCAAGCCATTCCAACAAATATTCCAACACCTGTCTCCCTGCCACCGGTGGAAATACCAAGTACCGGTATTTCCCCCCTCTCCCTTCTCCTTAACAAGAAATGAATCCCTGACTGATTTGGCATTGAAAATTGCCCCAAATTACATGTAACTTACCTGCCTGCCAGTTCCTTTTAACCGTGCTTGAAATGCTCCGTGCGGAATCCTGAAATAAGTGGCACAAAATTTTGATCCAGATGCGAAACGAATAGAAAATTACAGCTCATGCGGTCTGTCGCTAAACAATTTTCATCCTCTAATTTTTTTTTTTTTTTTTCACGAAAAAAATTAAAAAGTTGAATGTCCTTTTCCTTACCGCCTACCGGTAATAGCCTCTATTTCTCTCAGTTTCCTCGCCGACCCTCCCACGCCGTAATGCCAGCCTTGCTGGTGTCCCTCCCCCTGATCCTTTCTCTGATCGATAGCACTCATTAGCGGACATGCCATCTTCCTTTGTCTGGCTGGAGCGCAGTCGTCAGTGGGCGATTTCCCCTCAATACGCTCACTGCGGCACAACTGTTGTCACATGGAAAAGAAAGAAAGGGAGAGAGATGCGTAGATGGGACAGGGATAGAGATGGGGAGAGGCAGTGGGATAGAGAGAGAGACAGATACATGTACAAGGGCGGTGAGACAAAAGGGCAGGGAGACAGGGACAGAGAGAAAGGAGCAATGAGGGTGATGGAGATTCAGAGACAGCGAGAGGCAGTGAGAGATGAAGAGACAGTGAGGCAGAGTGAGATGGAGAGACAGTGAGGCAGAGAGAGATGGAGAGACAGTGAGGCAGAGAGAGATGGTGAGACAGAGAGTGAGGCAGAGAGAGATGGAGAGACAGTGAGGCAGAGAGAGATGGAGAGACAGTGAGGCAGAGAGAGATGGAGAGACAGTGAGGCAGAGTGAGATGGAGAGACAGTGAGGCAGAGAGAGATGGTGAGACAGAGAGTGAGGCAGAGAGAGATGGAGAGACAGTGAGGCAGAGAGAGATGGAGAGACAGAGAGTGAGGCAGAGGCAGAGAGGGACAGAGGCAAAGAGACCGAGTTACTGAGTGGCAGACACACAGAGACAGACAGTAACTGCTCGAACTTGGAGCATTTGGGATACCCCGACTGCCATTCTTTGCTCTCTGTACATTCTGATAAGGAAATACTGTAGTTTGGATGGGGCTCCTTGTCCTGGAGTTCCTTTCAGATGAATACTGTGAGTTTCCCTCACACATGCAGTGGTCTGCGAGTCTAGGTGGATCGTTGAACACTGCTGAACTGCAACACTGCCTCAGATTATGGTTGGGTAGTTTTGTGGTGCAAGTATGGGGGCATTTTTTTCCACGGTTTTCCAACTAACTGCCTTACTCTACTCTCAGGTATGATTTTTTTATGAGGGGATTTTTTTTTCTTCAGGAGAGCAGTTTCAAGATCATGGCCATGAAAAAGGAATATAAAAAGTCTAACTTAAAAAAAATTAATAATAGGATTTTGCTTCATGTTATTGATAGGGAGTGTGTTGCCCTTGTAACTTTAATTTTTTCTGCTTTGTTCAGGATTTTGCTTTAAAAAAAAATACTTGCCAGACATCTCATGCCAACACAATGTTATAATTCCTCTAATTCCTCAATTGATCAAATATTTCCTTTCCTGTGATATTGCAGGCGTGTAGTTGTAGCGGGTGCTATTATTGAAATTTTATTTACAGAGGAAATTATTTCTATTTACAAGTATAAATTTTGATTGTAGTATTATCAGAGAGAAAAAAAAGTTTTATATATTTTGCTCAGTGTAAACACGAAATGCAATGTAAATAACGTTTATGACACCGGCAATTTTGCTCTTTTTTTTTTTTATAAGCCGGAGTGCCGTTCTTAAGACAAAGAAAAAAATGTTTCGTTCATGTCTTCCTTTCTGCTGAAAAAAAAATATGTATCCGAGCAGACTTTGGATAAGATTTGAAGGTTTACATGGTGGAAATACCAAGTGGAAGGTTTGCGGTGACACCATCTTGTACAGTATATAATCGCTTAAGGAGTATGGCTCTTAAAATATGGCTCTAAAAAAACATGTATTGTGTAGTCTGCCCATCGTGAGCAGACTTGGGAATGGGAATGACATCATCGTTTGAACCCTTCAGCAGCTTCGGAAGAGAATCGGAAATTTGTCTGGGGGAGATCACAGCGTCAAAGTCTATGAGGTTTTTTAATGTACTATCGCCAGGTGCAGGACCTCAGGCGAAAGAGCGTGCCTCTGAGGAGAGCCGGTAACTCAAGTCATTTCCCCCGGACAGCATTGTACCTCTGCCCAATCGTAGCCGTCGAGGGGTTGCCAGGTGACGTGCTACCGTGGCAACCCCCCCCCCCCCTCCCCCAGGGCGGAGGAGCACTGACTCTGTGAGGTCTGACAGGACCCTGTCCAGTTAACCTCTGTGTAGTCTATCCTTCTTCACAATAGTGCAGGCAGATGGTTCATTATTCACTATTCACCATTCACGTTGATAGCAGTGTTGGCCTTCCATAGACAATGTGCATCACCACGGCACAATCCTCGAGGTTATGTAAAGATAGCCATGTTACATGAAGTCATATAAATGGTGACAACTATCTAAGGATACCCCTGTTAAAGTTAAAGGAATACCACAACATTGGTCGAGGACGAAGAATAGCAGCCACACGTTGTCTGATCCAACATTTGCATGAAATAGCACACCTGTGAAAAATTCAGCTCAATCCGCCAACCGAGTCTTGAGAAAATTGTGAAAACCGCTTCATTTGATTCGCAAAATGCAGCATTCAACGCCGTACTGTTCCAAAAAATAGTTTAGATCTCGGTGAGATATAAACAATTTATTTTACTCTTTTCTCCCGAAATACCACATTTTAAGCAGAAATATTTCAGTGCGAGGTTTCTGCCATAACCATCTTCAAACTGTATAAGTTTCATGTAAATCTGTGAACATTTCTGTTTTTCGATCTTACAGATGATGTGTAGGGGCTTTAACCACTATGCGCCGGTCCTCCAAATTCAGAGCACTGGTGGTGTTGCTATGCGATTGGCCCTCCTAATATGGCCACCACTATCATGAATATTCTCCGAGTTTTATAAATGCAGAAAGAACACAAAAAGTAAATTGCAATTATGCATGGTGATATAAAAAGAGGCAGTAAGATAGAAATCATGATTTTTACTATATTTTATAGCCCTTTATTTTCCAAGTGGAATGATCAGTTTTGCCTTTTCACGTCTACTGATGAGTAGAGAGGATATTAAGTAGCCTTCATGGAGCAATTGCCAGACACACTATGGAGGGAATTGATTTTATTCTCTACGACGTGTAATGTATATAATGAACTTGCATTTGAATGAAATTGCAGACATCTCGCTTGTAAGAAAGGTTTTGAAATAGCTCGGTGCAGAAAAGGGCAAATTATGGGGTTTATTTATCAGTATGAGTTCAGTATGCATTGAAGTTGAATGTTTGGTTTGTCGTGGTTTAGTAATTGATAGAGTTTGGATTTTTTATTTTTTTTCATTTTTTTCATTTTTTTTTTAAAGTCAGATAGATCAAGTACAGTTCTTGTTTGGTTTTGATTGCCTGTTGTTGTTTTTTAACGAAAGTTTTGTTTTGCATTGCTTTTTAGATGTTTTATTGAAATCCATTGTAAAGGTCTGGGTCAAATATTTGCAAACGGTTTCACACAAAATGAAGAAATGGGAACAACAATTCCCCACTTTTCCTGACCCCTATTGCTCTACCCACTTTGATTAGTTGCACCATGTTCCCTTTGCACTTTATGCTAACCCACATTGGACGTTCACTTTCAACACTTCACAGTTCACCATTCCTACTAACCAATAACTTGTTCTCTAAAACACTGCCTTGACAAGCCATTGCTTTTGACGAAACTTCCCCCCGGCAGCAGTTTTGCTAAGCTGTCACTGTTTAATCTAATTTGGATTTAAACACAAGCTGTCTGCATGATAATTTGGAAACACATTTCCGTTGTTTTTGTTTTTTGTTTTTTTTTCAATTTGAAAAAAAAGACGACGACGAAGAACACATAACTGGACTGGTACTTGAAACAGAGAAAAAAGAAAAAAAAAAAAAAAGAAAAAAAAAATCAATTTAATGCATTTTGGTTTGCAGATCAAAGACATACGTCATTCTTTCTCAGTTTCGTTTTCTTGATATCAAGACGTCCCAAATTCACTGTTCACGGTATCTCTGAAATTTGCAAGAAACTTTGCAGTTTGCACACAGAAAAACCCCATAGGGAAACAAAATCCCAAAGTCTGAAAGGCCTTCTCGAGAGTGTGTATGTTTCCTGTCAAATTTGTTTTCTCTTCGTGATCTCTGAAGTTTTTGTGTTATTCCTTTTTCTGTGTGTCAAAATCTCTGCACCAAAAGGAAATTGGGGAATACTTTCAGTGAAAAGGAACAAAAAAAAACAAATGCATGTGTCCTGATGCCTGTCTTTGACCCACTCCTAAAACTAAAACGCCTGCAAAAAGAACAAAAAGAAACCAACATTGTTGTAAGCCAAGCACTAAAGGGATGGGTAAAGGGAAAACAAATTGACAATAAAGCACTCATGAGTGACTGGAGAAGAGACTAAGAGACAGCTTGTGTTGCTTCCATTTTTTGGTTGGATTTGTGCAGAACTATCCCCCCCCCCCCGAAACTATTAACCTGGTTTAGAAATATTGACCCCAATAAATTTACTATTTGAACCACCTTACCTTGTCTTACCCTTCCTCCCTGATACTATTAACCCGATTTATGAATATTGACCCAGATCAATTTACTACTTCAACCACCTGGTTGTAACTTTTTGTAGAACTATCTCCCCCAAACTATTAACCTGGTTTATAAAAGCAACATACTTTTCCAATAACCTTGTTGTAATTAGTGACTGATATCCCTATTCATTTTTTTTCAAATAACTGCAAATTTGTTCACATCTCCAAAAGAAAATCCCCTTATTTCGACATTTTCGCTTGTCACAATTCTGAGTCACTGTTGGAAAGTGATTATGCTATCCTCACAATTTATCTTCCTGGAATCTGTGTTTTTTTTTCTAAGATGAAACATATTCCCTAGATCATTTTCAATAGTACGGTAGCTCTCGCGTGAAACTATGCTCCTCTGAACAATATTATCTCATAACCATATTCCCCATCACACACTCAATCATATATAAAATACATGTATTCATGCCTTATTTGATACACACCTCAAATGTAGTATTCTCACCAATCTTCAGTCCAAATATTGGAAAAAGGTCCTGCTTGGATCGAAATGTTAGGCCCACTTAATTTTGAGATCCAAATTTTTATCATAGAAAATACCCAAGCATTATATTATCTCCTTTTTTTGCTTTCCACTGCCAAGTAGCCTAATCATTCGATGTGATGCTTTCCCATGAATTTCTCCTTTTTTATTTTTTATTTTTTTTATATTTTTTTTTTGGGGGGTGGGGGGGGGGGGGGGGGGTCAAATGTGGGCCTGTTCCTGACAGCTGTGTGCTCATGTTGTGTTGCCAAGCAACAGCGCCACATTATAGGGCAAACTGCATCTGCCTTCTTTCAACCCTGGGGATGAAAAATTATAATGGTGCCGAGTGAGTCGCACAGTTCTATGGAAATACAATTTCTGATTCAGGAGGGATATATACATTTTGCCCAAAATGGTTGCAAACTGCTGTTTCGATCTTGGCTGAACCTTTCTCGAAAGCAGATTTCTGCCTTTGAGAAAGGTCCAGCTACGGTAGGTAGGATCTAAATGTCAGACCCTCCAATCTTTTTTTAAAATAAATGTATACCCCCAGATGAAATGTCGAAAATGATTTTCCTCTTGGTCCAATTTGATAGAGCCGCTTGACCGTGAAAATCTGCTATTAGCATGATAGTCCTTCCTTGATCATTACACAAATTTGCTAAATGTGTTCAACATGATAGCTCATTGCGTTTGACTCGTACACTATGTGAACACAATTGGAACTTTGGCAGGCAGTCAGACTCATAGAGCCGCTTATGCGTGAAAATCTGCTAAGCAGGAAAAAGTCTTTCTTGTGTTAGCAGGATTACAAACCGAACTGCAATGTGATGTCGGTTGCTTTTGACTCTTTACTCAGTATGAAACACTATAGTGGAGTTTGGGATGGCAAGCTGATCCTATGGCAAGCTGATCGTGAAATTTTGTGCTTTTCTATGAAATTGGGCCCTGATGTGAAATACTTTGACTTGCATTCCACTATTCTTTACTCAATGTTTTTTTTTTCTAGTTGGCAAGATGATCCTATATGAAAAATGAGATTTGAAGGTTTTCATTGTGAGATTAGCAGGAGTAATACATGGACGGTAGGTTTGCGGTGATGGCACCATGTAAAATTCTCTCTTTTGAGAGTACCGGTAAACGCACATACTCACAATTTAAGAGAGAATTTTTCATGGTGTCACCGCAAACCTATTACTCATGATCCTCTGAATCGTGACTTTTGGAGCTTGAGTGAATGTTGGTGCCAAAGTGGCTCTATGAAAATGGGTCTGGCCGTGCTGCCAATTAATGACCCCTGGGAATCTCTGATCGCCCTGAAGAGTACACAGCCCTGTGCATACATACACGTACAGTGTGTAGGCCGTTTACAAAATTAAGGCTCAGGCTCGGGCTCAGGCTTCATCTCCGTCTGACAAAACCTCAGTGAAAATACCAAGTCATGATTTGTTTCTGAATTTGAAGGTTTGTTGGCTTGATACCGGTAGGTACAGAGTAAGAAACTGGGGCCAAACGCTTGTCTTTAGATGCCTGTGATATTATAACAAGTAAGATTAACATGACTGAAGCCTAAGCCCGAGCCTAAGCCTTCATTTCAAAAACGGCCATACTCAATTGTGTATCCTTGTGGAGACATTGCTTTGTTCTTGTGCACTATACAACCGAACGAGAAACAATGTTTTAAAAATGCTCCCATTTCAGCCACATTCACTTTCCTGTGTAGAAATTTGGACCGTACATAACATGTACAACCATGTACATGTACAGGTATGCCCCTTATAAATAACACTTCGATTTGTGACAGGTTCTTACCCATTACAAATTTTCCGTTTTTGAGTTACATTGTATTTCCAAATACCAGTTTTGTGAAAACCTTGTGGAGACCTACACACTGTACATGTACACTGTATTCAACCTATTGGACTGCAGTAGGTCTTCACAAGGCACTAGATTAATTCCCTGACATTTTAGTGCACACAGAAGCTAATGAAACACAAACACATTCTACCCTCGGGATTCCCCATTTACTCCCAGGGCGGGGAGATGCTAGTTGCACTGCACAATATGATGTTAATGGCGTATACCACAGGGCCATTTCCACTGTCCAAATATATAACAGTGATTTGAATCGCCATTGAAATACCGGTGGTTTGTTTTGCTTGCGTTCACATTGACCAAAAAATTGCTACGGAAGAAATTGTGAGCCGGTGATTGTGGTGAGCAGTTATGGTCAAATGGGAGGTGTGTCGTTGAGGGTGGCCCATGAGTGCAGGGAGACATAAAACAAGCACAGCACCTCCTGCCTGCCAGAGCATGAGCAGTGTATTGTGGAATTTAAACTTACGTGATTATTTGGAAAAGTCACGGATAGTGGAGTACGAATCGTGATTCAAATCCCTCTAATTATCGCGTTCATTGTGTCCACAAAAAGAACAAAAAAGTGGAGTTTTAACCCAAGACCTCTGGTTTTGTGTGATAATGATTATTGATATTGTTAGAATTTTTATACTGCGCTCTTTACATAAAAGTGATAAAAAGCGCCACTGTAAGTGATGTAGTATTGGTGTGATGTGCTCAAACCTGCATTTTGGAACCTACGTATGTGTTTTGCTTACAATCCTGGCCACAGCATTCTGGACTAGCGCTCTTACCCTCTGAGCCACCCAGCCCTTAGATGGTGGCCTTCCCAACTAGTCACCTAGTCTCTGCCACGGTGCCAGTGTTTGTTTTGGTTATCGGAAAAAAAATGCAACGGAAACTTTAACTGGACCCCTTTGACTTGAACCTGAGAACTTTTTTTTTTAAACATGTAATCGATACCAAAAAAAACTGTTGCAAACTAGTGCTCACTGACTAAAATTGCCTGCAATACATAAATCTCTGACATTTCTATCCTAGATCAAAACGTCAGGCCAACTGTTAAGTTATAAAAAAAAAAAATTGCAAACTGCTCACTGACTAAAATGACCTGCAATACATAGATCTGAAAAGTTAGAGGGCCCGACGTCATCAGACCCTCGAACTCTTGTGTTCAACAATTCCAATGACACATTGCCTCCCTCCTCTCTCCCGACACCAGATGGAGGAGCTGCGGCAGAGGTACGAGTCGCAGCTGGAGGCGCTGAGGGAGGAGCTGGAGGGCAAGCGATGCGAGCAGCTGAGCACCGCCCGGGACGTCCACGAGAGGGAGAGGGAGCGGGAGCTGGGCGCCCTGCGGGACAGCCACGAGTGGGAGATGGAGGGACTGCGGGACCAGCTGGACACGGAGCACTGCCGGCTCTTTGACGCCATGCGCAGCAGTCTGGAGCTGGCCCACGGGGAGGAGGCGGAGAGGACCCGACAAGAAGCCAAGGTGAGAGAGGCAGAGAGACAGACAGACAGACACACATACGGTAGACAGACACAGACACAGACACAGACACACACAGAAGAGTGGGACACACTTGGACAGAAGAGAGACGTACAGACACATGACAGAGAAGAGCCACACACACATCGGCAGACAGACATAATAGAGAGTGACGGAGAAGAGAGAGAGATAGATGAAGAGAATGGAGACAGAAAAAACAAAACAAAAGAGAGACAGACATACAGACACAGACAGAAGAACCAAACAGGGAGAGAAGTGTGAGACAGACAGACAGCGAGACCGACAGACAGATAGGATAGGGATAGACAGATAGAGAAGATAGAGACAGACAGAGAATAGAAACAGTCAGATTGACTGAGAGAAGAGCGAGACACACAGGTAGCCAGAAGAGAAAAACAGAGAGAGGAGCAAGACAGACTAACACACCAAGATAATATAATAGACAGACAGACAGAAGAGAGACAGACAGACAGAGGAGAGACAGAGAGAGAGAATTCTGGTTTAGAGATAGAGTTTTGCTAATTCAGATCAGAAATGAATGTGATTTGATTCTTTCATTTTGTTTTATTTTTCAAAAGTTAGAGGGCCTGACGTTTCGATCCTACATGTACATGTAGCAGGACCTTTCTCAAAGGCAAAGTGGTCACTTTTAACACTTGCCTTTGAAAAAAAGGTCCTGCTAGGATAGAAACGTCAGGCCCTCTAACTTTTGAGATGTACATGTACATATTTCAGGTCACTTTAGTCAGTGAGCAATTTGCAACAGTTTTTGTTAACTTCTTAATTTTTTATTTTTTCACATTGATTGCCGCCACCAGACAGAGCGTGAATTGGAGCTGGCCGCACTGCGTCTGTCCATGGAGCAGATGTACGCCGGCCAGGCGGAGGTGGAGCGGGCGGCCACCGAACTGCAGCAGACGATGGCCCTGACCGAGGCCAGGCAGGCGCTGCAGGCCGGCCAGCGGGCTGAGATGGAGGCGGCCGAGCGGCAATGGTCGGAGAGACTGGCCGTCGTGGAGAGGACCCTGGAGGAGGAGCGCTGCGGCCAAATGGGTGAGTGCCACCTCATCTACGCCTTGACCCGTTTAACCCTCAAAGAGCCGGGGGGGGGGGGGTGGGGGGGTATTCTGCCCCACCCCCTCCCCCATTTTTAATATTTTTTTTATAGCGTCTTGGTGATTTTTTTCTGCATGTTGAGGCTTTATGACTTTTTCAGCCAGCTTATTAGACACATTTTGACACCAATTTTTATTAACATTGGAGGTGGCGTTCTCTGGCAATGAACATTTTTCTGGGCCATGGTGTATTGCCGTATGAAGCGCTTTATAAATGTTATGTCCTGCTAGGATCGAAACGTCAAGCCCTCTAACTTTTGAGATTACTGTAGGTTGTTATATTCACAGCAATGACAAAATCGGTGTTTTTTCCCGCAAGCTACATGTACATGTACAGTACTGCACATCTACATGTACATAATGATTATGTTTATCTAGAAAATATAGATTGCTAGATATTTTGATCGCAAGGCCAGAACCTTTTCACTTTGAGAGAGGTCCTGCGAGGAATCAAAACGTCAGGCCCTCTACATGGATATTTTAGAGATTTGCCTTTTGGTCAGTAGTGAGTCAGCGTCAGTAGGCAGTTTGCAACATTTACATTACTCTGAACCAAGTGATGTCGAGCTTCTTGAAACAGACCAGGGCTCAATTTTATAGAGCTGTTTGAAAAAGGTCCGGCTAGGATCGAAACCTCAGCCTGAGGCCCACTAAATTTTGAGATTTGTGCATTTTGGTAATTTTACTCAGTAAGCAGTTTGCAATATTTTTGTATATCAGGGTTAGGGTTTTTAAAAGTGCACAACAAGTCATTATTCAAAAGATCACCTTGCCAACCCCAACTTCACTATTGTTTCATGCTAATGTAAGTCAAAGAAGAGGGGAAGTCAAAAGCTACTGATGTCACATCACAGTGCGGTTTGTAATCCTGTTTACCCAAGGAAGACTTTCCCTGCTTTATAGCAGATTGTCATGCTTAAAAGCGGCTCTATGAAATTGTGCCCTGGGGTTTTAGCGCTAAAGCATCTGGTTAAACCATGGAGCTTACAGCTCTGATGCACTCTGGTGTGAGCAGCCAACTTGTCCTGGTAAACAAACAAATGTTGTAAAAACATGTGCACAAGTGTCTACCCCATAGACTATAACTGTCACTCATTACAGTACACTACTGTACTCAAGGTCCCCTTCATTCAGTACTTCATTCATTCATAAGGAATTGGACAGGGGCCAGGGGGGATGGAACATAATGAGCAGGGATGTTTTGTTGAACAGGGGGGTGTCTTCCAATAACATTACACATGTACAGTAACCTCGCCTCTAGGACCCTTTTAACAAAAGGCATTGAGATGTTACTCAGCAGCTACTTATGTACATGTACAATGTATGCTGCTGATAAATGAGCCAGTCAGCCAACTTGAGCCAAGAGACCAGCCACTGTTGGCCTGCAAATATTTTCTCAACCACCCCCCGTGGCAGAATGGTGTGGTCCAAAGGCTGCCATTGATGATGTCAGTGACAGCACCATTACCATAACAAATACAAATCGAGTGGATTAGAATAACAAAGGGCAGGGGGGGGGGGGGTAGGGTCAGGCTCTGGTCCATGTGTGGATATGGCTGTTAGTGTAGTCTGAAGCTGCCACAGTGACTTTATTGACAGCCTGCTGAGTACAAAGGTCAAATTGTGGCCCTCCCCTCCATATTTCCATACACATGCCAAGTCCATGTAATTATGTCTACACTGTTACATACTGTATAGGCCTACACATGGACATATTCTGCCCGTTTCTGTTCAGCAAAAACACAAAACCAGAGGGGAAAGAGCAGTGACGTGAAGTACACGCTGCTAGTGCTAATGCCGGTGTGCGGGAGATTATGGTCATCCCCCCCCCCCTAAAAATCAACATCCATTGGATGCTGTTGGTACATCACAGATAAAAATTGACCGCGTAGTCTATGCTGTGTGTGTGGAATTACTCACTGGTCTGTATTGCAAGGTTGCAGTCGCACTAGAGGTTACTATTTTTTGTTCGTTTTGACACAATTTCGTATCGGAGGGTGGTATATGACCGACTGCTTCAATGAGCGGTGCTACAAGGTAAGCTGAGGATTGTCTGTGCTGCAATCTGTCCTTCCTTGATGGCTCACCTGATTGATGTGACCATTGGCCCCATCATAAATAATGACCTACTATTAGTATTAGTATTAGCTACATGTGTATTAGATGCTGTCTTGTAAGCTCAGGCAGGGGGGCTGGGGTGGTAGGGGGTGGTTCGGTGAGGGGGGCTCAGGTAGGGTTATCGGGGCAGGGGCCTCAGGTGATGAGGGGTGAGACCATGAATGGGTGAGGGAGAGGACTCATCATGGAGGAAGGATGGTCTCTTCATCACCGCAGACACAGCCTCAGTAACCCCCTTTCTCCATCCTCCCTACACAGCAGGTGGCTGACAGGCTGTGCTCAATTCAACCTCGAACTATGCCACCGATGCGGCACGCATTATTATTCGGTTACCGGGTTACAGATCTGTTACTAGGTGACAGGGCAACAATACAATTCAATTTGCTGCATGCAATTTAGGTGTGGTTTTTTTTTCTTTTTTCATCCTATCGTATCACTTAAGCTGCTAAAATTGATATTGAAAAGTAGGCTATACATCATTTTTACATGTATTAATACTGTACTGCATTCCCATGATTGCAAATTTATGTCTTTCTTTGGAAGAGTCACATTTACTGTGTTCATGGTGGGCTACCCTACTAGAAAAATCAGTCATCATTTAGTCATCATTAGCAGAATTTGGCATCATTTGGTCATCATTAGCAGAATTTGGCATCATTTGGTCATCATTGAGCATCAAAAGGTCATCCTAATGCAAAATGGTCATCATAAGGTCATCAGAAGGCCATCATAAGGCATCAGAAGGTCATCATAGGGCATCAGAAGGTCATCATAGGGCATCAGAAGGCCATCATAAGGCATCAGAAGGTCATCATAGGGCATCAGAAGGCCATCATAGGGCATCAGGAGGTCATCATAGGGCATCAATCAGTACTCATAAGGCATCAACAAGTCCACATGAGGCATCAACAAGTCCACATGAGGCATTAACAAGTCACCATAAGGCATCAAAAGGTCATCATAGGGCATCCCATTTGATGGC
The DNA here is from genome assembly GCA_949987565.1 of Luidia sarsii. Lineage (NCBI taxonomy): Eukaryota > Metazoa > Echinodermata > Asteroidea > Paxillosida > Luidiidae > Luidia > Luidia sarsii. Next base: position 4,686,137 of record OX465109.1, read on the forward strand.
TGGAGACAAATATTCTAAGAAAGCGGCATCAAGGCCTTCAAAAACCTATGTTTTAGTCATCAAAGAGTCATCGGTGGATGTTCAAAATCTACAGTTCAAAACAATGAATGAGAAAAATGGCATTCATATATATGTACATGTACATATCATGTACATCAGTGTTATGCTACGCTGGTACATGGTCGGCGGTGGACGGGGCCGACCACCACGGGTAATTTCCGTCCACCACTTCTGGTGAAAAACAATGCTTCCGACCGGCACAGTGTTCACCCCATTAATATCCCAATCTATGTTTGGTTTCGGTAGTAAAATAAATTGTATTTTTTTTAGCGTAACCGTCTCGCTAATACTTGTTCTGGAAGTTCCGATCAGGCTTGAGTAGCGCAGCGTGATCGTAGTCGTAACTCGTAGGCAGCCATGCGGTCGCTTGCACGTGCACTGTGCAGTATACAGTGTGTGCAAAGACGTGTTGTGTCATGTCACATGTGCCGCGCGTAGGCTGGTTTCGGCCCTACTGCTCCTGTAGTGTCGCTATTGCTTTACCTAGAGCCTAGAGGCGGAAACCACACCTAGACTTGCCAACCTCGGTAACGTCGCGAAGGGAAATCGGTCATAACTAAAATACGCTACTTTCATCGAATTGTCTCCGAATGTTGTTTCCGCGTAGTTTAATATAATTTCCTTCGTTATTATATTCTGGTATGAATAGTGGTATGAATAGAAAGAAGTGAATACAGGCTTAAATTTGAGGGTAAAATTGACAAATTTGGAAGGCGTTTGACTCTTTTTTTTTCTCCGTCATTTTGGCTCGATCTACCGCGGCCGCACGGAGCGATTTAGCAATTTTCAACTTCCGATATCTCAAGAAATGAATGAAAAAATTCCTTCTAAAATTTTCTAGAATTCTGGAAAATACACTTTGGTTGACCGCGAAACTTAAAACATCGCTAGTATAACTGTAATAAACATTAGTTATTTGTTAGAAAACAACTGTAAGGGCTGGTCAAAGTCTACTAATCATTGCACATGCACTGAGTGCACACACATTCAATTCAAACATGTACATTATTCTTCAAGTTTTGTTGTTCACTTTACTTGGTTATTAATGATTTATACACTGAACATGACTAACAAAGTTAATTTGATTAATTATTTAATTACTTAATTTGATTAATTAATTAATTTATTTACCGGTAACAGTACATGTAATACATGTTTTGTTGCTATCATTTTGACCGCAGCCGCTAATCGCGAGGCTTCGTTCACGAGAACGACTTCTTGTTGGTGAAATTTGAACCACCACTAAAAATACCCTAGCTATAACACTGATGTACATGTACACTAAAAAGACCGAGATTCTATCAGTTCAACAGGTATGGCCTTGAAATAGAGGTTTGATTAATAACTGGAAATTTCAAACTTCTAATCCAACCTATAATCAAAGTGTACATAAATCAGGGAAATAAAACAAATTCAAATTTATATATTCTACAACTGCACAACCTCTCTTCCATTTTCGGAAACTTGGCATGTCTTTCTCTCTCTCCTCACGCTTTGTCTACAACCAAGGAGATTCAAGAAGAAGACGAAAAAGAGACATACAACAACAATGCCACGCGGTGTGGGCAAGTGGTCAGTACAGACACAAATTCGTACTGACTACTGTACAGTATTCGAGTGTACAGTGTACATGTACATGTACATGTACATGCACATGTACTGTACAACACATGATATGTACACGTGGCACGCGATGCAGTACAGTACATGTACATGTACATGTGTACATGTACACTTGTACACATGTTCTAGTGTTACATATGCACGTACATGTTCATGTGCAATACTTGCACATGTGGTCGCGTAGCGTTGGCCAGCGGAAGTTGCGCGCGCCGCATAGAAATTCTAGACGTTACTTCGAGGCTGAAAATGGAGACTGCATACGTTTCCACTGCACATCACAGTGAAACGTAGTTAATACATTATACGAATAATACCAGAGCCCGGTAGAATTTTGTGAAGTACTCCGAAAAAAGTGAAGTGACAACGTACGCAATATATCTACACTCTGTGTCCAGTTTTACAGACACGAATGAAATGTTTCTCAAATAAAAAGGTATACAATTATTATCAGCCTTGAAATATAGTCTACTAATACTGAACAGGGACGCACGCTGGGATTGTTTATTACGTAAATGTCAACGCTCACGGCGAGCATTATTTTGAGTATTTGTGACGTGGCGGGTAATTTAAAGTTCGGGCTCGACCTCTTTTCTCCGTCTGTTCCGTTTAGAATAAATTTGTTTGACAATCGATCCGAAATATAACCTTTGCTCGGTCAATAATTATGGCATCGTTGTTGGATGTCAGTGACCTTCTTCGTGTTGATTATGGCGGAACCGATTGCCAACAAATGAAACCTCGCCAGCGGACCAAGAAATGCCTTGTTTTCTGGGTTGACGAAAAGAAAACCAGCATCGAACCGGTGTCATCCGTTGTGGAAGAAAAAGATCGCATCGAGGGAGCCACTGGTATGGTGAAGTGGAAGGGGCCAGGGAGGAAGACTTACAGAGCGAAGATTTTGAAAATAAGCGGTAAGTGTTCTACTTCTCACCCTGCCAAGTTCTAGCAAATTTTAAGTTTTAGTTTTACTTCTACAGTACTACTAAGTTAGTCCGAGTAACTTGGACCCAACAAGTCACCCTTTTATAACGAATTTTGAAATTTTGAGTTTCGGGTGACTGTACCCGAAACTCAAAATTTCAAAATTCGTTAAAAAAGGGTGACTAATTGTTGGGTCCAAGTTACTCGGACTAGATTAACATTAACTGATTAAGACTAAGACTAAGGAGTAATTTTTTTCAGAATTAAATATTCCCGTCCATTTGTCCTATGAAAATAATAACAAATACAAAGAAGAAGCTGTGACCGAAAATGATGTCTATTATTATTACTAATATTTTTATTAATAATAATAGTAATACTAGTAGTAAAATAATTACCAGTAGGATTAGAAGTAGGACTGAGTAGTACATATAATTTGGACCCGACAAGTCACCCTTTTTTATCGAAATTTGGAGTTTGGAGGATCGGGTGACTATAGTAATACTAGTATATGTATAGTGTAGGGTCCATGCAGGTTTTCACATTTTCAGTAGTACATGTATGCAAAATGGTTCACACAAAATTTCACCTTGACTATACCCCTTACAACAGTAACAAATGCCTAGATTTTCCCTGAAAATACCTGTGAAACTGTCCTATGTACCAATATTCTGGTCATTTGGTTTACTTAAGTTTGGAAAAAAGGAGAAATTTCCCTTCATTTAATTGAGAAGATGCCTCTCGGGGAAATCTAGAAATTTCTGTCCAAGGCAGTGTTATAGCATGGAGGAAGGAAAATCCTCCATGGTTATAGCTACGCTGGTCGGCGGTGGACGGGGCCGACCACCACGGGTATTTTCTGTCCACCACTCCTGGTGAAAAACAATACTTCCGACCGGCACTATGTTCACCCATTATTAACCCAATCTATGTTTGGTTTCGGTAGTAAAATAAATTGTACTATTTTTGTAGCGTAACCGTCTCGCTAATACTTGTTCTGGAAGTTCCGATCAGGCTTGAGTAGCGCAGTGTGATCGTAGTCGTAACTCGTATGCAGCCATGCGGCCGCTGTGCACGTGCACTGTACTGATGTAGTATACACTGTACACTATACAGTGTGTGCAAAGACGTGTTGTGTCATGTCACATGTGCCGCGCGTAGGCTGGTTTCGGCCCTACTGCTCCTGTAGTGTCGCTATGGCTTTACCTAGAGGCGGAAACCAAACCTAGACTTGCCAACCTCGGTAACGTCGCGAAGGGAAATCGGTCATAACTAAAATACGCTACTTTCATCGTTTGTCTCCGAATGTTGTTTCCGCGTAGTTTAATATTATTCCCTTCGTTATTAATTTTGATAGTGGTACAAAATGTATGATTAAAAAGCAGAGAATACAGGCTTCAATTTGAGGGTAAAATTGACAAATTTGGACGGCGGTCGAAAAACGCTAGTTTGACTCTTTTTTTTTCTCCGTCATTTTGGCTCGATCTACCGCGGCCGCGCCTATCATTTCTCACATTGTCATACAGCAAATAGAATTTGCAACTTTTGGAGCTTTTACACATGTGCAATCATTTTTTTTTTACAAGTGCTACATTCAGTATTTTGATCTCAATATTTATGTGCAGCCCAGAGAGTCCAGCACTTCGGTGGCAGAGGGCCACCATCAGATGAAAGCACCCACAACTCCGAGACGTGATACCGGCAGATGGCACTGGTCCATGGAAAAAGATGTATGTACATGTACCAAAGTTCTTGTGCTCTATTTACTTAGATTTTCCCAAATACACACAATTTGTCTGACTGAAACAAGCCAATATGCAGGCAGATGGTATTTCTTAAGATGCAATAATATCTGTTTTTTTGTTTTGCTCCATGGACATTTTTGGGAATTGTTTCATTCAAAGCTGTCTGGCTGCACTTCCAATCTAAGAGTAAAAATGACTGCATCAGAACAACGTAATGCATATTCAGCAGCCTTCATCCAACGTTTTAGTATTGATTTTGTAATTCTATAAGTTTTAATGTTAATTCTTATTGTTTTTCATCAGGGCTGCGGAATTCCAAAGGTGGAATTTCATCCATGCGTGTTTTTGCCACCAAGACAACTTGAAGCTGTGAGGTGCTCACTATCAACCCACGAGACAAGTGGGTTGAAAGTGGTCGTGAGGCATCTGCTCTTGGCACTGTTTTCACGGGAAGAGTTGGCTTCATCCTGCTGCCGGGAACAGAAGGGCAAAGATGACAGCCGGTCAGCTCTTCCCGAGGTAGCTGTCCAAGCCACAAAGAGTAAGTTTTGGTGTCTGCTTTGTAACTAGAATTCCTTTGCATCCCATTCTCAAAGGGGCTGGTCTACCTTGCCTTTTGTAAAAAAAAAATTTAACTGCAGATCGTGTGCCTTTGCATTTCCAATGGAGTAAACAATTTTTTAAAAGGTCAAGTAAATTGTGAAGTGTAGATCTGTTCTAGTTTTGACAACCTGAACACATGGATCTTGTTTTTATATAAAAAAAGCCAATTGTTTTTTTTCTTCAAGTTACTGGTACTAATTTCATATTAAGAAAGCTTCAAGAACACTTTTTTTTTTTATTTATTCCTCTTCCAGGCTTCATCCGCCAGTTGGCAATGGACAAGAATATAGCGCCACTGAAAACTTCAGATGTCACCCGCATCATTAACAGTGCCTGCTACAATGTCCGTCGCGCAAAACCAGCTGAGTAGGATTTCCCTAAATTAAGGGACCTAACGTTTCAATTGAAAATCCATGCAATCGATGTTTCCAGTCGTTGAACCTCCTACATGCACAGCCTACATGTACATATCATACTGTACTTCAAATGATCAGAAAACAATAGATTGTTCTTACATGTTTCTATATCTGCATATCTAATAACATTGACAAAATAACAGAAAACATGACAATCGGAAATAAAGAAGAATACCTGTGCATACGACATTAATTGAATACCTGTAGATTGTGTCATTCTTCACCTTTGAGTGCTTTCGGATGCTTTTCATTCGCGCATGCAAGCCATGCATAATGCTGTCAGAAAGGGTTTTAGGACATTTTGATGGGTTACTAATTATATCAGGTGACTTTTATGCTTTATTATTTGATGCCTTTTCTGATGACCTTTTGATGCCTTTTTTGCATGATGGCAATTGCCTGATCTACATGATGACCTTTTGATGCCTAATCTGATGACCTTTTGATGCCTGATCTGGGTGATGGCCTTTTTGATGGCTGATTTGATGACCTTTTGATGCCTTTTGATGACCTTTTGATGCCTGATCTGGGTGATGCCTTTTGATGGCTGATTTGATGACCTTTTGATGCCTTTTGATGACCTTTTGATGCCTGATCTGGGTGATGCCTTTTGATGGCTGATTTGATGACCTTTTGATGCCTGATTTGATGACCTTTTGATGCCTGATCTGGGTGATGCCTTTTGATGGCTGATTTGATGACCTTTTGATGCCTGATCTGGGTGATGATGGCCTTGGCTGATTTGATGACCTTTTGATGCCAGCTCTTTACACAGTAATATATTAACTACTCAAGGAATTGGGCATCAGTAGTGATGCCTCTTTGATGCCAATTTTCCCCACAAGTGATGCCTTACTATACTATAATCCTTTATGTTTCTTTATTTTGGGGGTTCCAAATGCTGCCCTTTTGATGCTGTTTGATGCCTCCTTTAACTGATGACAGTTTTGATGACCAAATGATGACTGATTTTTCTAGTAGGGTACAGTGCAGGCTTTAGTATACAGTATTCATGACTGAACCTTATAGTAACTGTGCACATGTCACGTGGTATGATTTTAATACAGCTCCTGTAGGCTGCAGCATGCACTGGATCAGTCATCAACCAAAATCATCCCATTGTGATGTGCACATAAGTATGTGCATTTGTACATGTTCATGTACAGTACCTCTTTAATACGGCTGTTCAGCAACCTACATGTTTAAGAAGGACAACTCCTGCTACTGGTGCTTGGATCAAAACATCAGGCCTTCTATAAAGTTTTCATGGAAAGATATTACTTTACGTAATACCTTCTCTGTCAAAGGGTGGATAAAATTCTGAAATTGTAGACCATCAATTGTAACGTTGACGATATCCATGTTCTGCATTTCTGGCCCAGCAACTTGCCAAAAAAAATGGACTCACAGTTTTCCCCAAAATTTGTGATAATTTTGTGATGTGTCATTAGACGACTGTCAGTACATGTACACATGTATGTTGCTCTGTACAAAACATGCACTTCACTATTCCTACATGTGTTGTGTTTGTATATCATGCGCCACAAAATCATGATTTGCGGGAAAACTGTACATTTTTTTTTATAAATTGTCTACATACGTACATGTGTACATGTATGTATTACAAATGACCTCTCATTTGGGTTCATTTATTTTTCTCCCAGACTTTTACAGTGAGGGTATTAAACTAAAATCTTGCCGTTTTCAGATTTGCATTTTGGGTCTCGTAAATTGCAGTTTGCTGTATTTTTGTATATTACTCTGATTCAAATCTGATTTTGAATGCAATGGAACTTTGCATTAGACGCTGTGTTTGGTGTTTGTGTGTTTTCAAACGTACAATACATGTGTACCTAGATTTCGACCAATTGTTGATACTGACAGATAGATGGTACGTGATTAGCAATGATTAAAGTGCCAATGTTTGTATTATATGTGGGGCATGGTGTTTGCCCTGTCCCCTGATAAGCCTTTTGCAGCTTCAAGAACGCGCACACAATATTGTATGACAATGTACATGTACAAGTACATGTACAGTACGATGTACAATTATGTACTGTAATAATATGCAGCACATTGGGGCTAACATTTGTAGTACACACACTGTAGCTGTGATCCTTCTGGCCAAATGGCCGTTGAATTTGTCTCTGGCTGGCCAGTCCAAAAATTGAAAAAAATTTGATCAAAGCCAGGCAGTTGCAGCATATCACCTCTTGTGCTTGTCCTCATGACAACGGCAGCTGCCGTGGTGATGATCCACGGTGAAGTGTCAGCGATGAAGTGGCCCGTTGACCACTATCCTGATTCCTGAAAATCCTTAGAAAGAGATCAGATATACCGTACAGTGTACAATGTACATGTACATGTACTGTACATGTACATGTACATGTACCAGTACCGGTACCGGTATAACGATCTCAGACGGGCCCCCGTGCTGAGTTGAGCCGTGACGTCACTGGCTCACCTCAGCATGTTGCAGCAACGTTCTCAGCTGCTCAGCGTGCTCAGATGAGTCAGTGAACCAAGCACGTGGGGGCGCCCTTCATGTGACTGTTGTTTTATGATTATTCGCGAACGAACACAGTTTTACAAACTATATTTTTGCTTTTGATTGTGTAAAGCCAATCGATGCACCCTCATCATTACGGGGAATGACTGTAGCATTTCTTCCACAATGTAAAACTGCAAGTTCTATAGGCCTACATGTAGTTACTAGGCTCCGTACTGAGCGCTGTTATTATAGAACTACGGGTCAACTACGGGTCAACGAACGTGCTTGAAAGCACTGTATTGCCAATATGGCCGAATTCACTCAGCACGGCCTTCAAAATGGACAACTACATGTACCATACATGTATGCACTGCGCATGACGTTTTTATCCATATATATGGTAACGTCTCATCTGAGCATGGGGCCCAGATCAGACCACTACACCGGTACAGTACATGTACATGTATTTGTGACCACTGCTGACTGCTGAGTGTGCGAGTGAGTGAGTGGGGACTGGGGAGTGAGGAAGAGTGATATTGGCATTAAGATATTTTCTAATGAACATTATGATTTCAGACAAAAATGGATCATACTGTACAAGTCCATGTACCGGTACATACACATAGGGCTGTACATGTATGTTTATTACTGGATGCTGGTTAAATTTTGTGTATACTGTTTTGTCCAATGTGGATACATGTACATTTTTGTACGTGTACGTGTACCGTACACAATCATGTTCGCGGATATGATATTTGTACAGTACCGGTATACAATCTTGTCTGTTATTTAGACTGTTTAAAATCTCAACATCCCTTCACGTCAATTGCATTTATAATTTCTGATTTCAGAAAATTGCACATTGCATGTACATCATACATGTACATGTACATGTACATATCTATGTTCCGTACACTATGGATACATTTGATGTACATGTACATGTACATGTACATGTACATATGTACCAGTACCAGTATGTTCATGTTCATTTGTTCTACCCGGTATGTACATGTATACATGTATGCTTAGAAATAATGTGCACATGCACACTGTGTTTTAACAACATTGTTTACCACACTATAGACAAAGTATTTCACAAGACAAAGCTTGATACATGTATCTCCAAGTGTAAACAAGTCATTTTCAGTCGTAAAAAGGAACAATCGATGGCAGACGATGAAAACTCATGTGTGACTCATCAATAATCAACCAGTCAACATTTACATTGTTTGTAGTACGATGCACATGGCACGTACTGTACATGTACTGTACATACATATGTACATGTACACGTAGATGTACACAAACTGTACATACTGTACACATGTACAAGAAAGTTCTGTGTACATGTTTTGCCCTTGCATATTCCCTTGAGCATCAAAATATTGATCAGATGTGGATAATTTGCATAAACATGTACATTGTACGGTATACTGTACCTGGTCATGTACACTGAATACACAGTACATGTACATATGTATGTGTACATGTTGTATAGTGGAGTCTTGGGATGTGAACATGTACCTGTACATGTACATGTACACGTATATGCTCGGGGCTGACCACGGTAGACTTACAATGTAGAGATGCATAACTGCAAGTTGCAGTTGTACGTACATGTACATATACATGTACATGTTCATGTACCCATGTTAGTCGTACATGTACATATATTGTGCGTGTACATGTAATGTACTGTACAGTATGATAGCAGTTTACAAAATGTACATGTACTGTACAGTATGTACTGTAGTACAGTGTACATGTACATGTACATGTATCTTGCAGGTCACAGGGATCCATGCTACGGTACATACATGTACATGTATACTGAGTCCTGTGAGTGTGAGCCACAAGGTTGGCATAGTAACTGGGTCAAAATGCATTGAATTGAGGGACAAGTACATACACGTACACATGTACGTGTCTGTACATGTATGTGTACGTACTACATACATGTGTACATGTACATGTACATGTACAATACAATACATACCGGTACATGTACATGTACCGGTACATGTACATGTACCGGTACATGTACAATGTACACGTGTACACTACAAGTACATGTACACGTAAGTTCTGTAATCTGTGAAGTGTGAAGGTACATGTAATGTACAAGTACTGGTAATGTACATGTATGTAAGTATTGCACATGTACAGTACATATGTACATGTATGTAGTCCTTTCATGAAATCAAGATTTATCTTAGGACTACCGGTAGTGATGTACATGTACATGTACCACATGTACATGTACATGTACTGTACCGTATATGTACTGTACATGTACATGTACAGTACATGTGTACTCAGTATACATGTTCACTCATCTGCCAGTCAGTACTCTGTGCATTTTTTATGAGACAGCAGGTGGTGCTTTGGTTTACCAGTGAACACATGTACAGTGTACAGTGCATTAGTGCAGCATTGATTGGCTGCTTGCAATATTCCAAGCACTTCCCCCCCCCCCCCTCCACTTTCCGGTGCATTTTCCCCCCATAAACAAATACCGGTACCATGCAAAGCTGAGACCTTGCGACCAGTGCAAATGGTGTCTGTTGCCAGGCAACACAAACTGGGACGTGGAAACGTAATGAAGACACAGTAGACCCAGTTTTGGGCTAGAGAGTGTGTTGTGTGCAATTGCTGTGTTCATAATTGCCATTGGCACTGGCACACTGGCAGTGAAATTCACTCTGCAATATATTTGCGTCAAAATCAATTAAATTGTTTGGTATATACTGTATGTGTACAGTACATGTACATGTAACAGTACATGTACATTGTGTACATGTACATGTATGCATGTACTGTACATGCATGTATTATCTACGGTACCTGGGTTGGATTTCACAAAGCCTTACGATGCATCGTAACTCAACTTACGATGGATAACCCATCGTAAATTGTGTTAAGCCGTATGGTTTATGTGCATTGCTCGTCGTCTTGCGATTGATCGTAAGTTACGACGAGTTTGTTGAAATCGACCCCTGTACTTACACACTGTACATGTAGTACATGTACATGTACTGTACACATATGTACACTGTAGTCTCATTTATAGCCTGATTACTTGATATTAACATTGTTTTGAGGTTTGAAATGCATTTATAATCCTGGAACAGGTGACATACAATCTTCAAGAATTTTCACATTTTTTTGGAAAAAATACGTTGATTGCATAATCCAAAATTAAGACGGGAAACGCGCGAAAAATCCAATTTTTATCATACATCTTCAAAATATAGACTTTCAGCTTTCATTTGACACCGAATTTGTGAAATTTGAATTTATTTGAAATTTCCAGTGTCATGTTCACTTTTGCCTGCCTACTGATGTACATGTACATGATCTACACAGTATGGGTACATATTGTTCAAATATTAATAACAGTGAATAACGTGGTTTAATGTGAAATACACAACACACTACAATTCAATGCTAACAAAACTGGAATGCTACATGTATGAATACATATGTACAGAACCTGTGGACAGCAGCGGTTTGGACACAGGCCTCTGCTTACAACTTACAAAAGGATGAGTCAGGGTATCAGACAGTATGCACTATGCTACATGTACATAATGTACGTACGTGTACATGTACATACATATGTATGGGTAGTTCAAATGATAATAAGGCAGTCTATTGCCACATAATGCAAACAAATCTTGAAAGCTATACAAACATGCACATGTACAGATCTGTGTTTATTCACTCCATCACTCTGCATATGTACATACAGGTATGTACCGTATTCGTACAGCACTCTACAGCAGTGCATTGGACACCGCTCACTTCATACATGAACAATGTGTTCATGTACATGTACATGTAGCTTGCTGGCCATTAGGGCGGTCGGCTTGTTGCTCAGATCTACACTGTACTCCTAGATGACACACTGCACTCCATCCCTTCACTCACTGCCCATGGCTAAGATAACATCATCTCAATCTCACAAGGGATTTGGTCAGTAGGGAACTCGCACTATACTGTACCTGTACAGTGGGGCATGAAGGTACATTTTATGTAAAAGAAATCGCACAAGTTCGTCATCAGCATCCAAGAGAGGTACGGTGTACAAATGTACATACACATATGTATACGAGTAGTTTTATTGACAGATTAGTCAGGTTGAAAGAGAAAGTGCGACTTGTCATGAGAAGTACATGTAGCCTGAAGCTGCTGAAAAAGTGAAAAGAAGCTGGAGGTTCCTTGAGAGACTGGAGAGGATCAGTGACCTGACTGACAGAATTGCATACTGTACGTGCACCGGTACATGTACATGTACATGTACTGTACTGTACTGTACGGTACATTCTGCTAGGCCTACATGTATGTAGTACATATGTACAGTGTAGATATACCGGTAATGCACTGGAATCCAAGATCTAGGCCACTAGAAATTCATTTGGCCGACAGTAGTTTTCAAACAGACAATCTGACATCATATTTTGCCATATCTCACGCTGATCGAAACTTGTCTCTTCTCTGGACAAAATCTCTTCCTTTGAACCCCCAGGGCAATTCCATGGTGACTTACATGTACAGTACAATGTACCATACTGGTACGTTACACGTTAAGTGACTTTGACTTATTCCTTGATAAATAGGGGGCATATGCCATAGTGCACGTGTACATGCTCCGGTTCTCTTGGACTCCAATTAACAAATTTGTTATGGATTCAGTAAGTACATGTACATGTACAATGTACATTGTACAGTCACTAAAGTGTATACATTACCTCTTAAGAATCATTGACATGCACGCCAATTATGCGAAGCAGACAGGCAGAGTTACATACTACATGTACATGTACATGTACATGTAACTTGTGTTACAAAATATACAACAACCTGTGGATTTGCCAATAAATCTGTCGTGCCTGTGTGTATGGGTGCGTATCACTCGGTCTGAGTGGTCAGTGGGTTGCCATGGAAATGGAGAACCAGCGCATACATGTATATCTGTGTCCAGTATGCACTCTATGCAATGGATTTCAGTTCATTGAGTTTTACCAATTGTCTTTCTGGGCTAGACATGTTTGTATGCTGAATCACTTTCTATCAGTGCATTGAGCTACATGTACACTGTACATGTACTCGTACATGTGTACGTGTACATGTATGGGAACTACTGTACATGTACATGCATAACATAACAAGAAGGGAGGTGGACCTTCAGGAAATCCTCAATTGACTGTAAGGCTGGTTTCCATGAATTTAGTACACGAATGTGCTGTGCCATAGAATAAACAGCTGGGCCTGTGATAGCATTTTTATGCAGTGCATAGTACATGTACGTGAATGAACTACATGTATGAACTGAAGACAAGCCCAGTGTAAATTAACAGTGCTAAAATGATGAATCACTCCTAAGTACTACATGTAGGACTTTTGGAATAAACCAGCAAGAATTCCTCTGTTGAATTTACACATACCGTACACAGTACATGCTTGTGGATTCAGACCAAAAGGTTGCTGTAGATCTTAACAATGTACATGTGTACATGACTACATGTACACAAGTAGTGTACCATATCATCTACATGTACATGTACCTGTTTTTCTATCTTACTTTCATCAAGTATGACAGTATGAACTTCAAATGAACCCAGTGTAAATGAGTAACTTACATGTAGCCATATTGACCGTGCTTGTTGATGTCTCCTCACAGATGCTGTTAGCAGCAGCTCCCAGGAACTGATCAGCCGTCTGAAGCGTCGGCTCAGCGAGGAACACCAAGAGGTCATTCAGGTCAGTATCAAAAACTCATTGCTCATCCTCGTCATCCTCCTCCTCCTCATTATCACCTTCATCACCCTCCTCATCCTCCCCATCCTCCCCAGCCTCCCCATCCTCCCCAGCCTCCTCATCCTCCCCTCATCCTCCTCTCATCCTCCTCATCCTCTTCATCCTCCTCATCCTCCTCATCCTCCTCATCTTCCTGATCCCCTCATCCTCCTCATCCCCCTCTTCCTTTTCATCTGCCTCATCCTCTTCACCCCCTTCATCCTCCTCATCCGCCCCATCCCCTCATCCTCCTCATCCTCCTCATCCTCCGCATCCTCCTCACCCCCTCATCCTTTTCTTCCTCCTCATCCCCCTCATCCTTCTCACCCCTCATCCTTTTCCTCCTCCTCAACCCCTCATCCTTGTCTTCCTCCTCATCCCCCTCATCCTTCTCACCCCCTCATCCTCCTTAACCTCCTCATCCCCATCCCCTTTATCCTCCCCATTCCCCCACATCCTTCCCAGCCTCCCCATCCCCCACATTCTCCCCATCCTCCCCATCCTCCCTCATCCCCCCTCATCCTCCACATCCTCCCCACCCCCCCCCACATTTTCCCCATCCTCCCCATCCCCCCATCCTCCCCATCCTCCCCAGCCTCCTCATCCTTCTCATCCTCCTCAAAATATCCATTGATAGAGTACATGTACATGTAGATGAAGCTGCAGTTGTTGCACTCTGTCCCATCATCCATTGGTAAAGTCGTCCCTTTCTCTTTGATGGTCTTGGTCCGATGGGTGCAGAGCTTGGCCGGGGAGTGGGACCAGAAGGTGCTGGAGCAGCTGCACCAGCTCAGGGAGGAGATGGAGGAGAAGTACACGGCAGAGCTGGAGGAGGAGAAGGAGCTGAGGAGCCAGGGGGAGGCAGGCAAGGAGCGACTGGCCAGGGAACACCAGACCGATGTGGACCAGCTGCTGACCGAGAGAGAGGCGTTGCTGACCCAGGCTGAAGGTGAGAGAAAGAGAGAGAAAGAGGTTGGGGGTTGATTGATTGAAAACAGTAGTGGAAATGAACAGTGTGAAGTTTCTGCCTTTACTTACAATCAATGCGTTACATTGAACATCCTCCTCGACACGAAATTATACATGTACATGTGATTTCTTTGATGCAATGCGGTACCCACCACTCTACAGATTCGAATCCACTGCATGACCTCGACCAGCTCGGTTGACAAGTTTCGCATGGTTCCATGATGCTGTGTGTGCTTTTTCTACATACTGTATGACATGGTGGCGCTGTTCACTTCCGCCAGTACGTACTTTTGCAAATATGGCAGCCTCCATGGAATTTCAGTCTGGCACCCGCTATTGTCCGTCTATAGGTTATATTTCTATGTACTGCACAGTCAGTGTAGTGGCTTGGAGATGGTTGACGGCAGCTGATTGCGTTTTCTCTCCCCTTTGGCAGAGATGAGGCAAAACCTGGAGAAGGTCCACCGGCAGGAGCTGATGGAGGTGCAGGCCAAGGTGCAGGCCCAGTACACGCAGCTGGCCAGGATGCGGGAGGACCTGGAGAAGGAGAGAGGTGCAGGCGCCAACACCACCGTCAAGAGCGAGCTCTTCCTCCTCAAGGCGGCCCACGCCGAGCTGAAGAAGCAGCACGGCGAGCTTCAGGCGGAACTTGGGGCCGCACGAGGAGGAGGAGGAGGAGGTCCGGGAGAGGACGAGGCGAAAGTCCTCCAGGAGGAGATCAAGACTCTCCAGGAGGAGCTGGCATCGACCCGGGCCCGCCTCCGGGAGGAGCACAGCGACGAGCTGGAGAAGCTGCGGACCTACTTTGAGGAGCGCGTCATGGAGAACGAGAGCCGCTGGGCCCTGGAGATGGCCGAGCTGAAGGCGCAGTACGAGGAGGAGCGCGAGCTGCGCCGCGAGGCGGAGGAGGACGGAGAGGCCGGTGGCGGTGCCGGGGGCGGCGTCGTCCAGAAGCAGAGGAGCTACGGCCACACCATGATGATGATGACGCACCTCTCGGATGCGGAGAGCTCTCCGCCCCAATCTCCGGAGCGCTTCGCGGAGATCGAGGCGGAGGTCAAGCAGCAGTTGCGCAGCGAGCTCAGAGGCATCCTGGAGGAGGAGTACCAGTCCAGGATGGACAACATGAAGGAGGAGCTCCGGCACGAGCACCGGGCCGAGGTGGAGCGGGCCAAGCTCCAGGCCGAGCTGAAGCTGGACGCCGACCTGAAGGCGGCCAGAGACTCCCTGAGCCTGAAGCACTCGCTGGAGGTGGAGAGCCTCCGCCAGGACCAGCTGGAGGAGCTGGAGGCCCTGCGCGCCCAGCTCCAGGGGGAGAGCGCCAAGGCGGTCGCCAAGCTCCGACTGGAGTGCGCCGGCGAGACGGCCCGGGCGACGGAGGAGGAAGCCCGCCGGGCCCGGGAGGAGCTGCGCTTTGCCCACGAGGAGGAGATGTCGCAGCTGCGGGACGACCTGGAGCACAAGCTGGCCGTGGAGATGGACTCGCTCCAGAGCGAGCTGGAGCTGCAGAGGGACGTGGAGGGCAAGCGGGCCCGGGCCGAGGCCGGGGAGGCGTTTGAGGCCCGGCTCCGGGCCATGCAGGCGGACCTGGAGCAGCAGGCCCAGGAGAAGGTGACGGAGGAGGTGGCCCGCGTCCTGTCCGAGGTCACCATGGAGAAGGCCCAGGCCCTGGAGGCCTTGGAGTCGGTCATCGACCGGCAGCGGGGCCAGCTGGAGGAGCTGGAGACGCGGAAGCAGGAGCTGGAGGACAAACTGGAGACACAGCTGAGCGCCGCCGAGAATCTCGGCGACAAGTACGGCAACGACCTGGCCAACCTGAGGCAGCAGCTGGCCGACACGGAGGCCAGCCTGGAGGCCGTCCGCGAGGGGGTCCGGACCGGGGAGGCGCCCGAGGTCCAGGAGCTCAAGGCCAACCTGATGCGGCAGTACGACAGCCAGCTGGAGATGATCAAGGCCACCATGTCGGAGGAGATTGAGTCGCTGACGCGGACCACCCAGCTCCAGTCGGCCAAGGAGCTGGAGGAAGTGCAGACCAGCTTCATGCGGGAGCACCAGGCCATGCTGGACAAGTTTGTGGAGAGCCAGGACGAGGACATCCTGGCCCTGAAGGAGCAGCACGACCGGGAGCTCGGGGAGCAGCAGGAGCTCCTGCGGACCAACTTCGAGCAGGAGCTGAGCGACGTCCAGGAGGCACTCCAGGAGGAGCAGAGCAAAGAGCTGGAGGAACTCCGGCTAGCCCTGGAGGAAGAGAACCAGAAGCAGCTCGCCGACCTGGCAGCTCGCCACGCGGAGGAGACAGAAGCCCTGAGAACGGAGCTGGCCAGAGCCCGGGACGCCGAGAGAGCCGAGACGGAGGAGCAGCTGGAGTCCGCCAGGGCCCAGCACGAGCAGGAGAAGGAGCTGATCAAGACGGAGCTGGTCGCCGACCACATGGCCAAGTTCCGGCAGGTGACGGACGAGCTGGAGACGGAGCACCGCGGTGAGCTGGAGTCGATGCGGGCGATGCTGCGGTCGTCCATGGAGGGGGAGGCCAAGGAGCGGATGCGGGACCTGGAGGAGGAGATCGGCGGGCTCCAGGCGGAGTTCGGCGCCGTCCGGGAGAAGCACGAGACGGAGCTGGTGGAGCTGAAGCACAACCACGAGGAGGAGCTGGCCCGGGTGCGGGCCGGCCACGAGGACCAGCTGGAGGCCGTCGCCGCCGACTCGGAGCGGGAGATCGAGGCCGCCAAGTCGGACCTGGAGGCGGCCCACCGGCAGGAGGTCCTCCGCCTGCAGGGCGTCCTGGGCCAGGGCAAGGAGGAGGCGCTCGGGGCCATCCAGGGGCTCCACGAGAGCGAGGTCGCGCGCCTGCAGGCGGACCATCGGCGGGAGCTGGAGGCCCTGAAGGAGGAGCAGGACGCCCGGGTCAAGGAGACGGTGGAGGACCTGATGAAGAAGCACCAGGAGGAGATTGAGAAGGCCATGGTGGAGCTGCAGGAGCAGCTCATGCACCAGGCTGAACAAGAAAAGGGTGAGTAGCCTACAGCCAGGCTTAAGAAAGACCTGAAATGTTGAGATAATGCAAACTTATCGAATATTCCCAACTGCTCGCTGACATTAATGACCCAACTGCAATTATCAGAATTTTTAGGGCAATTTGTTGCAATTCCTAGCAGGGCCTTTATCAAAAGCAGGGATGGAAAGACGGATGGATGTATTTCAAGGATGGAGACATCTTGCATCTACTGTACATTTCTGAGAGATCTAAATCTTGGTGGTTTTTTTCCTCAGTCATGTGAACTTTTGTTCGAATTCATTTTCTTTGGCTTGAAAAGAAATTCACATTCATACAAGTACTGTATGTGCAATTGACATGCTCGTAGCAGTTGTCAAAAGCCTTCTGAATAATTTCATGTCAGAGTGACAGTATTGAGTCACTATTTTAACTTCAGCGCTTTAGAATCACTCCCATTTCATTTAGAAATAGCCCCCTCTGTTGGCCAACTGTGTCTAGTCTGTAGCCTTTGACTTGTGCTCACTCCCTCTGCACTTCCAGGTGAGCTGGATCAGCTGATGAAGGAGAAGGAGGAGCAGCAGAGGGAGGAGGTTGGGAAACTCCAAGAGCAATCCAAGAAGGTAATATTCCTACAGTTGTAATTGTCTACTGATGTACATGTACATGTGCTGTATGGACTATGATTTATCAAGTCATTGCATTGCATTTTGAATACAAAAATAGAGTGCCTGAAATTTTGATCAGAACCAAAAACTGACACATTTCAGATTCATTCAGCTGTGCCCCCTAACAGCTACACATGTACATGTATGTATACCAGTATGTCCATTTAAATCAACAGTAGGCCTACACTGTACATGTACCGTATAATGTATAACGGTACATGTACCGGTACATGTACATTGTATGACAACTACAGTGCTTGTTTTAACTCTGCCCAGTAAGTATAATGTGCACTATTTCTAAAAATGACAGTGTACTGTATTTGGTCAAGCGAGGGCGCTGTTACAGAGAATGACATTGTACTGATCATAAGTGCATTTTTGTTGCACCTGTTAAATTGAATGACACCAGTGATGTCCCTTACACTAGCAGTTGGCTTTTTTCCATTTTTTTTCATCCTTAAAAAAAGTGTACATGTACGGAACACGTACCGTACATGTACATGTACATGTACATGTACATGTACACGTACCGGTACATGTACATGTGCTTAATTTACTTAAAAACAATTTTTTTTAAATAAATTTGATGAATACATTTGATTTGTTTTCAGTTATTTTCGGTGATTAAACAAGATAATTATAATATAAAAATAAACAAAGGATTGTTAATTAATTAAGTCCTATGTCAGAACTGATTGATATACATGTAGCAGAATATTCTGCAGTTCATGACACTTTTCAGGCACAGGTGAATACGTACAGTACATGTTACGTACATGTACATGAACAATGTACATGAACATGTATACATGTACATGTACATGTACGTGTACATACCGGTACAGCAGTATCGTATGTACACATACATGTACATGTAATTTGTTCATCCACATGTACCGGTACTGTACAATACATTACATGTACACATGTACATCCATGTACATGTACATGTAGTGTACAATGTACATGTACATACACCGGTACATGTACATACATGTACATGTACTGTGGTTTACAATTACAATCATACACGTACATGTAAGTGATAGGCCGTATACAATATAGATTACATGCATCGCTCATCGTCTTGTGATTGATCACAAGTTTAGTGATGTTACATGCTTGCCTGTCATTACACTAACGCACAGTATCAGTGTCAACATTTTTGCGTGTTGGATGTCTAATGGCTGTGTAGTGTGTAATTATTAGTTGGCGTCCTTCAAAGCCACCGTTGATCTGGCCAGAGTAGTGAAAGGCGAAAGTGATAGTAACAATGAGGGGAGGGCTTGCAATCATTGACTAGCAGACGCTGGGTCCACTTCCTTCATCTGGAAAATTCTCACTTCCTGTGAGAGAGCGTCCCTCCCGGCCCAGTCCACTCATCGGGCGAGGGGTGGTGGACGAACAGCGAGGGGATCACCCAAAACAGTATCTGGTCTCTCTCCTGTATATAGTCTAAACCATAACCCCCATTTTGTTTCCAAAAGTGGATGCTTCTTGGAGATACAGATTATTGGCGTCCCCTGCATTTTTGTGAAGTGAAATAAAAGGGGTGTACAGTTATATCATAAAACCCATTGAAAGGCCCGCCTGCCTCATTTCAGATGTTTTACACCCCGTCATGAATGGTCCGACCCATTTCCGGAAGAAAAAAAAGAAGAGTACCCCGAAAGTTGTCTGCTGTCTGTGGAGTACACTGTATCTAGCAATTATCAGATCAGCTTGGAGCATTTTTTGGTCTAATTCAGTCAATTGCAGCTGACAGTTCTATCACCCCCCCCCCCTCCCTATTCATTTTGACGCATTCTGCTGCACTCGCACAAGGCTGACAGCGGCATCGCCTGTGATTCTAATCAGAAAATTCCTGTTTTGACCGATGAGCGCACCCTGTTTGAAGAATACGTGCAGTACTCTCACTCTCGCTGACACGACCCGTGCAGAGTTTCAGGCGCTGGATCACTTTCAATATGGCGTCGTCCCTGCGAACACATGTACATGTGGACTGCTGGTACTAGTGGGGATAGCTTTTATAAGCGTTAATTGCGGACTGCGTTGAGCACGGTAGGTGACACCGCCGGGGGCATGATGGGAGCAATCCCAGCTTGCACCTCGGCACCTTTCAGTTTTCAAATCATCGTTACAGTGTATTGTGATGGACAGTACATGAAGAATGGAAGACGTGCATGTAAAATTTGTACCTGTACAAGTACAGTATGTGTACTTGTATACCTTTACATGTACATGTACATGTACATGTACATGTACATGTACATGTACATGTACATATGTACTACAGTATACTGTACATGTACATGTACATACATGTACATGTACATGTACTACAGTATACTGTACATGTACATGTACATGTACCGGTACTGGTACATGTACATTACATATCGGTACATGTACATACATACATGTACAACATGTACATGTACATAATTACATGTATACATGTACCATACTGTACATGGTTGTACATATACATTTACATGTACCGGTACATGTACTTTGTTTAGATGTACTGTACAATGTGCAATCAACTGTCACCACTTTATAGAAAGCAATTCCTTTCATTTTTTTTACCACATTCAAAAAAACTCTGCTGTAACACTAACATGCTTGGTGATTTCCGGCTCTCATTTATCTGCAGAACTTTATGCTGCAAAAGAACAAAATGTGAAAGTACGTGTACATTTGTACATACATGTACAGTAGTGCTGTTCCATTACAGTACATGTGTACATGTATATTCAATCAATTTGTGTCAGAAAAAGCTGTATACAGTGTACAGTGTAAATATCAGATCAATTGTACGTGCACATATGGCGCACCTATAGTACAGCTGTACAAAATTTGTGTACTGTATACTGTACATAATTAATTGACTGAATACCACACTGTTGTTGTTGGTTGTGTAAATTGCCCTGTACCATACCGGTATGTACTGTAATGTGACTTGCATGGTGGAATCACAATGTGGAAAGTTTGTGGTGACACCGTGTTAGTCATCTCTTTTGAGGAATGAGCGTGGCTCTGACAAGAGCCAGTAACTTCCTCTGCCTCCTTGATACATGGATGTGAATCCTCCGTGTTTTCTGGCTTTTTCACTTCCCTCCCGGCCTGCAGTTAGAGCAGGAGAACATGGCGCTGGTGCAGCAGATTGCGCAGTACGACACGGTGATCAGCCGGAGGGAGAGGGAGAGCGAGGAAGGCGGCAACCTGCTCAGCATGATGAGGGCCGACGTGGACAGGATCAACGGAGAAAAGTGAGTCCACCCACGAGGCTCATAGGCCAGTGCACCGATCCAGTAGGCCACTCCCACCATAGCAACGGCCAAGCACATGCACACAATGTGCCACGATCGCCAACACTCCTTGCGCGTCCATTGCATGCCCGCAACCACTGCTTGCCCGCAACCACTGCTTGCCCGCAACCACTGCACGCCTGCAACCACCGAAAGCACTTCCGTCGTACTTTGGTTTTGGAAAAGGCCAAACAAATGCACATTTCCTCTCTTGCCAGGGTATCGAGAGTCGGAATTATAATGAAAATATAAAACACCACTTGACCATGGTCAAGGATAAAATTCGCGTTTGCAAATGAATTGTAAATGCAAAGTAAATACGAAAGTCAACGCAGCGATAAGTGTGTAGTAAAGAATCCAAAATTAAAAACGTTATGTCGGGCAAAATGGCAGCAGTTTTTCGGACCTTAAATCACGTGTTGTGCTTGGTCAATTTGGCAAGGGGCATGGCCTACTGGATCGGTGTATTGCATTTGAACCAATCATTAGAGAGAGGGTATTGGTACATGTACCGGTACACCATTTGCAAAGTGTCCGATTCCCGGGCATTCCAAATCTGAGAAGATTGCATACTCTTTAGGAAGTTTGTAACGGTACAATGTTTTATCGGACATTCCGTGAAATTTGGGTGCTCGAAAGTCTGCCGTTTTCGTGGAAAGAGGAATTTCTTTTGATTTCCAATGATAGCCCCATGGATCAAAGAGTTCCTTCAACAAATATCGCCCGTGTTAAAAAAAAATTAGCATTTAGTTCCGCTTCCACAGCTTTTCTTATGACAAAGTTAACGTATTGAGCAAAAAGTTATGCCGGTGTGTTATTTTATATATACCGTGAATTTGACAAAGTGTGGAAGTGATTGTTTTTTGATCTTCACAAATGTTTGTACCCTACCATGCCTACCTTTAGAAACAAAATATAGATACACCCGTACACGTACCTGTACACGTACATGTACATGTAGGTACTGTAGCTGAAGTGGTAGAGCACTGGAATCTCAAACCAGAGGTCTGGCGACAGCAGCTCAGGGATCACACAAAGTGGATGCAGCTTTTTTTCAATTCAAGTCAAACAATTAAAAAAAAAAAAAAAATTACTGGGAACTTTTGAACGAATTGTAAATTTGTTTCTTTGTTGACTTTCAATCGCAAAAAATATTGAAAACTGCACTTTAATCATTTTATTTGCCTTCGACTGTTAGATCAGCAAAAAGCGCAAATCTCAATGATTTAGAATGTCCGAATTTAACGGTAGATCCCACGAGGACATTTCTGGAAGCAAAATGCAGCACAAACATGTTCAAAACTGTCTGCTGTCTGACTGAAATGACCTTCAATACAGAGGCCAGCCATGCCAGCAGGAAATTGCATCAAGACTCCCTGTATGTACAGTACATGTACATGTAGCTCTGCCAAAGTTTGCCAAAACACTGGTCTACGATCCATCAACGCCAAGCTACTGGCATTGATTTTTTTTAGGCAGTAATCCATGAAATACATGTACATGTACCCTGGTATACATGTACAATGTACATGTACACATGTACATTCATATGCACATGATTTTCACCATCTAGAGGGAAGATTTCCTGTCATTGAAACCGCAAGTAACGGTCGTTTGTTTGGCTTGCAGTTGCACACTGCCCATGTTTTGATGGTTTCAGTTTTGAGTCAGCAGTTACTGTATTACAGTAGAGTATACATGTATGTACATTGTACATTTCAGTGGAAGCCCATGTGTGCGGGTGTGCCTGCCCGAATGAGGACAGCCAGTAAATGTCAGACGTATTAGTCAGTTAGTCACCTTTCAACCCTTCCACCCATCCCCCACCCATTCCTCGTCTGGAGAAACGCTTTTCCATCGGCACACCTGTTAGAGATGGGATGTGACCGATTTCAGGGGGAAAAAAACACCGGCGGAGTTGAAATTGGAGGAGCAACAGCGTTCTTGCGTGTCATGTATCGGGAAGGTTTTTGTGACAACACCCATCAGTGGAATGGATTATCAGTGACTCTGAAAAACAAATGTATCGATTATTTTGGAGAGCCAAAGAGGGATTGGACTAGACTGGGACGCCGGTCCAATTTTCGACTGATTGATTTCATTTGCTCATAAAAAAAAAAAATGTAACTTGGTTTCTTCTAAACCAATGGGCCCATCCCGGCAAAGACTATGTATGTAGTTTACTACAGTATTTGGGAAGGCGGCCATCTAAGGGCTGGATAGCTCAGATGTTAAGACGAGAGCGCTGGTTCGCAAAACCAGAGGTCTCAGTTGCAAGTCCTGGTCCAGTGAAAAGTTTTCTTGCCATTAAAAAAAAAAAAAAAAAAAAAGCCAGTTTTTGTGCCTTACCTTGTTTGGCACACGTTGTATCAAATTACAGTTTATATATTAAATTTTGTTCATGTTCGTCATTTCAAGGTTCTATTTTTTTTTATCAGTGTTGACATTTCTCAATGGCACTGTAGAATTACACCTTTGGGATTAAGGACCTGCAAGGATGAATTTGTCAGGCCCTCAAATTTTTGTGACACGTCTACATCAATCTAGTCATTTAAGTCAGTTTGCAATAACTTTGCACGTACAGTGTACATGTACACACATGTACTTTCTTGCCATTCTGGTGACTTAGTGTCACTCTGTCTTTCATACTGTACATTATTATGTACATGTACATGTACATACATGTAAACTGATTACTGTGTGCATAAATTGGGTTGGTTTACGGGCAGCTGTTTATGTCACAGTGTGGCAGATTCCGTTTTGTCCTCAATCCAATAATGACAGTGCTCATGGTGAAATAGGAATTGATATTTGGCACACATTCTTGTAGGGCTGTGTGCCAGTTGTATCCAGCGGTTTTACCGTTAGTTCCAGCATTCCACTGCCTAAGCTGGGATTTGGGGTGCCAATCTGAACCAAATTACACTAACTGCCTTATGCATACGTGTGCCGGGGTACAAATGTACATATGTACCGGTACAGTGCAGTGTACCTTCTTGGATCACTTCCCTCTTGTCTTGTAAAGCTTGCACTTGGAGTGTAGTGTCCCCATCATTGTACATTTTGTACAACTGTACAATGTACTCTGTGCAATGTACTGTACATATACATGTTACATGTACATGTACAGACGCCATCCATGCACTCTTCCCATCTACAGTGTACAGGTGTAGTTAGTCATGAATTGCTATTCTTTTGTTGTTGGTTTCCCCTTTGGTCTCCATTTGTCTTGCAGTCAGCAAAATCAAAAGTTTCAAACCTGATTACATGTACATGTACCCTGTATATGTACATGTACACATACCCCGGTAGGGGGGTACATTTAATATACATGTGCGGTACATGTACAGTATACAGTATGTACACAGTGTACATGTACAGTACTGTACATGTACAGTATTTAGACATGTGTTTCCGCTTTGAGATCACATGAAGTGCATACAGTTTTGTAAGAGATTGAACAAAATGGCGAGGAAAACTTTGACTGGACTGGTATTTGAACCTGAGACCTCTGGTTTTGTGTACCAGTAAACACCCCCCCCCCCAGACAGAGGTACATGTACATGTACATTGTACAGTGTACAGTACATGTACACATAGAGTAAGCAAAACCAGAGGTCTCGGGTTCAAATCCCGGTCCAGTCAAAGTTTTCTTTGCCATTTTTTTTTTATTTTGTCAAAAGTTCCCAGTAAGCTTTTCATTGATTTGTTTGCTGAGTTTTTCCAAGGTTGTACGTGTACATGTACCAGTATATAGTTATAATCGGTGCACGAAGACTAAGAATTTCTCCCCCCCCCCCATAATATGGACATCTATTGAATGTGGTCACGCTGTGTGTTTTGTTTTTTCAGGGACGCCTTGCAGGAGGCCAACAGCCACCTTCTGCAGGTCCTGACCACGGCCGTCCGGGCCACCGTGGCCACGGAGGAGGCCATCAGCCGGCAGCTGTCCCGACTGGCCGCCGCCACCACCCGGTCAGCGGGCGAGGGGCGCTCCGACAGCCGGGAGCCCGAGGACCGGCCCGAGGCAGAGGGCGAGGCCGCCGAGGGCGGGGCAGTCCCGTCGGGCGGGGCCGGTGCGTCGGGCGCAGCCGGTAAGACTGGCCTCAATCATACATGTACATCATAATGGATGAATAAATAAAGTGAATGAATGCATCAATGAATCAATCATGCAGTCGGTCAGCAGTTTTTTAGTCAGGGAAACAATCAATATCGATTCATCATTTTCAAGCAGACTGTTAATCAATAAACCAGTTGGTTGAGCAATCAGTCAGTCAGTCAGTCAGTCAGCCAATTTGTAAATCAATCTATTCATCAATATACCATAATATATGAATTTTGAAGATATTTGAATTTCATTTCTCTTCCCTTCACTTCCCTTCCCTTCCCTTCCCTTCCCTTCCCTTCCCTTCCCTTCCCTTCCCTTCCCTTCCCTTCCCTTCCCTTCCCTTCCCTTCCCTTCCATTCCCTTCCCTTCCCTTCCCTTCCCTTCCCTTCCCTTCCCTTCCCTTCCCTTCCCTTCCATTCCCTTCCCTTCCCTTCCCTTCCCTTCCCTTCCCTTCCCTTCCCTTCCCTTCCCTTCCCTTCCCTTCCCTTCCCTTCCCTTCCCTTCCCTTCCCTTCCCTTCCCTTCCCTTCCCTTCCCTTCCCTTCCCTTCCCTTCCCTTCCCTTCCCTTCCCTTCCCTTCCCTTCCCTTCCCTTCCCTTCCATTCCCTTCCCTTCCCTTCCCTTCCCTTCCCTTCCCTTCCCTTCCCTTCCCTTCCCTTCCCTTCCCTTCCCTTCCATTCCATTCCCTTCCCTTCCCTTCCCTTCCCTTCCCTTCCCTTCCCTTCCCTTCCCTTCCCTTCCCTTCCCTTCCCTTCCCTTCCCTTCCCTTCCCTTCCCTTCCCTTCCCTTCCCTTCCCTTCCCTTCCCTTCCCTTCCCTTCCCTTCCCTTCCCTTCCCTTCCCTTCCCTTCCCTTCCCTTCCCTTCCCTTCCCTTCCCTTCCCTTCCCTTCCCTTCCCTTCCCTTCCCTTCCCTTCCCTTCCCTTCCCTTCCCTTCCCTTCCCTTCCCTTCCCTTCCCTTCCCTTCCCTTCCCTTCCCTTCCCTTCCCTTCCCTTCCCTTCCCTTCCCTTCCCTTCCCTTCCCTTCCCTTCCCTTCCCTTCCCTTCCCTTCCCTTCCCTTCCCTTCCCTTCCCTTCCCTTCCCTTCCCTTCCCTTCCCTTCCCTTCCCTTCCCTTCCCTTCCCTTCCCTTCCCTTCCCTTCCCTTCCCTTCCCTTCCCTTCCCTTCCCTTCCCTTCCCTTCCCTTCCCTTCCCTTCCCTTCCCTTCCCTTCCCTTCCCTTCCCTTCCCTTCCCTTCCCTTCCCTTCCCTTCCCTTCCCTTCCCTTCCCTTCCCTTCCTTCCCTTCCCTTCCCTTCCCTTCCCTTCCCTTCCCTTCCCTTCCCTTCCCTTCCCTTCCCTTCCCTTCCCTTCCCTTCCTCCCTTCCCTCCCCTTCCCTCCCCTTCCCACCTCACCAACCGTCCTCAGCTGGCCCAGATGTCAGGGATCCGTCCCATGAAGACTCCGTTGACACTCTTCAGGACACCAGCGTGGCCTCCTTCTTCAGTGACGAGGGCCTGGAGCTGTCCCAACACCTGATGGAGAGCATGTTCCGGGGCACGGACCTAGACGCTGAAGGGGAGGAGCTAGTGTCAGGTCAGTCTGATGATGGCGATGGTGATGGTGATGGTGATGGTGTTGTTATTGAGGATGATAATGGTAATAGTAATAAATAAGACGTAAGGCTTTGCATGGTGGGCGAATCAATATAGGATGGTTTGCGGTGACACCGTGTATAAGGTCTCTTAAAGGAAGAGGTACAGTGGGTTGTGTATGGTTCTGAAAAGACCCTGAGTGGTTCAGGAGAATGACTTCCAGAGCACACTGGTCGAAACGTCGAGTTACCACTCAGGTTTTTTTCAGAACCACACCTCTTCCTTTAAGAGACCTTATACATGGTGTCACCGCAAACCTTCCTATATTGATACATGTAATACATGTAGTAATGGTGAAGTGTTGATGGTGACTGAAAAAAACCACCCATTTCCACACCAGTGCCATTCCCAATAAACATTGTTATTGTAAGTGTGACTCAAAATGATTGAATTTTTTTTTTTAAATGTCAAAGAAAACTAAGTCCCTGGCCCTTAGAAGATGGCCTTCCCAAATAGTCAACTATCTCAGGCGGGGTAGTTGGCGCCAGTCTGAAGCATTCAACCATTAATCTCCAGGGATCACGCCGCCGCTTACATTCAGATGCAAACAACCAATTGTCATAAATTTGTAGTAACTAAAAAAAAACCTCTTTTGGGTATCCCTCTCGCTCTTTGCACCATCTCCCGCACCCCTCCCCCCCCCACCCTCAACAGGTGCCAACAACCGCCTCCGGTCCTCGGTGGATCGCCTCCTTGAGATGGTCTCAGCGGCCGCTGAGCAGATCCAGCGTGCCAGGGGATCCCAGGCGGACCTGCTGGCGTCCGCCGAGGAGGTGAACCAGCTGAGGGCCGACCGGGACGACCTGGTGGACCAGCTGAGAGGAGTCTCAGAGAAATGCGAGCAACTCGGCATGGAGCTTCACCGAACCGGAGGTAACGATGGACGGTGCCATTCTAGAGTCTGCGCCTTACGTTCTCCTCAATGCAAACATTGTATTCAGGCATGCAACTTTTCCGCGAATCCGTGGATTTTTTTCATTCTTCTCCCCTAACTATTTTTTAAAACACATGCTGAAATCAGGTTAAAAACTTTGATGTTTACTTTTCATTTTGTGTAAAAAAAAAAAAAAATTTGGGTGTATGCCTTGAAAAAGGTTAAAATCTGTCACTCAGCTTAAAGTTGTCATAAGTTGTCACAAACTGCTCAGAATGCACCACAGAGCATCTAGAATCCAAAAATTTCCTGGGCCCTTAAGCACGCCCCAAACCACATGCCGTAAGGGCTTCGTGCTTCACCCTCGCAGTTTCATTCGGACATTTTCCTCTTTTTTTTACAATTCAAGAGTTGCATGCCTGTGTATCAAATAGACCGGTTGTGCGATCAATGTCTACATGCCCTCATACATGTATAGTGGGTATTTTTGCATCTCGTTTGGTGCAGAACAGGAGTGGAAATGAGCAAAGAAGACTACCATATTGTCCACATTCTTCTTTGTACATTTTCATAGCTGCTCTGTGCCAAATGAGATGAAAAAATACCCACTATTGAATGCTCTCACTATTGAACTCATCCTGGCCTTGTGAGCATTTAAACATAAATCCACAACAATCAATGAACAGTTACCAAGTTCAGTTCCCAGTAATTATCACATTCAAGTGCAATATATCCCATTTTTCAAAATTGTCCTAGCACTTTCAATTAGTGAACACTCTTATTTACTCGCTTTTTGTATCCTTTAATTATTGTTTTCTATTTTTTTTCGTGATTATCTGTTTGTGATGCATGGTAACAATTGGAGAGCCAATTGATTGTGATTTACATGTGGTTCACATTTGGTAGTCTGTCAAGGCTGTTGCCATTGCATTTGTATGGTGTTGTCATTGCTTGTTCTTGTTGATGCCTTGAGAAACAATAAATGAAATGAATGAAATGAAACCATATTGACTAGGCACTGATAATAAAAGGACCACTCTATACATGTACCGGTAGATGCAAAACAAATTATACTTATACAGAAAGCTGATGAAATTCTGAAGAAAAAAAATTAAAAACATTAAAACTATATTTGTTTACACTTGTCCATTCACTAAACGTACCGCACTGGGATAAAAACTCTTCAGGAAATGATTGGAATTAGCTCAGATAGGTCTATAACGTTTACCTGTTCTCATGAGTACAAAATAGTCATTCACAGGATGGAATTCTATTCTGATATTATATCTTTGAATCTGCACCATGTTAAACTTCTCAAAAGGTCCTTCTAGGATCGAAATGTCAGGCCCATTTATGTTTCTTGAGCTGAACAAAATGTCTTTATGTTCATTCTTTAAAAAAATAAATAAATACTGTACAACCCCCCCCCCCAAAAAAAAAACCCACCACGCCTGTGGTCGATTTCACCCATCGTAACTTACGATCAATCGCAAGGCGATGAACAATGCACAGAAACCATAGTGTATCACAACTTACGATGGGTTATCCATCGTAAGTTGAGTTACGATACATCGTAAGACTTTGTGAAATCCAGCCCTGGTGAAGAAACACAGCAAGAACTACCGTAGAAGCAACAGTCTCCAGACTGCTCAAAATGTTGCGTTTCCAAGTCTCCATCTCCAAAGAGAAGAATTACAGCACAATGTACACGGTGTCACCGCAAACTTTCCACTTTGGAAGCGAAAACCTGACCCGGGGGGGAGAGCAGGACATACGAAAACTCGAAGGATGGACAGGAGTCCGACAGGGCTCTGATTGCAGCCTTGTGGCCCTGGTTGGGATGGCAGAGGACTTTGACTCCCTGGCTTCTGGGCTCTCTCTCTCTCCGGATACAGGCCTGATGGACGGACTAGCTGCAGAGAAGCGGGAGCTGGAGGAGACCAACGCCGCCTAGAGGCAGACAAGCTGAGCATGGCCGCCGAGCTGGAGTCACTGCAGCAGGAGCGGGAGAGGGTGGAGGAGCAGAAGGCAGCCTTTGCCCAGCGACTCGGCCAAGAGGACTTAGGTAAGAGGAGAGGGGAGGAGA